>JAMPIV010014962.1:217500-478939 GCA_024509875.1 Oreohelix idahoensis | reverse complement strand
GATATTCTCATCGCCACAGAAACATTTGAAGAACACATTAACTCTCTGAATAATGTTATTTGATAGGCTCAGAGAAGCGAACTTAAACTGCTAGACCCACAAAATGTTGGATTGGATGCAAAGAGTTGGAATTCTTGGGACATACTGTATATCAGGGTAACATGACCCCTGACCCCAAGAACTTGGAAAAACTGCAGAGAGCACCTCGACCGCAAATAAAAAAAGACGTGCGATCATTCGGGTCGTTATGTGGGTTTTACCAAAAATATATCAAAAATTTTAACTCTATATGTGCTCCTCTGACTGATCTGACTCGCAAGGGAAATCCAGATAAAATTGTTTGGTCAGCGCAATGTGAATTGGCATTCCAAGAGTTAAAGGAAAAACTCACTAGCAAGCCTATTCTCAAATTGCCTGATTTGACTCAGGACTTTGTGGTGAGAACAGATGCAAGCAATGTAGGCCTGGGGGCTACTCTGTTGCAAAGGTCCTCTTCACCCAATGGGGAACTGAACCCAGTCGCTTATGCAAGCCGCAAGTTGAACAAGCGGAACAAGGATATTCCACAAGCGAAAAAGAGTGTTTAGCGTTAATCTGGGCAATAAAAAAGTTCCAAATCTATCTGTATGGTAGGACTTTTGTGGTCCAGACAGATCACCAGCCTCTCGTGTTCTTATCTCAGGCCAAGCATAAAAATGCAAGATTGTTAAGATGGTCTTTATTGTTGCAACCATATCAGTTTAATATTGAATATATCCCGGGATCACAGAATGTCGGTGCAGATTTCCTCAGTAGGCACCCCTGTGATCAAATTTAGAGTAGTTGGCAGGCGTGAGGAGTTAATTTTATCTATGTGTATCACTGGTTTTGGAACTTGCATTAGTGCATGTTCTCAGGTGGGGAGATGTGTGGTGAAATTACAGTGATGCAACGTTAAAATTCCTCCATTTATAAAGATAACAGGTAAAATAACATGTAGGGATAAAAATATTGGTAAGATACACTGATACATTCTCGCCCACGCCAGAGTTTTCTAGCGCCATTGAAAACTAACTAGTTATAACATGCAGACTAACGGCTATCCTTTTAGACGGGGTAGAAACGGAGATAAAAGGAAAAAAATGTGGCGGTCTGAACACGTGTTTAAATCTAAAGGCTAGAAGACGCAATTTGTAGTTTTAAAGGAAAAAATTACGCCACTAGTTGACACAATGTAAGGAATTGGACGAAAAACGACCTTAGCTCTTGTCAGAAACAGACGTATCTTGGACGTTCTACGGTAATTAGTCGTTTTAGTTTGAATATAGCGGCAAACGCCGTGAACGAAGGTACAAAAACAAATTTCAAAACTAACCTTGAAAAAAGTAGGTTTTTTCTTAATAATAAGTTTAGGAGAATAAAAACTAGCTAGTTTGATAGCCCATCTTTCCCTGAGAAATAAAATACTTTTAATTACACAGACGGACAGATAACACGGAAGATATTGACGAAAGACTGTATTGTTCAATACAGACTAGCCGACAGTTATTTGTGCATACTTCTCACAAAATTCACTTTTGACGCGTCCTTGAGCCAAACGCAGAAAAACAAACTGCATGTGGACAAGGGGCAATCAGGGGAGGGTAGAAGCTAAAAATAACTTTGCCTCGAAATCGTATACGTAAGTGGGGAAAAACTTGTGTAGTTTTTTTGTAGTTTCGTCTAAAACCAAGTGTAATTTTGGGAAAAACCAAGTTCGGACGGACAGACCGACATAAATATATTACACACTAGACAGAAACTGGACCTAAATTGGACATTGTAGTTTAAATATTTGAACGGTAGAGGGGAAGTCCGCTGATTGGACGGAAGCGTTCATATTATAGAAAAAAAAAGTAGAGGCAAGTGCCATTTTGTTGAAGACTGTCCATATACACAGTTCGTTAATGCTAGAAGAGTGATTTCCAGGAGATATTATATATTATCAGTGGGACGCCATAATCTAGCCAGCAGCTCAGCTGAGTTTTGCTAGTACAACGTAACTGTGTTTTCAATTTTGAATTGTGGTAAGGAGAAAAATTCATTAACCCTTTTATTTAACATTTAATGAGTGATTGATACTGCCATATAATGAAAAATGATTACGACAAGTGAGTACTTATTCTAGGTCCCCAGCGACAGTCCAGGGCCTAGAGGCAATGAACCAAATGATAAAACATAACCAAGAATATAAAAGACAGCTCTTTATTTCAGGAAATCAGTGGGAACATATCACCCACCTTATTCTATAGAAAAAAAAAAGAGATTAATGAAAATATTTCAGATGCAGTGCAGTTCATAGAGGAATGGGAAACTAGTGCTATTTGATACCGCCTGGGTGAGATGTGCTGGGTCGGTCAGAGAGATCTGACCCGGTCTTTGTAATTTGTTTGCTTTGCTGTGTGTAAAAATGGTGAAGTAGGCAGTGTGTTGACACATGGCAAAAATTTTGGTTTCAGAGTTTCTGGTCTGGCACTGCGCTAGTGCCAGATGCGTTGAAGAGGTCCAAGAGTGGATGATTAAGAAGCCTACCATTTTACTCCAGCAACTGTGAGGAGTGGGCCACTGGAAGTCTTTACTACATCGTCACAGGCCAGATAAGTTGAAAACCTGGCCTGCTGTGGATTCATCAAATTTTTCCACAATAAAATAAATAAACAAAATCCTGGTGTATAAAAACTATACCTCAGTTCCATATTTCAAAGACAATGACTATTGTAAACAGAGATCGGGTATGATGACACCACCCCGACTAGACATCCAGTGCTAGTTTTCCAAAGACACTGTAGTTAGTGTTAATATTAACCAATGTAACGATATAGCTATGTACAAAATTTTCATTTTTGATTATTCAATATATATATGCACTTTTATTGAAAAATACATATTGTTTCATACGTCCTGACCAGAAGACAATTTGGTTCAGGACTAAATAAATTCTCAAAAAAATTGTAAAATTTAAATTCTAAAGCCAGTGTTAGTTGATTTGATCATAGAGCTTATTATTATTAGAATTAGTGTTTACATGTGTGTGTCTGTGTATTTAATTACCTACACATCACATTTCATTACCCTAGACATTAAACGTAGCTAACATACATAATAGCAGAATAAGTCTGTTTGAGGTCATAAGTGGTAGCAAAAAGGCATTCTGTAACTCACATAAACTGTTATCTTCAGGAGCCTTCACAGCTGACCTCATCCAGTACACTAGGTAACATAACAACCACGCAATAACATCAAAACCACTACATCCGCCAGCAAAAAGGTTATGCGAAAAAGTATTTAATTTTACAGTACATTGTTCTTTTTAGACATTACGCTATTGCGCACTTAATAGAAATAGTGTAAACGTGATTTTAGGCTTTTATATGCACTGGAAAGTCAAAAAAATGGGTGTGACCCGCTTTATTGTGGTGGTCTGGAACCTAACCCGCAATATCTCCGAGGTTTGCCTGTAGTTTCTATGGCAAAACATTATATATATATATATATATATATATATATATATTATATATATTATATATATATATATATATATATATATATATATATATATATATATATATATATATATATATATATTATACTGTTCAAAAAAAAGAAACGCATAATCGAGGGCGCGTTTTTTTTATGACTTTGTAAGTAAAATTTGGTGCTAGGGTATATAAAAAACCAGCCCTCAAATGTTCTTTACAGTGTCACATGCACGTGTTACCTGAATTTTCAAGTTACAACGCAGTGGTCAATTTGTATTATGACCAATTTTTGAGCACAGCTCATGTTGCCGCACGTGAAAGGAACAACATTTGGGGTGAACACTATTCATGACTTAAGGGATAACATTCAGTTAATTTTCAAGCAGACATTTATGCCGTCTCTATCAATAAATTTCAGGAACATTGCTATTGGCCGTTTGCACGCAGGCGAAAGTCAAAGTCAGGTTGCCAGGCATCTAAACGTGCATCAGAGTACCATCAGTCGACTTTGGCACCGGTTCCACGCATCCATGCCCAGAAGATGCCAGTCACTGATCGATGCAAGTGGAGGCCACACACCATACAACGGGAAAGCCCGTACGCCAAAAACTCTCGTGACCCAGATGCAAAACAACTGTCAATTGATTGGTTGAACCCTAGGTATTCTTTTGTGCAATTTGAACAATTAACTCATTAAATTAAAAAAGTTATTGAATGTCAAAATTGTGGCTATGTGTGTGCCTTCAATAGCTATACGTTTCTTTTTTTGAACAGTATAATTCAAATGGCGCAAACTCCGTATTTTCGTTGGGAATTTCTCTATAGGCGAAGAGAATAGCGGGTAATATTCTATCCCAATCTTGTGGATACTTAGTCGTAACCTTTCCGAACATTTGTTTTAAACTTCAGTTAATCTTTCTATACTGTCCAAAAAAAAAAAGAAACGCATAGCTACTGAAGGCACACACATAGCCATAATTTTGACATTCAATAACTTTTTTAATTTAATGAGTTAATTGTTCAAATTGCACAAAAGGATACCTTAGGGTTCAACCAATCAATTGACAGTTGTTTTGCATCTGAGTCACGAGAGTTTTTGGCGTACGGGCTTTCCCGTTAGTATGGTGTGTGGCCTCCACTTGCATCGATCAGCGACTGGCATCTTCTGGGCACGGATGCGTGGAACCGGTGCCAAAGTCGACTGATGGTACTCTGATGCACGTTTAGATGCCTGGCAACCTGACTTTGACTTTCGCCTGCGTGCAAACGGCCAATAGCAATGTTCCTTAAATTTATCGATAGAGACGGCATAAATGTCTGCTTGAAAATTAACTGAATTTTTTGTGTGTAGCGTTATCCTTTTATAGGGTTTCAGTTGCGTAGTCAGTGAATAGTGTTCACCCCAAATGTTGTTGCTTTCACGTGCGCGCAACATGAGCTGTGCTCAAAAATTGCGTCATATACACTATTGACCACTGCGTTGTAACGATTAAAAAAACGAACGCAATTCAGGTCAACACGTGCATGTGACACTGTAAAGAACATTTGAGGCTGGTTTTTATATACCCTAGCACCAAATTTTACTTACAAACTCATAAAAACGCGCCCTCGGATAGCTATGCGTTTCTTTTTTGAACAGTATATATATATATATATATATATATATATATAATATATATATATATATATATATATATATATATATATAGTTCTTCATGATGTATAATACTTTGGGAGCTTAGTAATATTAGGTGTTTGTGAGCTGTATTGTATGGCCCTGAGACATGGAGAGCAACAAAAACAAAAACAACAAAATTTTTTGGGTGCCAAAAAGCTAGACTTTGATGATAACCAAACAAAGTGGCCAGTGGAACAAGAGTTGGGTGCTTGAGGAAACTGTAGATTACAGGATGAAAATACAACAAAAAGCTAGACTTTTATAAATGGTGGCTTTGCGTAGAATGACAAATGTATGAACACAAAATGTGGAATTGATGACAAGAACCAAACAAGTGCCAGTGGAACAAGAGCTGAGAAGAAGACGCTGGCGATGGATAGGACACACATTGAGGAAACCTGTTGATAGCATTACAAGGCAGTCCTTGTTCTGGAATCCACAGGGAAAGAGATACAGAGGTAGACCAAAAAACACATGGAGAAGAGAGCTGGATACAGAGGTGAAAATGATGAGGAAAACATGGAAAGAACTTGAGCGGATGGCACGGGACAGGAAGACTTGGCATGTGTTTGTTGAAGGCCTATGCTCCTCGGGGAGCTAAAGGGTATTGATTGATTGATTGAGCTGGGTGAGTGCTAGAAGCAGTATTTGTCAATTATAGATAAAGCGGCCAAGATTGTGTCCCATTTTGTCGTGGGGTTGTAGCTCAGGATCGTAACACTGTTACGCCGAAAGATCAGTGGGGAGATTTAGTTCTGCAGTGGGAAGAAATATGGTAAGAGCACGAATACGAAAAGTTAACTAGATCTAGGTCACACTTCAACCGATAAGATAAGTAATTAAGGCGACTTTCAGCCAACACATTGTCTGCGCAAGATAAATACATCACCTGTCAGACGACAGGTAACAGATAGTGAAGAATATATTTGCATGATTAAAATTTTAGGACATTGCTTAGTAGATTAAAATTCCATATATATATATATATATATGTGTGTGTGTGTGTGTATGTGTGTGTGTGTGTGAAACTTCTCTAACCAACAATGAACCAATTCTGTGGGTTCTTCGGGTAAATACGAAAAGGCGCGCGTTGCATCGTAAATATTTAAATGAACACCGAATACAAGAACGAGCATGTCTTTCAATCTTGTCACGATACAGTTACGAGAAACTACGCAAACAGCACGCACTGCATCGTGAAAGCTAAATTGAACATCAATTAAAAAGAACACGCATACACCTGCTTTGCGGACAAATTTTTGAATTTACATAGATTTCCTTGCTAAATCATTGCCGGTACGAATGCATACGTATCTCTATCTGCTTTATAATAACAGTAGAGAATGAACAGAGTTAATTAACATGTGTAGTCAAACGGGTCTGAACAACCACGTATACCACGTTGTAATAAATTAATGGGGCCGGTTCTGGGAATAACCCACCATAAACGTATTTCCAGTACTTACCACCAAGGCCATCTGAATATTATATATTTCCAATGCTATACACTACTTCCGCTCGAGCCTAAATTAGTGACGTCACCACTAAAGCGACACAGAAATATACCCAACAACGGAAAACCGTAACGTAGCTTCAGGAATACAAACAGACGGCCGCACATGCCTACCTGGCCAATGCCTATTACAATCCACCTGCTTACGCAGAGACGAGAAGTCAACCTGAATTCAATACGGCGAGGTGGCAATCTACCAGCGTGTTATTAATCTGTTATCTGAATCTCCGTACAGGTTTCATGTCTAATCGGCGGTTATCACGGATTCACAAAGCAATATGAAATGTGCTTCGACCTGGTTCGGCGACAAGCAAGCACTATTCTAAATAATGTCGGTTTATGACAACATGTACTACTTTGGTTGGATTAGGTTGTTTCTTTCGTCTTCAATACTTACTTGGTCGTTCTTCTTGTACCTTGGGGTGTAGAGTATTGCCAGAGAGAGAGAGAGAGAGAGAGAGAGAGAGAGAGAGAGAGAGAGAGAGAGCGCCATACTATACTATCGCTGACTTCCATTCGATCCGGTTCCAGTCCGGTCCTCGGTCCTTCAAGGATTGTCTGATGTTGTCCTCCCAGGGAACTCTGGGTCGTCCTGGAGGTCTGCATCCCTGGCTCTTGGTTCCCCCCATATTTGGCGTGGTATACGATCTTCTCCCATTCTGCAGACATCGCCAAACCATATTAACTAGGACTGTTCCACTCGTCTGGTTGCGAACCATGTCCCTCCTTGTTACTTTGACCACTTTCCTCGGATACCTCATTTCTGAGGTTTTTCAATACACGGACAACAATCAACGGCAGAGATAACTTCGACTTAACCACCATCCATTTTCCTTTTTTGCTCATTATGGAGCACAGAACCACAACTACAGCTGGTCCCCCCCCCCCCCCCCTTTGCATCAAGCAGTCACACGCTCCAGAAGCAGTGGTTGATGTAACCATCTATTTTACATGAAGAGGTTGCTAGCCCCATGCACGTGACAATAGTCGTCTGTCTGGCAAGACATGCCCGAGGTAGCCAGTCGTCCTTTTCTGTCTTTGTCTCACCAAAGGGAACACCCCCCCCCCCCCCCCGGGAACTACGAGGAGCACAATAATAGACTTCACCTAACAGATAGAGATTATTGGCACGGCAAAAATAAGTATAACAGCGACAAGGCCATGAAGAAAACAACAAAAATGTACAACTGGGGAGGTTACACCAAACTCCGTTCTGTAACAATGCGCCTCGCTAAAACCAGGGCCCGGTACGGCGGGATAATCTTCTTTTTTTCCCCACTTGTTTTTTTCTACTTATGGAGCCGCCATTGCAGCTTGTTACCCGGCATCAAAGTATCCGTGTGCTCTTACAGAGGTGGTTTCTGCAGCAATTTATTGTACTTCATGAGGTTGCCAGCCTCATTCACAACCTCATATTAGTAGCCTCTAACGAGATGCCCGAGGTGCAGTAGACTAGTTGTTTCGCTGCCACATCAGAGACCCACGAGGACGACATCAACTGATAATCATTACCGGTTTAAAGAGCAAGTCGTTATATTCCACTGTGCTCCTTACAGCGCATGCGGCTCCCACTGTAGCTGATCTGCAAGCAGGAATCTTGCACTAATCATTCACAAGCGCCTACAGCGGAGGTTCCTGTGCCAAGTTGTTTTACACGATGAGGTTGCTAGTCCCATACACAACCTCATATTCGTCGCCTTGTACGACACTCCTTAGCGTGCAGTTGTCATTTCTGTTTTATATCCCTCCCTTCAAGCACCCCCCAGAACTATACGTGGCTTAATAAGCTATTGTCACATATTAATTGCTTTTTTTTTAAACATAATTTCCCGTAACAGTACAATCTGCTCCAGATCGGAAACAAAAATGTTATTCGCCGAGGGAAATAAAAATATTATAAAAACCCACTCAGTTCGTGACAGGCATGGGTCGATATTGCTTCCATATTTTAAAATTTTTACTGCCTAGGGAAGTGACACGAGCGTGTTGGAAAGCCAACGACAAATTATCATTATAAGACGAATTTGCGTAGTGTCAACAGTTTATACGTTTTTGAGAAGTGCTTCCCCTTCTTCGTCGTTCGCTCTCAAATAATCACATCTATCACTCTTATAAAGCTTCCAGTTCGTCTCATGCTTCTGTCGTCACCATAAAGTTTATCCTGCAACTGGGATGGAGAAGGCCACCCTGATCCTCTCATGGAGTCGACAATCTACTGTTTGTTTGTTCCCACCCCCCACATGGACACACATGGACACATGTCTGTCTGACAGATTTTCAGTTTGTGAAACTGATGCTGTGTAAGTCTGCAATGGCCGGTTATTAGTAAACATTACCACTTGATCTTGTCTTGGTATGGGAGCCGCGGTGGAGCAGTGGTTAGTGCACTGGCTTCCTAGCTCGGTGGTCCATGGTTCGATCCCCAGTTGAGGTGGGATTTTTTAGACCACAAACGGCTCCGAGGTCGACCCAGCCTCATGAATTGGGTACCAGAGCAACTTCTGGGAAGGTTAAGGCGGCCGGCGTGATGCTGACCACATCACCCCTTGTGTGCCGATGGTCGTGAAAAATATGGGCCTAACGCCATATTCTCAATATGCCTCAATGGGCGTCTCAATATGCCTCAATGGGCGTCATATTAATGCTTTAAGTAACATGTGGGAATGAAAGGATATAATATGCAAGATAAATGAGAGTGGAAGGGCAGAATGTTAGACGGGCCTGCGCGCCCAATTCTTAACCCTTCGAAAATAAAGTTCGTTCGTTCGTTCTCAATATGCCTCAATGGGCGTGTAACAGGATCCTTTTTCCCTCCCTCCCATGTCTTGGTATAGTATAGTATGGTATGGTTCTGCAGTATCGGACTATGTATGTTCCTTACGCAATTTTTCTTTACTACAGTTATTTATATAATTATTAATGATTTATCATCACCTCACCAGAAGGTCTTTTAGATTTGGACTTCCGCCCTTATACACTCGACGGACCTTGCGTCTAGGGTAAATTGAGCGCGCCTCACCAAAACTACTAATTAAAAACAAATATATATACATTATTGATTTCATCGCTTCATATGTTGCCTTGTTTTCAGCTTGGAAGTTTCTGTCACGGAATTCCCTCCCCTGCTTTGCAGTAGTGGTCCAACAGTGGCCATAACTCAAGAGTATCTTCTACTATGAGTCTTCAAAAGTGTCTAGCTTCACACAAGATTACTCTTGGCAGAGTTATAGATAGAAGTATAATGATGCTTCTATCTCATGGGAGTTTCATAAGATATTTCAGAAGTCAAGAACAATGCTGCATTGGGCAGGGCAATTGTTAACTTATATCTGATCCGCCGCCTTTTATGAAGAATTAAGCAATTATTAATTTCAGCTCGTTCAAGCCCCCACCCTAATTTACTCAGTTGAATTCTTTTTATTATGGTATAGTTCTGTTTAAAGTGTATTTAGTAAATTGACTTCTTCTGCGTTCGTCCTAAAAAGGACGTTTGTTACGTTGTGTCGCCGTTTACAGCAAAGCTGCGATATCTGATGATGGTGTCTAGCTCGACGTCAGGCCTAACTTTGTTCCAGAGATTAATACCCTCACTGGTACCACCAACTAGTATGGTAAAAGAAGAGGAACGAATACCCTCTGAGTATTGAGTTTACCGACACATACTTATGTGTCCCCATCTTCCTATTCCACCATCCCATCTACCTCAGAATTTACCCTCGATGAGAATTAAGCTTAATCCCTCGAGAGAAAACTTTCTTTACATTTAAATTGAATAGCTATATTTACTTTACATTCAAATGAAAAGGTTAATAGTATAGCTAGAGTATGTTTACATTTACATCTACACTGTTTGAAAAATGTTCACAATATAGATTGAATATGTTTTGATTTACATCTACACTGGTTGAAAAGCTTGAAACTTTCATTAATTTTAAAGTGAATATGTTTACATAAACTTTTACGGTTAACAATGAATTCCCACTATGACTCCGTGTTTTCAGTATCATCAGATCCCGGTTTTCCTTATTATAATGATAGAGCTTTCCTGGGCCGTTTAAGTCCTTCAAATTACTCCAACAACAGTCCGGTCTGATAAACGGAAGTCTGATTCACTCAAGAGCAAGGTCAGGTACTCTTAGAAGCCTCGAATTTTCAGGTACTGGTGTAGATCTACTGTCCTGGTCATACAGAGGCATGCAGCATTGACAGAGCTGACATACTAGCTTAAAGAGAACCCACAGGGGAAACATTGGATATGAATAAGATAGAGATACTTAGGGCAATTAGTGATCACTTGTTAGAGAACAACACTGCAATCGACTAATCAACAAGCTAAGACTGCTTAAATTTGCCAGCAGGGATGGACGTATAAGAAGAGAGAGAATGCATTCGTCGTGTGTACAGCCATCGCGGTACAGGAACAGTTAGCATTGACACCCTTCGACTATTGCTGCTGGAGACTGAGCACTCAGTGCTGCTGGAGACTGAGCACTCAGTGCTGCTGGAGACTGAACTAAGAGTACTAAGCACTATCTATATCTATTAAAAGTAGTGTATTATAGATAACCTTACTTGCTACCACATATCTCTTTATCTCAGTCAGAATTATTCTGGAATAGTGTGATGCTACGTTATGTGTCTAGGGTATGAGTATGGTGAAGTGTAAGTCACAACAACAGACAGATAAACAATTTAATTTAATCCACTACTCTTGACAACACTGTGACACTCACATACATATAACACTCTACGAGAATAGCTTAAAGAAGTCACTCGTAACGGTTCAAATAACAATATGTATTCATTACTAGCATGAATGAATATGTGTCCTGATTCAACTACAAGGGAACCAGGAATCACAATCAATTTAAATTACAAGTTATGTACAGAATGTATTTAATATGAATATTGTAGTGACATATATTATTACAAATGTTCTATGTGTGTCAGTTGTGTAGTAGTAAAATGAGGTAATACTGGTTTTGTTTTGTTCAAGCTCTGTTGGTATTTGTCATCATGACTTCAATAGTTTGTCTTTAGGGATCAGTATTGGAGATGTTCACAGTTCCTGATTTTAAGACAAGTAAATTCCCCTCTGAATGGTATTTTTATAAAGTTATTTCTAGATGAGGGGACATAATGTTGAGCTCAGCTGGCCAACTCTGCTTATCTTGAGTGATGGCGGCAGGAGAGGACTCCTCTGCTCGAATTCTCTTCTGGGCTCTGGAGATACCTCACTGATAGCTAAAAGGACCAAGGAGTATGCTGTCCGACACTGGATTCAGCAAATCTCTGACTAGGTGCTGCTCACTACCATCAAGACCACTGTCCCTGAAATCAAGAAGGATGTACCTTCTACTTCATAACTAATTTATATTCTCTTTTACACTGATCACAATACAGCACAAACATTGAGTTCAGAGCATTAGGCCAACTGTCAGCTTCATTTGAAATACTTTATTCCAGTATTACCCTTCTTAATGGTTACTACGCCTCTGCACTTCCAGCATTATTTCTTTCTAGTCAATCATCCAGGTGTCAGTGTACTGTTTGGCCATTCCATGCCGTTTTACTTCTCTCCGACACCCTCTGTTCAGGCTGGAGCATTTTAGGCTTTACCTCCCGTTTGCCACTGAACTACACATATATATACAGGCATAAATCAACAATTCACATTCAATTTTCATTAAAAGATATTAAATGGTTCAAGCTTACCACAATTCATACGAATAACACAGATACGTTGATTAGCAATGAATTCTGGCACAAACTGGCACAAACTTCCATCTGCCTATGTTCCAGGCTTTTATTGAGTCAAATATAAGCTGGCTTCAACGCACTGATGCTTTATCAAGTGTATTTAAACAAGTGGTTTCGAACTAACGCTCCCAAGTGTGTATATCAGCGAGACTGGCCAATGAGCCACGTTTCGACAAGTGTTTGAAAAAAATGTTATCTTTTCCCGTCTCCCCTAACAACCAAGATAGTATTTATAGCCCGACCAATCGTGGTTAGGCTTTCATTTGTTGCGCTCCAATCAATTTGGAGTTTACATGGTAGGCTATTTCTGTAACGTAAATTTTTTTCAAACACGTTAAAAAAAAATCTTATGAGCAGAAATGATTTTATGCTGTCAGGCACCCCCAATATTTTATTTTGGGTATAATTTATTAATTCCTGGACTATTTGCGTAACGTTTTACATATTATTTGTCAGCAAGCCCTAAGGAACCCAAAAATACTAATTTAAAGGAGCTACGTGGCTGCGTTCAAAATATGCAATTTCTTCTACCTCCTGTTTGGAAGATGTGCTGTCTGGGTACTGTTATGTGTTCAAACGTAAACCCATCTAATGTTATCTTTTCTAATAAGAGTTTGTTATGATTTATAAACCTAACTCTGGGAAAGGGTAGTGTATTTTATCACTGTCCGTCTGAAAAAAAATTAGTGCATGTAGACTTACACGCGTGATGGCAGCATTTGCGTATCGCGCGAAGCGTGTTTAGTGTTCGGCTTCCTCTCCCTTCTCGCTATCCTTTAGTCCAACTGTTCGTTCGTTTTGGTAACGTAATGTAGAAAAAGACATGAATGGAATTTAAAATTTAGGTCATTACGCAGTCTCTCAATTCTTTTCCAAGAAATACAGCACACGTTTCATTGAAGAAGGCGGGTAATAATACAGTAAGCTTTTATATCAACGTGAAAGCGTTACAATTTGCAGACGAAGCAGAAAACAAGGGGGATTTCGAGTACATTCTTTGTGATAGCACTGTCATTTTACCATTGCTCTTTTCTTTATTATATGTATTTATTAGGCTTTATATTTAATTGATAATTTATATATGTGGATTAGAATATTCCATGACACCTCCCCTCTTAAAACAGACATTATATGTCAGTCCTTTATTCTATATACACATAGAGAAATTTATTATTATTTCTGGGGTTTACGGTGATTCTCATCACACGGATGGCGGCTTAAAAAATCCGCTCCCAGATTGGTTTTTCCAGATATATATTCAATGCTAAAATTATATGGAGCCAGAAGCAAAGACCATCGGAGTAACCTAGAGTTCTCATGCTTAGCCTGTGCTAAAAACGATAAAGGTTTGTGGTCAGTTTGCAACTTAAATGCCTTCCCATATAGATAAATATTGAATTTCTTTATTGCCCATATTACTGCAAGACATTCTTTTTCGCTAGTTGAGTAGTTGATTTCAGCTTTATTCAACTTTCTGCTAGCATATGCCACTGGGCTTAATTCCCCATCCAATGCCTCTGATTTCTGTAGTAAAGTTGCACCTAGCCCAATATTACTTGCATCCGTCCTTACTATGAATTCTTGACTTAAGTCAGGTAATTTCAAAATGGGTTTACTTGTGAGCTTTTCCTTCAATTCTTGGTAAGTCATTTCACATTGTGGTGTCCATGTAATGCGATCTGGAAGTCCTTTACGTGTCAATTCAGTTAACGGTGCACATATGGAATTAAAGTTCTTGATATACTTCTGGTAGAAACCACATAATGAGACAAAGGATCTCACGTCCTTCTTGGTTTGTGGTCTCGGGGCTTTTTGTAGTTTCTCTAAATTCTTTGGGTCAGGGGTCATGTTTCCCTGATAAACTGTGTGTCCCAAAAATTCCAATTCTTTACATCCAACGCAACATTTGGTTGGACGGGCTGTTAAATTTGCCTCCCTAAGTCGATCAAACAGCATGTTCAGAGAGTCAATGTGTTCCTCAAATGTTTCTGTTGCTATAAGGATATCATCCATAAAATTTGTTATACAGGGATTACTCAGAGGATCCAATAATTTTCTCATCATTCTAGAGAAGACACTAGGCGCATTCTTCAATCCAAATGGCAATCTATTAAACTCATAGTGTCCTTCTGAGGTACTGAAAGCTAGGTATGGTCTAACCTCAGGCTTTACTGGAATCTGATAGTATCCTTTACTCAGATCCACTTTTGAGAAATATTTAGCTTTATTTAGTCTGGCAAACAGCTGATTTGTATCCGGCAATGGATCCACCTGTCCTTCTGTAATAGCGTTCAGTCTCCTGTAATCTATACAGAGTCTATGTTCTCCAGAGGGCTTCCTTAAGAGTACAACACCGGAACTATACGAAGACTCACTGTGCGAAATAATTCCTTCTTTCAATAGATAGTCTATCTCTTCCTTCAAAGCTTTTTCCTTAGCAAACGGAATCGAATATGGTTTCATACAGACAGGTGTGGAGTCTATGAGTTTCATATCATATTCCAATAGGTTTGTATGCCCTGGTCGGTCTGTTAACACCTCTGCATGATTCTTTAGAACCTGTTGCACTCTCTCTTTCTGAGTTTTCGTTAAATGTGTACTGATTTTCACCTGTGCTGCTGTCTCACAGGGGTGTAATGGATATTCAAATGATGAAAGTGGTTCCTTTTTCATCTCCATGGCGATGGACAAGGTCAACAAGTGTGTCTCTTCCTGATGTTCTCTTTCCAAATATTTCTTCAGGAGATTCACATGATAGATTTTTTCTTTCCCCTTCTTATCTATCTTATAATTTGTTCTAGACACCTTCTCTAGAACTGTATATGGACCCTGCCATCCAATTTGTAACTTATTCTGACTCCCGGGCAAAAGAAGCAGTACCTTCTCTCCCACAGCCAAATTTCTGTCTTTCGCCTTCCTGTTATAATAGGCAGCATGTTTCTTCCTGGCTTGTTTCAAATTTTCATTGGCAAGTTTCCAGCCAGTTTTTCAACCGAGTGGTCAGCTCATTCACATATTGGTATGAAGATGTAATGTTTTCCTCTGCCTTTTCATCAGTCCACGTTCTTAACATAGCTTCGAGTGGACCTTTTATTGGCCTTCCAAACAATAATGTTGCCGGGGCCATACCGGTTGAACTATGGGGTACCTCCCGATAAGCAAAGAGGGCGGCGTGCAGGTACTGGTCCCATGTATCTGGTTTTTCGTGTGCCAACTTTCTCAGGATCGACATTAATGTGCCGTTAAATCTTTCCACTTGGCCGTTCCCTTGGGGATGATACACACTACAATGGAAGTGTTTGGCCTGGAAGATCCTGAAAACTTCTTCAGTTAGTTTCCCCTTGAACTGAGAGCCATTATCAGTCAAGATTTGATTGGGAAAGCCTAACCTTGTGAAAATTGTGAGCAATGCCTCTGCCACATGTTTTGAATCAATCGATGACAGGGCTACTGCCTCTCCCCACATAGAACAAGTGTCCACCAGAGTCAGAATGTAGCTGTTCCTCCTCTTGGTTCGGGTGAGAGGTCCCACAAGATCCACTGCAACTCTCTCAAAGGGTGTTCCCACTATGGGCATTTCCCCCAGAGTTGCTGGTGCAGTCCAATGTTTAGGTGCTACTCGTTGGCACTCTGGACAGGATTTTACATATCGTTTGATATCTTCAGTTATTCCTGGCCAGAAATAGTGACAAGCTATTCGCTGTCCTGTTGCGCTGATTCCCATATGACCACTGAAGGGAATCGCATGCCCTAGTTCCAACACTTTAGTCCTATATGAAGTGGGAAGGACCAGCTGTCCGTGACCATTGGATTCAGATCCAGCCTTCCTATATATCAATTTGTTCTTCATATAAAACTCTCCCTTGCCTGGAGGTGTATGAGATTTGGGCAACTTCTTGAAACATGGCTTGAGTGTTTTGTCCTCAGCCTGTGCCTTCCTCATCTCATCTGGGTAAGTATTTATGGGATTATCCTCCTCCTTCTTTGTCTGTGATCTGGTCTGCACTGTTGCCAATATCACAGGTCTCTTGGGATTCCCCAAGAAGACATATCTACACCCCAATATTAGAGGGTAGATTGGCTCATTTATCACTGCTGCTTTTATGATTCCTTCCACATATCGCGTTTTCACTTTTATTCGGGCGACGGGAAGTGTCATGGTAGCTACATCCTTGGTTGCAGTTTGAATCTCCACTGTTTCTGTGGTGTATTGATCGGCCTGCACCAGGTGAGAACTCACAACGGAATCGTAATCTAAACCGGTATCATATAAACATCTTATAGTGACACCATTACAAATGACATCTTCACACACTGGGGGGTGGTATGGTTCCTGTAATTCTTCAGGTTTGCCCTTCTTTTCCTTTTTCCCCGATGTCATAGCAGCAAAATGAGGAGGTTTCCTTCTACAATGGTCAGTGTCATGATTGTTCATCTTACAATTTTTACACCACCTTTTTCCTTGGTTGAAAGATTTTCTTTCATCATATTTCCTTTCATCGAATTGTGGGAATTTATTTTTATTGTCATACCGTGGCCTATCAAATTGGTGCTTACCTTTATTTTGATCCTTAGGATCAAATTTATTAAAGTTCTGTGGTGCCCTAAAGTTATCCACCTGTTTCTTTTTATTACCTGTTACCTCTGCTTGAGCTGCTTGATACCTTTCAGCAACATTTAGCAACTCACCCAGCCTCTCTGCACCTTGTTCCATGAGAAACTTTCTCAGGTCTGGAGCCATGGACTCTCTTAATTGCTCTATAAGGACCATTTCCTTAAGATCTTGGGTTTTCCCCAGAGAAGTCCATTTCTCCAAGTATGTCTCTATTCGGGCAGAGAACTGGTGATAGGTTTCACCTGACAGTAGTTTAGCATTCCTAAATTTTTTTCTATAGAATTCTGCATTCTTTTCATACCTTAACAAAAGAGCCTGCTTTAGCATGTCATAATTTTCCTGATCACCTCTGCTCATTTTTGCAAAAACTTCATAAGCTGCCCCACGAAGTCCCTGAGATAACTTTAAGCTCCACCTTTCTCTCTCTAACCCATACGTGGTAGCTAATAGTTCGTACCTATTTATATAGCTCTCAATATCATCGTCTTTCTCAACAAAATGATCTAAATGAAAATTCATAGCTGAGATTGAGGCTCCTTGAGTAACCGTAGCATCAGAGGCAAAGGGACTGGCACCATTTTCAGGAGCATGGCCTTGAAACTCAAACTCCCTTAGTCGTAACTCATGTTCCCTTTGTAATCTTTTATCTTCTGCTTCCCTTTCTGCAGCTAATTTCCTCTCTTCCCTTTCTGCAGCCAATTTCTTCTCTTCCCTTTCTGCAGCCAATCGTTTGTCTTCTCTTTCTGCCTCCAATTTCTTAGCCTCTTTGTCAGCCTCAATCTGCAACCTCTTAGTCTCAGCCTCAGCTTCAAATTGTAACTTCTTAATTTCCCTTTCAGCCTCTAACCTTCTTTCGGCTTCTTTTTCTAATCTTCTTTCTTCGCGTTCAATAAATTTGTCACATTCCGTTGTGACATAGGCAACCATAACTTGCCCATCTAATCCTAACTCTTTTGCAGTCTGAACCGCAGCAGATCGAAATTTGGCCAGGTCCGCCATTGTCTATCATGTAACTTAATACAATGTCTAACCAACAATTCAATCTCTAATGGACAAAACAGGCACCGTGAGCTCAACCTTATTTAATTCCACCCAAGGATACCTTTTAATTCTTATATTCCCTGAAGTGAATTACCCCCAATATTTTTAATAGTTAAAGATTCAAAATCCCAAGAGCGAGACCCCAATATATGTGGTGAAGTGGGATGTTATAAATATTTATAGGGGACTTAGTGTACTGACTGAGATCAGCTGTGAAGGTATCTATATCTATTAAAAGTAGTGTATTATAGATAACCTTACTTGCTACCACATATCTCTTTATCTCAGTCAGAATTATTCTGGAATAGTGTGATGCTACGTTATGTGTCTAGGGTATGAGTATGGTGAAGTGTAAGTCACAACAACAGACAGATAAACAATTTAATTTAATCCACTACTCTTGACAACACTGTGACACTCACATACATATAACACTCTACGAGAATAGCTTAAAGAAGTCACTCGTAACGGTTCAAATAACAATATGTATTCATTACTAGCATGAATGAATATGTGTCCTGATTCAACTACAAGGGAACCAGGAATCACAATCAATTTAAATTACAAGTTATGTACAGAATGTATTTAATATGAATATTGTAGTGACATATATTATTACAAATGTTCTATGTGTGTCAGTTGTGTAGTAGTAAAATGAGGTAATACTGGTTTTGTTTTGTTCAAGCTCTGTTGGTATTTGTCATCATGACTTCAATAGTTTGTCTTTAGGGATCAGTATTGGAGATGTTCACAGTTCCTGATTTTAAGACAAGTAAATTCCCCTCTGAATGGTATTTTTATAAAGTTATTTCTAGATGAGGGGACATAATGTTGAGCTCAGCTGGCCAACTCTGCTTATCTTGAGTGATGGCGGCAGGAGAGGACTCCTCTGCTCGAATTCTCTTCTGGGCTCTGGAGATACCTCACTGATAGCTAAAAGGACCAAGGAGTATGCTGTCCGACACTGGATTCAGCAAATCTCTGACTAGGTGCTGCTCACTACCATCAAGACCACTGTCCCTGAAATCAAGAAGGATGTACCTTCTACTTCATAACTAATTTATATTCTCTTTTACACTGATCACAATACAGCACAAACATTGAGTTCAGAGCATTAGGCCAACTGTCAGCTTCATTTGAAATACTTTATTCCAGTATTACCCTTCTTAATGGTTACTACGCCTCTGCACTTCCAGCATTATTTCTTTCTAGTCAATCATCCAGGTGTCAGTGTACTGTTTGGCCATTCCATGCCGTTTTACTTCTCTCCGACACCCTCTGTTCAGGCTGGAGCATTTTAGGCTTTACCTCCCGTTTGCCACTGAACTACACATATATATACAGGCATAAATCAACAATTCACATTCAATTTTCATTAAAAGATATTAAATGGTTCAAGCTTACCACAATTCATACGAATAACACAGATACGTTGATTAGCAATGAATTCTGGCACAAACTGGCACAAACTTCCATCTGCCTATGTTCCAGGCTTTTATTGAGTCAAATATAAGCTGGCTTCAACGCACTGATGCTTTATCAAGTGTATTTAAACAAGTGGTTTCGAACTAACGCTCCCAAGTGTGTATATCAGCGAGACTGGCC
Organism: Oreohelix idahoensis; assembly: GCA_024509875.1. Lineage (NCBI taxonomy): Eukaryota > Metazoa > Mollusca > Gastropoda > Stylommatophora > Oreohelicidae > Oreohelix > Oreohelix idahoensis. The sequence continues at coordinate 459,230 of JAMPIV010014962.1, read as the reverse complement.
AATGAGCCACGTTTCGACAAGTGTTTGAAAAAAATGTTATCTTTTCCCGTCTCCCCTAACAACCAAGATAGTATTTATAGCCCGACCAATCGTGGTTAGGCTTTCATTTGTTGCGCTCCAATCAATTTGGAGTTTACATGGTAGGCTATTTCTGTAACGTAAATTTTTTTCAAACACGTTAAAAAAAAATCTTATGAGCAGAAATGATTTTATGCTGTCAGGCACCCCCAATATTTTATTTTGGGTATAATTTATTAATTCCTGGACTATTTGCGTAACGTTTTACATATTATTTGTCAGCAAGCCCTAAGGAACCCAAAAATACTAATTTAAAGGAGCTACGTGGCTGCGTTCAAAATATGCAATTTCTTCTACCTCCTGTTTGGAAGATGTGCTGTCTGGGTACTGTTATGTGTTCAAACGTAAACCCATCTAATGTTATCTTTTCTAATAAGAGTTTGTTATGATTTATAAACCTAACTCTGGGAAAGGGTAGTGTATTTTATCACTGTCCGTCTGAAAAAAAATTAGTGCATGTAGACTTACACGCGTGATGGCAGCATTTGCGTATCGCGCGAAGCGTGTTTAGTGTTCGGCTTCCTCTCCCTTCTCGCTATCCTTTAGTCCAACTGTTCGTTCGTTTTGGTAACGTAATGTAGAAAAAGACATGAATGGAATTTAAAATTTAGGTCATTACGCAGTCTCTCAATTCTTTTCCAAGAAATACAGCACACGTTTCATTGAAGAAGGCGGGTAATAATACAGTAAGCTTTTATATCAACGTGAAAGCGTTACAATTTGCAGACGAAGCAGAAAACAAGGGGGATTTCGAGTACATTCTTTGTGATAGCACTGTCATTTTACCATTGCTCTTTTCTTTATTATATGTATTTATTAGGCTTTATATATTGTGTGGAAGGAGACAGTATCAACAACTCCAACATTCCGCACCATAGAGAAGCACAGATAGCTACGCAGCTCTCATACAGTCTTAATTTGGTGTTGTGCTGTATGTTCTCGTAGCCTTGCTTGTTCCGCCGTCAGGTGTTACTATGTAACACATTTACTTACCTAGCGATCAACAAATAATTACAAATGACCTGGAACGTTCGCGAATTTTCCCCCAATTCATTTTGCCCCTAGAATCCAGCGCTTAAACCACTCTACCACTAGGATGCTCCAAGGACATGTAAGTACTTTAAAAAAAAACACACACACAAAAACTAATTATAAAGTAAGTTTTACTAACACGCGGTTCCGAGAAACAGAACACGGGTGGAGCCACTACGTATACGTCAGCTAGCACATTACGGAAGTGTAGTATTATACAAAACGTCCAACTGGCTAAGCAGTTAGAGAGCTTGTCTCCCGCGGCAAAGTTACTGGGTTTCGGGATCGAAACTTGGTAACTTCATGCTCCAGTCTACCCAGCTGCCACTGGGTATCTGACATTGTGCTTGAGTTAGGAAAGGCAAAGGCAGCGGGGAAGGGAACTAGCCACCCTACCTCATAACAAAAGCTGGACCTAGCAGGGTGCCCCCTCCCCCCCCCCCCCCCCAATATTCTACCTTATAAAAAGTTGATCTTATCTGATCTATCATCATGATTTTATTTAACAATGATCCAGGCAAAGCACTGGCACGTATACACTCGTGTTCTTCTTTAGATAACTCATGTGATGAATACAATACACCACAATGACGGCGGAACTTTATTTTCTATTCTGTGTTTTATTTACATCAGAACGTTCCTTATAACTGACTGTACTTGGTGATAATTATTTATACTAGAATATGTGGCTTGTTTAGTTCTTGATTATTTATAGTACGGGTATATCATTTTTTTTTTTAGTTGCGAGTTTTCAGGTGTTGAGACACGCGCGCCCTCGCCGCCCCCCCCCCCCCCCCCCCCCCCCCCCCCCCCTTCTTTCCATTCTTATAGTGTCTCATTGTTGTGTACGGCTTTTGCGCACAGGCGTATGTCAATCCTTTGCTGAAATACAGCTGTCTGCATTAGCTATAAATATATAACGTGACGTATGTATCGTCTGCCCATGCGCAGCCGAGCGGTCAGTTTCCCGTGCTATTGATAAAATGTAAACAGCCCTGACGAGACGTGCCATGGCTGTGTTCCCGTGGTGGATGTGTTATTCGATATATTTTCTCAGTGGCTTTTAATAAGATTTGGTCGCCACGATTGAATAAGATGTGTTTATGGGCCGTCAAGTGCTACAGCTTCCATGGGAAGTATTGTGACTGTATTTTGAGGTAAACATTTTCGATTGTCAGCACATTTACATCGGCCGCCATACTTCGTTCACGTCCTGCTCGAACCTGAACGCTAGTCTCTTACGGCCAGAATTGAGATTTATAATTTGTATGCCTCTTACATTGTTTACCACGATGGACTGACACTGGACCTTAATGAATGCAATCTACCTAATGTTATTTATGCTGAATTAGTGTTGGAGCTACTGTGAATAAATTTGGATGTGGACCAGTCTTCACTAACTCATTGATTAATCATTAACACTGTTGTAATTGGGTATAAAATGGACAAATGGAAAATTCCTGGGGGACCTGGATTTCGCAGATGATGTAGCATTCTTAAGTTCAACACCAAGACAATCCCAAGAAGCAATAAATAATTTGTGTCATCTCTCGGTTAAAATTGGTCTCCAAATAAATGCCTCTAAAACTAAAGCTATGAACTTTTCTAACGAGACCTTTGATATCATCTTGAACGGGGAAAAACTACAGAAAGTTGAAAGTTTCAATTATTTAGGCAGTAAAAATGACTCAGGATGGTGACACAACAAGAGAAATCCATACTAGAATTGCTTTGGGCAGCTAGCGCCTTCAATAGATTATCTAACATTTGGAAATTACGATCATTGAATATACATACCAAGCTTCGTCTGTTTAATTCAAATGTTATCTCAGTGTTAACATACGGCTGTGAGAGTTGGAAAATAACAAAATCATTGGAGAGAACAAGCTGAATACATTCGAGAACAAATGTCTTAGAAAACTCATGAACATCAGTTGGAAAGAATTCAAGACTAATCGACAAATAAGAGAAGACTCTAGGCAGAAATATGTCTCCGACTATATAAGGAAAAGACGATGGTCATATATCGGTCATGTCCTACGAATGCAAAACAACAGAATACCACTACAGGCGCTCACTTGGGTTCCTGAGGGTAAGCGGAAAAAAAAAGGAAGACCAAAAGAAACACTCAGAAGAACAATAATAAGAGAAGGAAGAACGTTGGGCCTAAATAATGTGCAAGAGCTAAGAGGAGTGGCGTCACAACGAACAACCTGGAGAGCACTGGTTTCTGCCTTATGCGCCGTGTTTGGCGCTTAAAGAATTTATTATTTACGAGCTAAGAACGATACTGTGTGGCTGTGTTCAGGTGAAAGGTATGATGCTAACTCTTCGTCTACTCAACCTAGCATTCGCGTAAACATCAGCAACGATTGAAGACATACTCACCAAGCCAGAACCTAACTGCCCCGCATATAACATTCCTTGATAGCCATTACACAACATCTATCTGGGGGCCGATATAGGGACGATTTCTTTTTTTTTTTTTTTTTTTTGAACGTTCAACAACATCGGGAAAAATGAAACCACACCACGTTGTCTATTTTTTATCCATTATGAACTATTTCTGCAACTGTTTTGCATACTTTCCTCTGCGCATGGCGTGAAATTGATGCGGGTGGAAATACATGACTGTGACGAAATTTTTCTGCTCATTGTACAACTGTTCAAATCATTGTGTTTTTGAAGAAAGACGTTACAGCAGAGTCCCAGTGAATGCTCCTCGTTTAAATCAAGTTCTGATTTACGTGTTATAGATCAGGCTGCTACACACCTGTTTTGGGAAGTTTTCAAAGCCCAACATTATCAAGTTGAACTTTCTGTAAGAAAAACTGCAATGATGTCGTGCTTCCTGCTCTATTTGGATATCTAATAACTACATTATTGCTGCTCGACCTGTGATGTGCCCTTGCTACGTTGACAACCTGTCCAGGAGATGCTGTGCGACAGATTCACCATCCTTGGCCCCAAGCTAAGTGGCTTTATGTGCACTTTTTGTGAACTGTGCTAAATTGGTCTGAGCTCGTTCTTATTTCTTGCATGTTATATCTGTACCTTTCTGTTAGCTTGTTTGTCCCTGTGGGTTTGGTTGGGAGGTGATTCGGTGCAAGAGGTTCATCTCATTGATTCAATGGGCTCACACCAGATGTTTCGTCAGGTTTGCTTGTAGATTTCCAACAGTGGAATATCTGGCTGATATTCGCCGTGCGACTTAGGTCCTCTGTCTGGTTTTCTTCGACCACTGTCTGTATAGGTGTGCCGTCTTGTGTTCTGTGCGTTGTCATTGTATAGTATTTATGCTTTAGTTGCACTAATTTTCTTCATATCTGTTGGTCTCTCCTTGCTGTCTCTCAGTTACATACAAATTTTATGTTTATACACCGTGTCTCTGGTCCTGTGTTGTTCTGACTTAGCAGTAAGCGTGTTCCAATTTGCTGTATTTTTCCTCTTTAGTTTGACATTTTATATTATCTTTTTTTGTTGCTTACTGATGATGTCTTTTGTCGCTTAGTGCTTTATCCTGCTCCAAAATATTTTTTTTCTCTTATCTATATTTATATTTGTTGTCTTTTTCATTATTTTTTTTTTCTTACCATTTATTGATTGCATTGTTAATTGAAATTAGTATTATTGATTATACAAATCTGGCAATTACTTAATACTTGATGAACATTGATACAAAATGGCTACCTTGGACTATTTGGTTAAACAAGGCAAAGACTTTGCCATGGAAGGAGAAACCCTAAAAGAATTTGCTATGACTGAATATCAGAAACATAGGGCTGAAGAATTGGCCAGAGAAAATAGAAATGAAGAATTGGCCAGAGAAAAAAAAGAAATGAAGAATTAGCTGAGAAGAGAAGAACTGAAGATTTAGCCAGCCAAGAGAAACTTAAAATACTTGAGCATGAGGACAAACTTAAAATACTTGCGATGGAAGCAGAAGATAAAAAAAAGATTACATGATGAAAAGATGTTATCCTTAGAACTTGAAAAACTCAAGTTGCTAAATATTAAACAAAACAATTCTGAGAGCACTGGCTAACAAAAAAATAATTTTTTTTTTCTTTCTCTAACATTTCTATGTTTTTCTGGTCAATTTTAATGCGCTGTTTTTAAATCTGCAAACCGTTTTTCTCTATCAGGTCGGGATCTCTAGAAATACGCAATTGAAGTTTTTTTAACAACGCATACAGTATTACAACATCATTCGTACAAGAAGTATAACAGTTATGTAGGCTTGAATTTCTTTGCAGTCGACTTTCGTCGGTGAATGGCATGTGGTACATCGCGATGAAGCCTCCAACAATAATCGGCAAGCATGGTCATACTCCACCGTCCTTGATAACGTGACTCCATTACGGCGACATCTTGATGGAATCGTTCTCCATGTTCATCGCTGACTTCGCCAAGGTTGTCAGGGGAAAGTCAAGATGCGAATCGAGCAAATGGATTTTGAGGGACATGTTACAGCCCATAATTCTGTATGCATCTATGCATTGCTTAACAATATGCACATAGTAGACAGATTTGTGATTTCCCAGAAAGTTATCGACGATCGATTTGAATGCCATCCATGCGCGAAGTTCACTACCATGTAACAAGTTCTCGAATTGTTTGTCTGCAATAACTTTCCTAATCTGAGGTCCTTCAAAGATACCTTCCTTTATCTTTGCATCGCTAACTTGCGGAAACTTTTCTCGAAGATAAGTGAAAGCTTTGCTCGTTTTATCTAACGCTTTTACGAAATTCTTCATGAGCCCCAACTTTATATGTAACGGTGGTAAAATGATGTTGTCTTTGTTAACTAATGGCTCGTGTATTATATTTTTATGCCCGAGCTGCATACGATCCCTGATAGGTCACACCTTTCTTGCATAATGTTCCTGTCTGTTGCGGCTGTCCTATTCACATAGGAAGCAACAAAATTTAGTATACCCAGTCTGCATGCCCGTGAGAATTGCAATGACCTTTACGTCTTCACAAATCCGCCATTGGTAGTCATTGTACTTTATTTTTGCCAAAAGTATAGCCATATTGTCATAAGTTTCTTTCATATGAACAGAGTAGGCGACTGGAATTGATGAAAATAAATTTCCGTTATGCAATAACACGGCTTTTAGACTAGTCTTGGAAGAGTCGATGAAAAGTCGCCATTCGTTGACTGTGTGCTCATGACCGAGGTGCACCATTAGACCGTTTACATCTTTGCAATAGCAAATGTCATCATCCATCTCAAAGTATTGAACAAGTTCTCTGTGTCTATGACGAAATTTAGATATCGGAGTATTGGGCGCTAAAAGATTTCATTCTTTGAGTCGCGAACCGAGTAATTCCGCTTGTCCTTTGGTAAGAGCGAGATCACGTATTAGATCTGAAAGGTTAATTAAGTGAACACCATCATTCACCGGTATATAATCCGAGTCAGAATTAATTTCTAAAGCAGGTAAACTATCACTTTCTGATGGTTCATTCACGTCCAACGGATATTGTTCTGGTGGAACTGGGATCGGACACATGATTGGATCATGAGGCACTGGTTTCGAAACCGATTCAATATTTGGATAAACCACAGACTTTCTAGTTTTAAAAGTGAAACCATGGATATTTGTCAAGCAGAAGTAACAATCAGTAGCGTGATTTGTCGGTTCATGCCATATTACTGGCACTCCAAAAGGCATCGACTTATGCTTCGGCGATTTTCGTAACCAACCTGCCAATGTATTTGCACAAGTCAAACAAACTGCATTTGGCTTCCAAGATTTATTTGCATCATCAACTTTCGAATCGAAATAAAGTTCATATGCTTTCTTTAGTAATGGTGTAAAGTTTTTCTGGTGAACACGATCGGTAAAATATCCTCACGCGTAACAGAACAGATCAGCCGAATTTCTACAACTTCTAGAAGCCATATTTCGCTCAGAATTATTTCAAAATACAGTAACTATTGGAAAAATAGCGTAACATATGTCATGCATCTTTTAGCAGTATAAAAAGTAGAATTATTTTGCATTTTATTAATTTTTAATGAGTTATATAGTAAAAATGAGACGGAGCAAATAACGGTTTCCCAAAAATATATTTATTCATAAATATCTTAAGAACCCGATGTGATAGAGATAAACGGATTTCAAATTTGAAATCAGCGCACGAAACTGACCTAAGAACACTTATTCTTATAAAAGAAAGAAAAATGTTGTTTGTCAGTGGAGTCAAAGTTCCTCAAACAAACATGTTTCAGGATCTGGTAGATTTCGTTTGCCTACTTTCAAACCCAACGTAGACGATATTTCTTGCTTCCTTAATCGCTTTCAGACTGTGTGTGAGGCACATGAAATTGATAAATCTGAATGGTGTAGTAGATTGATGGAATTCCTCACAGGTGATGCACTAACTTCGGTTTGTACCATGGACGGTCCCAGTAGGAATAACTATGAAGCTGCCAGAGCTTTATTGCTTAAACTTTACCAATTGGATGAAAATGGCTATCGCATGCGTTTTAAGACCATGTTGCCAGAAACAGGGAAGGTCTTCTCGGAATTTATTGCTGCCATTAAATTAACATTCAACAGATGGGTTGAATTAGCGAAAATTCCACAAACATATGAGGCACTTACTTACTTACTTACTTACTTAGTCGTTCCCCTTCTACCGTGAGGTGTAGAGGTTTGGAAGAGAGAGCGCCAGACCCATTCTATCAGCTGTCTTCTTCCTGGCCTGGTTCCATTCTAGTCCTCGGTCCTTCAAAGATTGTCTAATGTTGTCCTCCCAGCGGACTCTGGGTCGTCCTGGAGGTCTGGATCCCTGGCTCTTTGTTTCCCATGCTTGTCGTGGTAGCCGATCTTCTCCCATTCTGCAGACATGGCCAAACCATCTTAGTTGGGACTGTTCTATTTGGGTCTGCAGCGGATGGGATTTTAGGCCTTGACGGATCGTCTGGTTGCGGACCATGTCTCTTCTTGTTACTTCAACCACTTTCCTCAGATACCTCATTTCTGAGGTTTGGATCTGGCTTTTGTGGGTTGTAGTCATTGCCCACGACTCGCATCCATATGTCAAGACTGGGACATAGGTGGAGCGGTATACAGCCATCTTCGTTTTCTTACCAACCTCTTTCTTGCTGAGGAATCCACGATTTATGGCCTGAAAAAGTCTCCCAGCCGCTGCTTTTCGAGTGGCCAACTCTTCTTTGATGCCTCCCTTTCGGTCTATAATAGCTCCGAGATATTTAAAGTGGTCGACCTGCTCCAGGACCTGTTCTCCCAACTTAATCTGATGTTTTCTTTCTTCTCGTGATATCACCATGGATTTTGTTTTAGAGCTGCTTATGACCATCCCTCTCTTCTCCAGCTCTTCCTTCCAGACTTGCAGGTTGGATTGGAGATGTGCCTCTGATTTAGCAATCAGGGCAACATCATCAGCAAATGCCAGCTCCGAAATATAGACCTGTCTCATCTTCCAGTACCCCACTGAATACTTTCTTGTTCTCTCCTTACATGCCTTGATGACATCGTCCATAAGGAGTATGAAGAGGTAAGGTGATAGGATATCACCTTGTCTTACACCAGTGGTGGTCCTGAACTCTTCTGACTTATGGTTTGCTGTCCTCACATAATTTCTGCAAGACTTGTAGAAGCTCTGTATAGCATGAATCAGAGGTGCTGGAATATTCTTCCTTGCCAAACAGTCCCAAAGTTTGCTCCAGGGGACCCTGTCAAACGCCTTTTCCAGATCTATGAAACAAAGATGGATCTCACTCTTATACTCAAGGGCCTTTTCACTCAGCTGTCTGAGTGTGAAGATTAGGTCTTGAGTACTTCGGTTTGCTCGGAATCCGCACTGGACCTCATCCAATTGTGGCTCAGCTAGGCGTCGGAGTCTCTGCTCTAGGATTCTAGAGTAGATTTTACCAGGGACACTGAGAAGGGATATGCCTCTATGGTTTCCACATTGTCGATTGTCACCCTTTTTGAAAATTGGTGTTATGATGGCAATCTCCCAATCCTTTGGTATGGTCTTGTTGCACCATGCTGCCTGTAGGACCTTTAAGAGTAATAGGTCGCCTGATGCTCCCATGTACTTAACCATTTCTGGTGTTATACCATCATGCCCTGCTGCTTTGCCCATCTTGATTTTCTCTAGTGCTGCCCTCAGTTCTTCCATCTTTATGTCATCTTCACCATCATTGGTTTCCTCTTCTGTGTCAGTGGTTATCATTTCTGATGCTTCATCATGCTCACCATCCAGGAGTTCTGAGAAATATTCTTTCCATCTTTCCATTACTTCCTTTGGGGCAGTAAGCAATTTGCCTTGCTTGTCCTTTATAAATTTGAGAGGGCATTGTTTTTCTTTCCTCATGTTCTTTAGGGTCTTATAGAACAATTTCTGGTTTTCTTGTGCATCTTTTTCTAGCTTTTCTCCAAATTCTTCCCAGGACTTCTGTTTTGCTGCTAGCACTTTGTTCTTTGCTTCTGTTCTGAGTGTCACATATTCTCTATATTTTTCCATTTGTCCTGTTGTGTTTTTAGCTCCTAAGTATTGTTTCCATGCCATTTTCTTCTCTCTTATTTTCTCTTTGACTTCCTCTGTCCACCAAGGTGTCCTCTTTCTCTGGTTCCCAAGTCGGACTTCACCGCATGCTTCTGCAGCAGCTGTCTTTATGATATCCTTGAATTTATTCCAGAGGGTTTCCAAGTCATCAGGTCGTTCTTCTGTGTTGCTCACTGCTGTAGCAATAAGCCCCTGATATCTGGTCTTAATTTCTGGCTCTCTCAGCTTGTAGGTCCTAATGCTCATTTCTCCTGCTCGTTTACTTGGTTTCTTGCGTGATGTTGGGCAGTTCCTAGGCTGAGCAACTCTTTCAGTTGTTCGTTTGATTGTTAGCAGGTAGTGATCACTTCCAATCTCTGGCCCCCTCCAGACTCTTGCATCTCGGACATATCTGAATGAGCTTCTCCGAACAATGGCATAGTCGATCACTGACTTCTCATTCTTGGTTGGTTCACATCTAGTGTATGCATGTATGCGCTTATGGGGGAACTTTGTGTTTGTAATGATCAGATTCTGCTCACTGCAGAATCTAAGGAGTCGCTTTCCATTGTCATTGAGAGTATCTTCTCCATATCTTCCGATAACTCCACCCCATCTAGCATGGTCATTTCCAACTCTGGCATTAAAATCTCCGAGCATAATAACTTCATCTAGGCAGTCATCCACTGTCCTTTGAAGCAGCTCGAAGAATTCCTCCTTGACCTCTGCTCTCTCATCCTCATTTGGCCCATACACTATGACCAGGTTGACTATGGTTTCTCCTTCTTTTTAGTTTTACAACCATAATGCGCTCCGAGACAAAGTTCCATCCCTTGATACTATCTTTTTGATTTTGGGCCACAATGCAACCCACGCCCCCTTTAGCCCTTTCAGATACGGGTACACCACTGTAGAGCAACATGTTGCCATCGAGATCCATGACTCCTTGTCCTTTTTTCTTCGTTTCCGTTATAGCCAGGATTTCTAGTTTTGCTTTCTTCATCTCTTCCAGCAGCTCCTCTTCCTTCCCATTTATACTTCTTGTGTTCCAAGTTCCATAAGTCGTAGTCCGTAGTCCGTTCCAGTTCGTCGCCTTTAGAATCAGTCCGGTTTTCTCTCTTGTAGTTCGCGTAATCATGATTTAAAGCAAACAGGTGATTGGCCTGTTGTGCCTTTGCATGGTGGAGGGCTGCCTCCTTACGGCCTCCATGCAGGCCGCCCTCCTCCTTTTTCATCCGGGCTTGGGACCGGCATTGGCGGAGTTCATATGAGGCACTAATGGACTTAATCCTCAGAGACAAACTGTTGTCTTCTGTTAACCAGCAGTTCCTATCATACCTTCATGAACAGAAACCTACGGATTTGACAATGGTGGAAGAATTGGGAAAGACAGTTTATTACCGCTCACCCAGGCACATGTGTGAGTAACTCTCACATCAAAGAGGCTCTACCTGTGGCATTAGCGTCATCTTGGAACAACAAAAACATAAGACCAAGGTCTCAGAGTCTCGACAGGAATTTTGGTCGTGGTAGAGGTAATAACTATGGGTACTTTCAAGGTGTAACTCTTACGATAATCAATCTCCCCCGTCTAGAGGAAATTTTAGACAATTTCGGGGACCAGAACAGAACCAATTCCAGCCACAGAGAGGATAGAAACGAAATGATAATTTTTTTCAGGAGTAGCGGAAATTGGAATGGTAATAGATACAGTAACAAATATGCAACTCCTAGAAGGTCTAATTATTCACAGGACAATAGAAACCAGAATTATTCTTATAATAATCAGAATGATAACCATTCAATCCACTCTTGGAGCGTTGAACGTACAAACTATCATGCTAACTCAGCACAATCTGCTGATACATCTAGTGCTACTCAAAGTAATCCTTCGGTAAATCAGGCTGCTGCTTGTTCTTTTTTGACTTTGATGCTGCTTCGCAGTGTCCTGATTGCCGAACTTTATTTTCAGCATAATGTGGTATCTACATTAAGATGCGATCATCCACTTCCTACAATGACAGCACTTGCTGCTCATGATGGCACAGGCACCCTTACATTTTCATAAAGGTCTATTAAACGATACGCAGGTATCTGTGCTTAGGGATACTGGATGCACAACGGTGGGAGTTCGCCAATCTCTGGTGCACCCATCATGTTCCACTGGAGATTTTGTTAAATGTGTCACATTTGGGGGTATGGTAGAGTTCTATCCCACAGCTATCGTTCACATAGCGACTCCATTTTTCACAGGGAGAATTAAAGTGTGTCTTTTAAAAAACCCAATCACTGACCTTATTGTTGGCCGTATCCACGGTGGCGAAGACTGCACACCTGGTGAAATTATTGAGTGGGAACGGCAAAAACATTTTAACTGCGAATGCAGTAACAACAAGGGCTCAAACACAAGCCCAAACGATTGATAACATTGTGCCTGAAAATCAGGATTATGATTTTCATGCTACTATTAACAAAGAATCTTTTGCAACGCTGCAAAGAGATGATGATTCTTTGCAGAAATTTTTTCGTTTGGTAAGTGGTGAGGAGATGCTTGTAAATAAGGCCCCTCGTCAATGGTACATCCTTAAGAATGGTATCCTGATCAGAATGTTTAAAGATTCTTCTGCTCTTAAACAACAGGTCATGGTTCCTAAACAGTTTAGAACTTATATCATGTACACGCCCATGATTCTCACTGTGCTGGCCACGTGGGCTACTCTAGGACAAGGTCCAGAGTGCTCTCTTCCTTCTTTTGGCCTAGTGTATCTAGGGATGTTGCAACGTATTGTCGCTCCTGTGTTACTTGTCAGGAAGTCAAAGCAAAGGGAGCCTATCACATGGCACCGATACAGGCTTCAGATATACCTGTACGTCCCTTTGAGAAGATGGCCATAGACATTATTGGCCCACTTCCTGTTATGTCAGCTAGAGGACACAGGTATGTCCTCACATGTATTGACATGTGCACGCGCTGGCCAGAGGCTATACATTTGAAGAATATCACCACCTCAGATGTGGCTGATGCTCTTTTCTTAATCTTTTCCAGGCTAGGTTTCCCTAGAAAACTTCTATCAGACAGAGGTACTCAGTTTGTCTCCGAGGCCATGACTGGTGTTATGCAACAACTAAACATTGACAGATCGCTTAGCTCCGCGTACCATCCAATGAGCAATGGTATGGTAGAACGGATAAATAGGACGCTTAAACAATTATTAGGCAAAGTTACAGTCAGCTATCCACAAGACTGGGATAGGGATTTACCCGCCGTGCTGTTTGTGTACCGTGAGGTACCAAATGAACAGACCGGTTTCTCGCCATTCGAGCTTGTCTTCGGAGCTCAACCTAGAGGTCCTATGTCTCTTATTAAAGATTTGCTCACTGACTCAGAAATGACTCAAGACACCAAGTCATCTTACGAGTATGTCGTAAACCTCCGACGTAAGATAATTGATGCTTGTCAGTTGGCAACAGCATCGTGTGAAACTGCTAAAGAAAAAGTTCGTCAGTTTCAGAATCGTAACAGACGACTAAGACACCTGGTGCCTGGGGATGAAGCCTTTGTGCTTCTTCCTAGAATGTACAACAGACTACTCATTGCTTGGAGTGGTCCTTACAGAGTTATTTCACGCATTTCTGATGTTGACTATGTACTTGACGTTAAGGGAAAAAACTAAACTTTCCATATAAACATGCTCAAAGAATTCCATACTCGACCTGAATATCTTCAGGCTGTCTTTCATGCAGTAGATGAGCCCACAAGGCATATTACTCATTTTTCTTCCCTGTATGTGATTCAGGAGGAAGAATCTGCTTTCCCTGAACTTACCTATGGATCTTCCTGTCATGCCTTTAACTGCTACTGAGACGTGGAAGGATGTTTCTATCTGCACGGATTTATCATCCGACCAACGTCAGCAGGTGTCTGATCTTCTTCAATCTTTCCCAGATGTTCTGACAGACATCCCTGGTCATACATCGGTTATCACTCATGATATCCTTCTTACGTATGATCGACCTATTCGAGTTCGATCATACCCCATTCCTATCCATTTTCAGGATAAGGTTAATAAAGAACTTGACGGCATGCTTCGTTTGGGTATTATCGAACCATCAAATTCTGCATTTGCTTTCCCGATGGTCATTGTTAGAAAGAAGGATAACAATATAAGACTATGTATTGACTATCGCAAACTTAATAATATTACTGTCTTTGATGCTGAGCCTTTACCGTTATTAGAAGACCTTTAGCCAAGACTTGCTACAGCTGTTTTTTTCACTAAGTTTGATCTCACTAAAGGATACTGGCAGGTTTCTTTATCTGAAACTGCTAAGCCCCTCACTGCTTTTACAACACCTAAGGAGTTATTTCAATGGAATTTTATGTCCTTTGGACTGATGAATGCTCCTGCCACATTTGTCAGGATGATGCGTAAGATTTTTTCTAACAGGTCTGATATTATTACATATATAGATGAAATATGTCTCTTTACTACTTCTTGGGAAAATCATTTCTTAGGTCTCACTTCACTGCTGGACACTTTACGTTCACACCATCTAACTGCCAAACCTTCTAAAATTGTTGTCGGTTTTGGAGAAATATCATTCCTTGGTCATAGAGTTGGTCATGGTTTGCTTAAAACTGAACTATCTAATGTGTCCAAGATTTTGAACATATCTGTGCCCACAACTAAGAAACAAGTGCGCAGTATTCTCGGCCTTATTCAATTTTACAGTCGATTCATTTCGAATCTATCCAATCTCACTGCTGATCTGTCTGCTTTAGAAAGAAAGGGCTCTCCCAATCATGTGCACTGGTCTCAAGAGTGCCAAGCAGCCTTAGCTCATATTAAAAATTTATTTTCAACCCCTCCAATATTGAGGCTACCAAATAAAAACTTGACATTCTATCTTCGCACAGATGCGTCTTCCAAAGGTGTTGGTGCCGTATTGATGCAGAATTTTGACGGTACACTTCACCCTAACTTGTACATATCACAAGCTGACGGACGCAGAAAGAAGATATCCAGCAATCGAGCGCGAATTGCTCGCCATCGTATGGGCTGTTTTGAAACTGGAGAGGTACCTTCTTGGATCAAGATTTATTATAAAATCAGACCAGCGCTCTCTGTCATTCCTCATGAAATCGAACCACAAGAATCCTAGGGTTAGGCGCTATTCTATTTTGATGCAATCGTTCGTATTTGATGTCCAAGCTATTCCGGGCACTGAAAATGTGTTATCTGATTTACTCTCCCGCTGCCCTCAACAAGACTTTAACGATACTAATTAATATTATTATGTGATCCAAATATAAGCACGTGGTTGACATTCAGTACTGCTGCGTGACTTTCAAATGTATTTACGTGATCCACTCATTTACATTGGATGATTGACTTTCGATACCTTCATACTATGAGGACCTGAACATTTTGTTGCTTAGTAACAATCTACTTTCGTGTCAAATGGATAACTCTACTTCAGTGCTATAAGCACATGTGAAAGACATATTGTTGCCAATTGGAAACAATGCAGTACCATATTTACCAATAGATCAGTATGAAAACTACATGATGTATAAATTCTTGTAACTTTTTCTTTTTTTTTTTCCTTCTTAATGTTCCCTAAAAGACATAACCCTACTTATGTTTCGCATGTTTATTAGTTTGATTCTCTTTATGTAACAATTCTCTTATGCTATAGTAATATCATTACTTTAACATATACATTACAAGATGATCTTTTCTTTATTGCATTATTAGTTTATTTTTCTTTGTTTCTGCCTCTCATATTCTTATGATAATGTATTGACTGATGACAGTCTTTTTCATGCACTTTCATTAATATTTCCAGTAGATTTGACTTCGACTGGACTTTGAGAATTTATTGTTCTACTGTTGACGATTTTTTATTATGATGTACTTAATTTTGGCCGTTCTTTCATTCGGGGAATGTTTGAAAAAAAAAACACTTGTTTTTTTATCCCCGAGAGGACGGGGTGATTGTTGTGTACGGCTTTTGCGCACAGGCGTATGTCAATCCTTTGCTGAAATACAGTCTGCATTAGCTATAAATATATAACGTGACGTATGTATCGTCTGCCCATGCGCAGCCGAGCGGTCAGTTTCCCGTGCTATTGATAAAATGTAAACAGCCCTGACGAGACGTGCCATGGTTGTGTTCCCGTGGTGGATGTGTTATTCGATATATTTTCTCAGTGGCTTTTAATAAGATTTGGTCGCCACGATTGAATAAGATGTGTTTATGGGCCGTCAAGTGCTACAGCTTCCATGGGAAGTATTGCGACTGTATTTTGAGGTAAACATTTTCGATTGTCAGCACATTTACATCGGCCGCCATACTTCGTTCACGTCCTGCTCGAACCTGAACGCTAGTCTCTTACGGCCAGAATTGAGATTTATGAATTGTATGCCTCTTACATTGTTTACCACGATGGACTGAAACTGGACCTTAATGAATGCAATCTACCTAATGTTATTTATGCTGAATTAGTGTTGGAGCTACTGTGAATAAATTTGGATGTGGACCAGTCTTCACCAACTCATTGATTAATCATTAACACTGTTGTACGAGCTAAGAACGATACTGTGTGGCTGTGTTCAGGTGAAAAGTATGATGCTAACCCTTCGTCTACTCAACCTAGCATTCGCGTAAACATCAGCAACGATTGAAGACATACTCACCAAGCCAGAACCTAACTGCCCCGCATATAACATTCCTTGATAGCCATTACACAACACTCATTAAAATTGTTTTTATTTTTGCGTTTGACTTCATTTTTTTTTTTTTTTTTTGTCTAGACAGGGTTTTCGGATAACCTGCAGCAAGAATACATGGGGTAGGCTGCCAGCTGGATAGACGAATTTCGAAATATCTCAAATCCTGTATATCGGAGGTGATGACATCCAGACGCTGTACCCACAGACCTAAGGGTCTTTTATATTTGGACATGCGCCCTAATATAACCGACTGGGTTGAACGGGACGCGCCTCGCCAAAACGAGGCAAAAGCTTTACATTAAAAAAAAAATCCAGACGCAGGGAATTAGCAGCACACTGCATCTGGCCCTGGCGTTTGACCAGGGAGACATATGGCTGTGATGCAACTCGATCCTCATAGGAGTCCCCGAGCCCTAAACTGTGCTTGGAATGTTAACTCTTTAGGCACTTGGTGACTTTCCTTTTCATTGTCCTTGCTCATCTTTTCATTGTTCATATTCTTTGTGTCATTTCTTTCTTTTCGTGTTTGAATTCTTCTTCTTCTTCTTCCGTCCTTAGCCAAAAGACCGACCAAGCAGTCAGAGGCCATCACGCCTTGTGGCGTCCTTAAGGGCAACAGCAGATTGATTTTCTCTCCCCATAATCCAGGTCTAAAGGATTAGCATTTCTTACGAAGACGACATAGCACACTGTGCTTGTTGTACTACAATTTTTCTATCCCCATCTGTGGTGGGGTTTGAGGATCAATGCTTCTTGTTTAGTTGCATTTTTAAAATCCCTTCAGTCTGAAGGATGCAAGTTTGTGGGAGGTAATTATATTTGTCAGGGGAAATAACCAAAATGGTGTTAGCCCTTAGCTGCCTTTGTTTCTGGTTTTCCTTTCGGCTATTTCTTGTCTCTTCTGCTTGTTAAAACAGCTTTTTTTTCGCCCAATCTTAAATGGCGCCGTAGGGAGGATCGCCATTTGGTGCGATCAGCAGCGTCATCCTCCCAGGTTGCTGGGTTGATCTCCAGTGCCTTCATGTATCTCTTGCATACATCTTTGAACCTAAGCTGCGGCGGCTCAACTGTTCTTTTGCCATCTGCCAGTTGTCCGTGGAAGATATCTTTAGGGATGTGACCATCTTCCATGCGACGGACATGGCCAAACCAGCGAGGTCTGCGCTATCTAAGCATTGTATACATGCTCTGAAGGCCAGCACGCGACAGTGCCTCACCATTTGTCACTTTGTTCTTCCACGAAATACCAAGGATGTGGCGTAGACACCGTAGGTGGAAGGTATTGAGCCTTCTTTTTTGCTTAGCATAGGTTGGTCATGTCTACCATGTATATTCGTGCTGGCCTCTCTCTCTCACACACACAAGTAATTTTTTTGCTTTCCATAGCCTTCTTGGAAGCCCTGCTTACATACAACGAAATGTTTAAGAAAGTGAATGGGCCTGCGAAGATCTAGGACAAACCGTAAACAATGACGCGCGCAAAGTTGTAGATTTAACTGTATATGCTTGCATTTTTCCTTGTTCTGTTAATTTACTGTTTTTACTATCGTTTGAAGTTCCGTTGGAGCTACTGCACATTGCAATATCCGTTAATATTTATAACTTCCTTCTGGTGCACTTTTCAGATGGGTGCACGTTTTATGGGAGGTAATTATTTGTCAGGGGAAATAATCAAAATGACAATATTGCCAAAAATGTCAGTGATCCTGTTTTTGCTGATTTATTGGTCTGCATAATTTATGCCGCAACAGAAATTACTGCATCTTTTACTACCATGTGTGTTTCTTCAATGAATATAATATTTGATTATACAACGCAACAAGGTATCACAGACGCACAGGCTCACAATATTAGAATAGCAACGGAGGACAAACCTTGACATAGCTTATCTACATCATTGAGAAGAATCACTCGGAATGCAGTATACACTGTTTTAATTTTCGGACATCACTAGCAGCAGATATTCAATAATTATTTTTTTCCCTTGTCAGTTTTACCTACCTGTGGCTAGGCACGTGCTTTTCAACCTATACTTAAGTCAGTTGGTGCTATCAGAGCAGAATTTGTCATTAAAAATAAGTACACTATGTTAGCTAAAGTACAGATGGAGAGTAACGGAAAAGGAAATATCTAAATTATCCTTATTCCACACAACCTGCCAAACGAAAATTCTTAGAGATTTTTGTCCAGATATCATCTCCAACCAGGAACTGCTTACACGGTGCAGTCAAAAAGGCACTGCACACCATCATTGCAGGCAGACGCTGGAACTGGGTTGGCCATGTCCTCAGAAGCGACCCTGACACCATCACTAGAACTGTTGTGCTATGGACCCTAGAAGGACGGCGAAAGAGAGGCAGACCAAAGACAACCTGGCAGAGTGGGGTGAAGGCTGAGATGCAAAGCATGAACCAGAGTTGGGGCACGGCACGAAGGATGGCCACCGACCGAGCAAAATGGGGACAGTTTGTTGCTGCCCAAAAGACGCCACTAGTCGTGATGGCCACTGACTGCTTTGTTAGTCAGGGGTTAAGGATCCAAGAAGAAGAAAGTGGCTAGGCACGTTCTTTTCAACCAATACTTAAGTCCGTTGGTAATATCAGAGCAGGACTTTTCATTTTTTTTTTAAATAAGTAACCTTTGTTAGCTTAAGTACAGCGTTGATAGTTGATAGAATGCTAATACCTGACAAGGAATAATAGCAACTATCTGCTAGCATGGTAAAGCCCTGACAGGGACTTGTCCTGTAAAGAACTTCCAGCTACGCCAACAGTGCTCGTACCTCCTCAGTGTATAGCGAAAAACCAGCTGTAGTGATCACAAGTGTCTATCAATGCGACAAATTTAATACAACGAAATAACTGAGATAAGAAGAACTGCAATGTTTGAAATGTCCATACTGTAAATTTTTTCAAGACATGGCCTCTCAGAGAAAGCAGCTCTTTTTCCGACTTACGGGTAAACTAATGGCTTTCTTTACAGACGCACTGCGAGTAATTGCAACGATAAAGAGCCAGAATAATAAAGACCTGGAGGACCTGAGAGTTGTACTCCACAAAATGCGCCAGCGATTCAAAAAGACTTGTCGCATAGTGGATCCCATCTCATTGCATTACCCCCGGCAATAAAGAGGCCGACGGTTTGGCAAAGGAAGAAGGAAAACTACCTCAGCTTGATACAATTATCACTTTCGAAAAGGCAAATAGTTTTTATCAGAAGCAGATACAGAAAAACAAATCGGAAGCAGAGCATCCAGCCCATGACAATAAAGACGCATATTATCAGCTCAGCAGACGAGAACAAGTGGTAATCTTCAGACTCTAAAGATGCTCAACATATGAGG
The DNA here is from genome assembly GCA_024509875.1 of Oreohelix idahoensis. NCBI lineage: Eukaryota > Metazoa > Mollusca > Gastropoda > Stylommatophora > Oreohelicidae > Oreohelix > Oreohelix idahoensis. The sequence continues at coordinate 439,511 of JAMPIV010014962.1, read as the reverse complement.
ATCCCAGATAGCACATTTGGCCATCACCAGTACCATTCCTGGAAAAGCTCTATGGAGATATAAATAGCCTCCAGCTGATCACTGCTTTCTTTGAACATATTCAAGTTGACGTCTGAGAGTGTGAGGAGGAGGAGGAGGAGGAAAGAAGAAAGTGGAGAAGGAGGAGATGAAGAAGAACGCGGACGAGGAAGAAGAAACGCATCGGTAGTTCCCATCTTTAGCTTGTAGAGTAGGTGGGATCCCAATCTGTTGTGGCCCGTGTGTGGAGTCTGAAGTTACAACTTGTTTCTCTTATGCTGAGCTAATAAAATGGATCTTTTTTATTTTTTTTAAGGCCTGGATGCTCTGCTTCCCATTTGTTCCTGTATCTTCTTCTGAAGTTCTGCGTGTACCAGACTGAGGTAACTTTCCACCTTCCCTTGCCTTTCTCGCGTTCAAGTCTGTCAAACTTCGCATACATTTTACACAAGAACCAAAAAAGATTCAAGAGAGTTACGACTTCCAATACCGTTTATGACATTACTGTACTTTTACACAGCCCAACTCTCTTTAGAAATCTTGGCCAGTTTAATGGTAAAGGTTCTTTGTAAGACATGTGCATTATAGCGACCTCCCCTTGTAATGTTTGTCTTGGTCTAGCACTTCAAGGGAGGTAACTAAAAACCATTTATGTGACCAATATACTTCACATGTCTAAAGAGAACCAGTACCATATTTATTAGTACAGTATGCTTAAAAGTGATTATTCTTTTTTCTTCATTGCATTAAAAGAAAAAATTTCATATATTCAGAGAGCAAGTAACCCGCCAAAAATGACGGTGCTGTGATAAATTTAACCGTGATACAACGTTAAAATATCTCCAAAGATAAAATGTAGGGATAAAAATAATGCGTAAGCTACTAGAAGACATGATCGCCCATGCCGCGGTTCAATACCCGCCATGGAAACTAACTTGTTAGACGTGAAGACAAATTGTTTACCCTTGGAGACGGGAGGGAACGGAGATCAAAAAGAAAAAAATATGACTGAACACGTGCTTGAAACTAGCAAGGCTAAAAAGACGCAATTGGTGGGGAAAGGAAAAAAAAATTCACGTCCACAAGTTGACACAATGTAAAGAAATGGACAAAAGGGACCTTAGCTATTATACGCAACAGTCATTTCTTGGACGCTTTTACGATACTTAGTCCTTTTATTTGAATTCAGCGGCAAACGCATTACAGAAGATGCTCGAACATATTTCAAAAAAAACAACTAACCTTGAAAAAGTAACTTTTTCTTAATAATAATGTTAGGAATATAAAACCTAGCTAGTCTGATAGACCATCGTGAGCAGAGAAATAATATGCTTTCATTTATACAGACGGATAGATAATAATGAAGATATTGACAAAAGACTGTGTTGTTCATAACAGACGAGCGACTGCACTGTTAAAAAAATGTCACTAATTTTCAAAAATTGCGGCCTTGAGACTCAAGTGCTAAAATCTAGTTGGAATGAAAGAGAGGGGGAAATAGTGGAAAATTGTGGCTAAAAAAAAACTTTAGAGACCGATTCGTGTAAAAAAGGCATGTAGAACCAAGCGTGTTTTTTATGAAAAAGCAAGTAGAGACAGACGGACCAACAGACAATAATACATACTTGACTGAGGTATGACTGAATTGACTTTTGGTAGGAGGTTTGAAATTTGAGAGGGGGAAAGTCGGTGATTGGCCACAGATAATCATATTATCGGCGCACAGACGCGCATTTTTGCCATTCAACAATAAATTGTCCATTAGTAGACACAGTAATTCTTCAGTGGTGTAGTTCCCAGAAGCTAATTGCAATATTTAGAGGGACGCCATACTAGAGCCAGCAGCTCAGCTGAGTTTTGCTAGAATATAACTGTGTTCTCTATTCATAATTCTGAAGTGTGAGTTCTGTTTGGCACCAAAGTGGTGTCAAACGCTGCGTTGATATATACAAGTGTGGACCAGTGCAGTCTAGTATTTTGTCAGAGCAGCCTTATATTGCCCCCAAGCACGGAGAGGTGGGGCCACCAGATTCCAGCACTAGAACTACTCAGTCAAGATACGTGAGCGTCTGGCCTGCTGGACCTTCACCAACTTATTTACTAACTAACACACCAAATATATTACCATCACTAGAACCCACAAAAATTTTGGGAAATAAAACTTGTATTACTCCCATCAGTGAAGGGACAATGTTTGGTAGTCATAGACAGGGAGTGATGATATCACCCCAACAGCATATATAGAAATAAGTTCTCCTGGGACTATCTTAAGATAATTACTATTAACCAGTCATGTGAAATACATATGTACACATTTTCTAGTTTATTATGACATATATTCATGCATTTCATTCATAATTTCAAAACCTTTCATATGTTCTGACCAAAATAAAACCTTGGTTCAGAACAAATAAACTTAAAGAAAATTTAATATCAAAATGTAAACAGCTTGAGTTAGTTCAGTGTATTATAAATTTTATTAATATTATTAGACTTATTAAATATATGTGTGTGTGTGTATGTAATCTACCACAACACATTACATATCAGTACCCTAGAATTTTAACGTAGCCACATTCATTAGTAAAAAAGATATGTGTGAGGTCGTAAGTGGTAGCAACAAGGGCCTTCTGTAAATTCACAGCTACATTTATCTCAGGAGCCTTCACAGCTGACCTCATGCATCACACTAGGTAACATCAACCATACAATACCATCAAACCCACTACATATATTGGGGTATTGTCCAGGGATAATTAGCTTATCAGTAATATTAGGATCTCCTGGTGGGAGAATTAAATTAGGGGGACAAATTGTAAAAATTAAAAGTGTCCCTTAAAATAAAAGTTGGTGAATCTTCACAGCCAGTGGTAGTTAATTGATTAATTAATTAATTAGAATTACTTTAGTATTAATTGGTTAGAGATTTATCTTGCTCATTGCTAAATTGTCTAAAAAGTATGGCGGAGCTGGCAAAGTTCAGATCAGCTGCTGTGCTAACGGCGAAGGATATGGGAATGGATGGTCAGGGTTTAATTCAATGCGTAACTGCAGAATGTGATAAGTATATTGAAAGGGAAGATAGGAGGTTAGCTGAGGAGAAGAGGTTACAAATTGAGGCCGAGAGAACTTAAGAGGCTGCAGATTGAGGCAGAAGAAAAACGACAGCAAAGGGAGTCAGAAGAAAAAAGATTGACTGTTGAAAGGGAGGCAGCAGAAAAAAAGGCCGAAAGGGAGTCAGAAGAAAAAAGATTGACTGCCGAAAGGGAGGCAGCAGAAAAAAAGGCCGAAAGGGAGACAGAAGAAAAAAGATTGACTGCCGAAAGGGAGGCAGAAGACAGAAGGTTGCAAAGGGAGCATGAATTACGACTAAGGGAGCTGGAATTACAAGGCCATGCTCCTGAAAATGGTGCCAGCCCTTCTGCCTCAGATGTTACGCCTAGTCAGGGAGCCTCAACATCAGCTATGGGGTTTCATTTAGACCATTTTGTTGAGAAAGACGATGACATAGAGGGGTACCTCAGTAGTTTTGAATTATTAGCTACTACATATGGGTTAGAGAGAGAGAGGTGGAGTTTAAAGTTATCACAGGGACTGAGAGGTACTTCTTATGAAGTCTTCGCAAAAATGAACAGAGAAGACCAAGACAATTATGACATGTTAAAGCAGGCTTTGTTGTTAAGATACGAAAAAAATGGTGAATTTTATCGTAAGAAATTTAGAAATGCCAAACTGTTGTCTGGGGAGACATACCACCAATTCTCTGCCAGACTGGAAACCTATTTGGAGAAATGGACTGCTCTGGGGAAGACCCAAGATCTTAAAGAGATGATCATGATAGAGCAATTGAGAGAGTCCATGGCTCCAGACTTGAGAAAATTTCTCATGGAACAAGGTGCAGAGAGGTTGGGGGAGGTTTTAAATGTCGCTGAGAGGTATCAGGCAGCCCAGGCAGAGGTAAGTGGTGCTAAAAAAGAAGCACATAGAAAATTTTAAAGCTCCACAGCAATTTAATAAATTTGATAACCGAGAACAGGGTAATAAAGGCAGGACAAACTTTTATAGGCCAAGAAATGACTATCGTGACAGAAACTCACAGTTCAATTACCAAAAATTTAATGAAAGAAAACCGTTAAACCAAGGAAAAAGATGGTGCAAATGGTGTAAGAAAGACAACCATAACACCGAATTTTGTAGAAGGAAACCTTCAAACATTGCTGCAATGAAGTCGGGGACTCAAAGATTAAAGGTTAATCCTAATGGACAGCAGGAACCTTATCACCCCCCAGTTTGTGAGGATGTTATTTGTAATGGGGTCACCATAAGGTGCCTTTATGATACAGGTTTGGATTGTGATTCAGTTGTGAAGTCTAGCCTAGTGGACCCAAGTCAGTATACCACAGAAACAGTGGAAATACAAGGGGCGACCAAGGACATACCACTCATGACACTTCCCATCTCAAGGATAACGATGAAAACTCGCTATGTGGAAGGAGAAATCAGAGCAGCAGTGATAGATGAACCAATCTACCCTCTGATATTGGGGTGTAGATACGTCTTCTTGGGGAATCCCGAGAGACCCGTGATCATGGCGACAGTGCAGACCAGGTCACAGAAAAAGGAGGAAGAAGGTGAACCTATAAATGCTCATCCAGAGGAGATGAGGAAGGCGCAGGCTGAGGATAAGACCCTTAAGCCATGTTTCAACAAATTGCCCAAATGCCACACACCTCCAAGTAAGGGAGAATACTTTATGAAGAACAAACTATTATATAGGAAGGCCGGAACTGGAACAAATGGTCACAACCAGCTGGTTCTTCCCACTTCATATAGGGATAAAGTGATGGAACTCGGGCATGCGATTCCCTTCAGTGGTCACATGGGGATCAGCGCCACAGGACAGCGTATAGCTTGTCATTACTTCTGGCCAGGGATAACGGAGGATATAAAAAGATATGTCAAATCCTGCCCAGAATGTCAACGGGTAGCTCCAAAGCATTGGACTGCTCCTGCAACTCTAGGGGAAATGCCCATAGTGGGAACACCTTTTGAGAGGGTTGCAGTGGATATTGTGGGACCTCTCACTCGGACCAAGAGGAGGAACAGTTACATCCTTACTCTGGTGGACACTTGTTCTATGTGGGGAGAGGCGGTAGCCCTGCCATCAATTGATTCAAAACATGTAGCAGAGGCACTACTTACAATATTCACCCGATTAGGATTCCCGCATCAAATCTTGACTGATAATGGCTCACAGTTCAAGGGGAAACTAACGGAAGAAGTTTTTAAGCTATTTCAAGCCAGACACTTTCATTGTAGTCCGTACCATCCGCAAGGGAACGGCCAGGTAGAGAGGTTCAATGGGACTCTCATTTCTATCCTGAGGAAGCTGGCACACGAAAAACCGGATCTGTGGGATCAATTCCTGCCCGCCGCGTTGTTTGCGTATCGGGAGGTACCACATAGTTCAACCGGGATGGCTCCCGCAACTCTGCTATTTGGGAGACCCATAAAAGGTCCATTAGAAGCATTATTAAGGACCTGGACAGATGAGAAGGCAGAGGAGACTGTTACCTCATCTTATCAATACGTGAACGAACTGACCACTCGTTTGAAAGCTGGATGGAAACTGGCAAATGATAATTTGAAACAAGCCAGGAAGAAACATGCAGCATATTTTAATAGGAAGGCAAAGGACAGAGAACTAGCTGTGGGAGAGAAGGTGCTGCTTCTACTACCCGGTAGCCAGAATAAATTACAAATTGGATGGCAAGGTCCATATACGGTTCTAGAGAAGGTGTCTAGAACAAACTATAAAATTGACAAAAAGGGGAAGGAGAAAGTTTATCATGTAAACCTTTTAAAGAAGTATCTGGACAGACCACTCCAGGAAAGCACCCCCTTACTGACCTTGGCTATCGCAACTCAAATGCAAAAGGAACCACTCACCTCACATGAATACCCATTACATCCTTGTGAAACAGCAGCACAGGTAAAAGTCAGTAAGCACCTGACTAAAAACCAGAGGGGGAGAGTTCAACAGGTTCTGGAGGAACATACAGATGTATTAACAGATAAACCAGGCCATACAAATTTGCTACAGTATGACATGAAACTGGTAGACTCAAACCCAATCTGTATGAGAGCCTATTCTATTCCGTTCGCGAAGGAGAAGGCATTGAAAGAAGAAATAGATTATTTGTTGAAGGAGGGGATTATTTCACACAGTGAATCATCTTTTAGCTCCAGTGTAGTTTTGTTGAGAAAACCGTCTGGGGAACACAGACTGTGCATAGATTACAGGAAACTGAATGCTGTCACAGAAGGACAAGTGGATCCATTACCAGACACAAAACAGTTATTTGCCAGATTAAACAAGGCAAAATACTTTTCAAAGGTGGATCTTAGTAAAGGCTATTACCAGATTCCAGTGAAGCCTGAAGTGAGGCCTTATTTGGCTTTTAGCACTTCGGATGGACATTATGAATTCAACATGCTACCATTCGGACTGAAAAATGCTCCGAGTGTATTTTCAAGGATGATGCGCAAATTGTTGGATCCCCTGAATAACCCATGTATCACGAATTTCATGGATGATATTCTCGTCGCCACAGAGACATTTGAAGAACACATTGACTCCCTAAAAATGTTATTTGATAGGCTTAGGGAGGCGAACTTAACTGCTAGGCCAACAAAATGTTGTATTGGATGCAAAGAGTTGGAATTCTTGGGACACACTGTATATCAGGGCAACATGACCCCTGACCCCAAGAACTTGGAAAAACTGCAGAGAGCACCTAGACCACAAACAAAAAAGGACGTGCGATCATTCGTGTCGTTATGTGGTTTTTACCAAAAATATATCAAAAATTTTAACTCAATATGTGCTCCTCTGACTGATTTGACTCGCAAGGGACATCCAGATAAAATAATTTGGACTGCGCAATGTGAATTAGCGTTCCAAGAGTTAAAGGAAAAACTCACTAGCAAGCCTATTCTCAAACTGCCTGATTTGACACAGGACTTTGTCGTAAGAACAGATGCAAGTAATGTAGGACTCGGGGCGGCTTTGTTGCAAAGATCATCTTCACCTGATGGGGAACTGAACCCAGTCGCTTATGCAAGCCGCAAATTGAATAAGGCGGAGCAAGGATATTCCACAAGCGAAAAAGAATGTTTAGCGTTAATCTGGGCAATAAAGAAGTTCCAAATCTACCTGCATGGTAGGACTTTTGTGGTCCAGACGGATCATCAGCCCCTAGCATTCTTATCTCAGGCTAAGCATGAAAACGCAAGATTGTTGAGGTGGTCTTTATTACTGCAACCTTATCAGTTTAGTATTGAGTACATCCCAGGGTCATTGAATGTCGGTGCAGATTTCCTCAGTCGGCACCCCTGTGATCAAAATTAGAGTAGTGGCAGGCGTGAGGAGTAATTTTGTCTATGTGTATCACTGGTTTTGGAACTTGCCGTAGGCATGTTTTCAAGTGGGGAGATGTGTGATAAATTTAACCGTGATACAACGTTAAAATATCTCCAAAGATAAAATGTAGGGATAAAAATAATGCGTAAGCTACTAGAAGACATGATCGCCCATGCCGCGGTTCAATACCCGCCATGGAAACTAACTTGTTAGACGTGAAGACAAAATGTTTACCCTTGGAGACGGGAGGGAACGGAGATCAAAAAGAAAAAAATATGACTGAACACGTGCTTGAAACTAGCAAGGCTAAAAAGACGCAATTGGTGGGGAAAGGAAAAAAAAAATTCACGTCCACAAGTTGACACAATGTAAAGAAATGGACAAAAGGGACCTTAGCTATTATACGCAACAGTCATTTCTTGGACGCTTTTACGATACTTAGTCCTTTTATTTGAATTCAGCGGCAAACGCATTACAGAAGATGCTCGAACATATTTCAAAAAAAAAACAACTAACCTTGAAAAAGTAACTTTTTCTTAATAATAATGTTAGGAATATAAAACCTAGCTAGTCTGATAGACCATCGTGAGCAGAGAAATAATATGCTTTCATTTATACAGACGGATAGATAATAATAAAGATATTGACAAAAGACTGTGTTGTTCATAAAAGACGAGCGACTGCACTGTTTAAAAAATGTCACTAATTTTCAAAAATTGCGGCCTTGAGACTCAAGTGCTAAAATCTAGTTGGAATGAAAGAGAGGGGGAAATAGTGGAAAATTGTGGCTAAAAATAACTTTAGAGACCGATTCGTGTAAAAAGGCATGTAGAACCAAGCGTGTTTTTTATGAAAAAGCAAGTAGAGACAGACGGACCAACAGACAATAATACATACTTGACTGAGGTATGACTGAATTGACTTTTGGTAGGAGGTTTGAAATTTGAAAGGGGGGGGAAGTCGGTGATTGGCCACAGATAATCATATTATCGGCGCACAGACGCGCATTTTTGCCATTCAACAATAAATTGTCCATTAGTAGACACAGTAATTCTTCAGTGGTGTAGTTCCCGGAAGCTAATTGCAATATTTAGAGGGACGCCATACTAGAGCCAGCAGCTCAGCTGAGTTTTGCTAGAATATAACTGTGTTCTCTATTCATAATTCTGAAGTGTGAGTTCTGTTTGGCACCAAAGTGGTGTCAAATGCTGCGTTGATATATACAAGTGTGGACCAGTGCAGTCTAGTATTTTGTCAGAGCAGCCTTATATTGCCCCCAAGCACGGAGAGGTGGGGCCACCAGATTCCAGCACCAGAACTACTCAGTCAAGATACGTGAGCGTCTGGCCTGCTGGACCTTCACCAACTTATTTACTAACTAACACACCAACTATATTACCATCACTAGAACCCACAAAAATTTTGGGAAATAAAACTTGTATTACTCCCATCAGTGAAGGGACAATGTTTGGTAGTCATAGACAGGGAGTGATGATATCACCCCAACAGCATATATAGAAATAAGTTCTCCTGGGACTATCTTAAGATAATTACTATTAACCAGTCATGTGAAATACATATGTACACATTTTCTGGTTTATTATGACATATATTCATGCATTTCATTCATAATTTCAAAACCTTTCATATGTTCTGACCAAAATAAAACCTTGGTTCAGAACAAATAAACTTAAAGAAAATTTAATATCAAAAATTTAAACAGCTTGAGTTAGTTCAGTGTATTATAAATTTTATTAATATTATTAGACTTATTAAATATTTGTGTGTGTGTGTGTATGTAATCTACCACAACACATTACATATCAGTACCCTAGAATTTTAACGTAGCCACATTCATTAGTAAAAAAGATATGTGTGAGGTCGTAAGTGGTAGCAAGAAGGGCCTTCTGTAAATTCACAGCTACATTTATCTCAGGAGCCTTCACAGCTGACCTCATGCATCACACTAGGTAACATCAACCATACAATACCATCAAACCCACTACAGGTGCCTAGTTGGAAAAGAGGACAGTAACGATTCGCTCTTGTGGCTAGGCGGTGGTGTCGTTCGGAAGGTCCTGGGTTCGAGTCCCCGGTAAGCCTATCAGTTATGTTGTTTTTTTTCTTTTCTGCTGCCTAACTTTCTACTTCTTTGTTTCTCACGAGTGCCTGAAACATACTTTATGTGTGTATTATTTATTTACAAGAATGATGGGAATGAATTATGGCGTGCTCTGTCTGCCATGTGTCCTGATAACGGCCTTATTTCTCCTGTGGTTATTTTATTCCTTTCCATTCCATGTCAACTTTATTGGATCTTTAGTCAAATTTTTCATAACTAATACTTAATGCGCCATGAAAAAGAAATTGAAAGACCTGCTTGTCCTTTAATGGATGTTTAATTCAGCTTTCAAGGTACAATTTTCCCGAAAATGCAACATGACAAGGTTGGAAAGCATGTGTTCTTTTAATCGGTGTTCAATTTAGTTTTCACGATGCAATGCTATTCATCTCCGTATGTTCCGGAAAAGAAGGTGGGATTATTTCACTGCTGGTTACAAACGCTTCATTAAGAAAACTCTATATATGGGGATACGTTTATGTGCTGACACTAGGAGTAAAGAATCTGACCGTTGCGTGCTAACAGAGTAAAGCATAATGTCACTCAGGAGAGATATGCAAGAGACTGGTCACCTTATCATGTAAACTAAGCTGCTACATCAACCCCAACCAAATAAGACAAAAGTAGCGCTTTAGCACAAGCTTCCAGTATGAAGGCTACCAGCAATGGTGATTCTTATGCTCAAACTGAACAACAGAGGGATATTCATTCACTATAATAAATAAACATCTAGTTCGTGGGTGCCTCTGATGAGACAAAGACATAATAGGAATACTGCACCCACATGCATGTCGTACAAGGCGGCTACTATGAATATGAGGTTATGCATGGGCTGGAAACTTTATCATGTAAAAGAAATTGCCAATGAAACTAGCCCACCAACATCATGTGACTGCTTGATGCAGGTTTCCTGCAAGAGGATCAGCTGCAGTGGTTGCTCCCTGCTCCGTAAGGAACACAAAGAAAACGGTTGATGAAAATAAAAAAAAACACATATATTATAAGAAAACTGTCCTTCATTAAGAACTCTGCATGTCATGTCTTCATATGTATTCTTTATTAAATTAATGATCTTCAGGGGAACTACATAATGCCTCATCAATTTCCAAAGTGATTCTCTGTCCACACTGTCAAATACCTTTTCGTAGTCCACAAATCCGATGTATAGTGGTGAATTCCATTCCAGACTTTGTTCAACTATTATTCTCAAAGTGGCTATCTGATCTGTACAGGATCTGTTTTGTCGAAAACCCGTTTGTTCATCTCTTAGTTTCTTGTTTATGGACTCTTTTAATCTCTCGAGGATAATCCTGTTTAATACTTTTCCTGGCACTGATAGTAACATTATTCCTCTATAATGTGTGCACTCTTGTAAATTTCCCTTCTTAGGCAACTTTACCAGATATCCTTCCTTCCATTCTGCTGGCATCTCTTCCTTTTCCCAGACTTTACCAAGTAATTTATATAACATCTCTGTAGCCGTGTCGATATATGCTTTGATGGCCTCTGCTGGAATGCCATCAGGTCCAGATGCTTTTCCATCTCTTAGAAGCTTTATGGCTTTCTTTATTTCTTCCTTCGTTGGTCTTTCACAGTTAATTTGTAGTTCTTCTTCTGCTGGCTGGATGTCAGGGGGGTTTTGTGGAGCTGGTCTATTGAGAAGGTCATCAAAATATTCTGTCCACTTCTTCATTTGCTCTTGTATATTGCTGAGCAGTTTTCCATTCTTGTCTTTTATGAGGCAACTTGTTTGCTTGTATTTCCCCATCAGCTTCTTTGTGCTGTTATACAGTTCTCTCATATTTCCTTTGGCTGCAGCATCTTCTGCCTCTCTTGCCAACTCCTCAATATACTTTCTCTTGTCTCTTTTGATACTTCTTTTTACTTCTTTGTTTGCTTTTGTGTACACTTCTTGAGCCTTGGCTTTGGAACTTCTGCTTACAGAACTGTTTGGGATAAGAACAGGAGTGCGACAGGGATGCCTCTTGTCTCCATTTCTTTTCTTACTAGCAATAGACTGGGTTATGAGAACATCGACAACACACAACAGAAATGGAATCCAGTGGACTCTGACTAAGCAGTTGGATGATCTGGATTTTGCTGATGACTTGGCTCTTCTGTCCCATAATCGTAATCAGATGCAGGACAAATTGAAAACACTCGATGAGAGGTCACAGCAATTGGGTGTGAAAATACACAGGGAAAAGACAAAGATATTGAGAATAAATGCAGGTAATGATAACAGGGTTGAACTTGAAGAAGCACCAATACAAGATGTAGAATCGTACACATATCTTGGCAGGAATATAGACAAAGTTGGAGGGACAGACAGTGATATCAAAATAAGAATACAAAAAGCAAGAGGAGCTTTCATTGCATTGGGAAATATATGATCAAGAGAAATCGCATCCAACACGAAAATAAGAATCTTCAACTCAAATGTGAAGTCAGTCCTATTGCATGGCTCTGAGACACGGAGAACAACAAAGACAACAACCAAAAAGCTACAGACATTTATAAATGGGTGCTTGCGTAGAATAGAGGGATTAAAATGGTATGATAAGGTTACCAACGTGGAACTGATGACAAGAACTAAACAAGTGCCAGTGGAACAAGAGATGAGAAGACGACGATGGCGATGGATAGGACATACGCTGAGGAAACCTGTTGATAGCATTACAAGACAGTCCTTGTTCTGGAATCCCCAGGGCAAGAGAGGCAGAGGTAGACCAAGAAGCACATGGAGAAGAGAGATGGAAACAGAGGTGAAAATGATGAGGAGAACGTGGAAAGAACTTGAGATGATGGCACGTGACAGGAGGACTTGGCATGTGTTTGTTGAAGGCCTATGCTCCTTTGGGAGTGGAGGGTTATGAATGAATGAATGAATGAGAAAACTACATGGCCAAATCAAATCAGCGGTAAATGCCAATACAAAAACAAAAAAAAAGAAGCAGAATAGTATTAATACGCAATCTGTTACCACTCAGTGTGTTACGTGATTCGATTCGCAAAGGATATGCACTTCCTTGTCCATATGACAAAATGAGAAGTAATTTGTGAACGACAGCACATGGAGGACTGCAGTAGTAAGTATACGAGTATGACAGAGATAAAATCTACTTCCTAGTTCGGTATAATCGTGTCAGCCGCACTAGTACTGGAACATTTTCAGCCGCTGCCACTTCAAGATTCAAACCCGCCCCCCCCCCCCCCCTCCCAGTTCTTTAATATTAAATTAGCTAATCCGCTTTCACCAACTTCTGTCTCTATCCCTCAATATTCACTCCTTACTTCTTAATTTTTCCTTTGTATATGTGTTGCTGATAAACACCAATCACATTGTATAGATTTATATAATTATCTTCAAATATTACCCCTCAGGAAGCGCTTCCTCTTTAACAAAGGGAAATTTATTCACAAAATCCTGTCACAGAATGCTCCAAAGTATCTTTGGCCGCTTTTAAAATACAATGACAGACGTAGTCAGCGCTTAAATAAATTACAGGTACCCAAGCCCAGGCTTGACCTATTTAAAACTAGTTTGGCTTACTCAGCTGCTCATCTTTGGAACAATCTTCCCAATGACCTGAAAAACACGCACAGTCCTTACTCATACAATCGTATACTATTCAAATACTTTATGAGTGCTGATTATATGCCACCCTAACTGATCGTGTTGTACTTTTATCTAATATACTGTATGGAGGCTCTGATGATCTAGTTTTCATTACAATATACTTATTCTTAATATTATATTCTTAATAACTTATATTCTTAATTTTATGATCAGGTACTGTTAATGTATGCTGTTATACTTCCTTGTAATGTTGTATTGCCCTTAAATTAATACTTTCAGTACGCTGGAGAATGTTGAGTAACAGTAATAAAAGATGAGCAAGAGGATGGAAGAATGCAAGAGGAGACTGTGTCCGATTTTCAACCCTTGGCAAATTAATTGCTTTCGTATATGTCTATCTAACTATCTACCTAGTCTGATTCTGGTCTTGAGTTTGGGACGCAAAGGAAATGGAAAGGAAAATGGAAAGTAACTGTCTACCCACCTCATCTTGATGAACCTAAAAAAAAAAAAAAAAAAAAAGTCCCTGAGTCATTCAGTTGAACACCGTATGAACATTTTACAAGTTCTCATAACATACCTCTAAATATGTCTCAAATCACTAATTTACAGTACGAAGAATTTGATTTTTTTTTTTTTTTTTTTTTAAATATTTATTTTTTTAAATTTATTTATTTATTTATTTATTTATTTATTTTTCAAATTCATTATTACTATTAGCTTTTTTTATTATTATTTTATTTTATTTTAAAAACACTTTAATTATGATGATTATTGCAAATGTAATATTACTTTTATAATGATAAATGCCTTAATAATGCTTAAAGTAAATGTGAGGATGAAAGGATATTAGTATACATGATGAGAGAGAGAGGAAGGGCAGAATGTCAGACGGGCCTGCGTGCCCAATTCTTAACCCTTTGAAAATAAAGTTCGTTCGTTCGTTCGTTCGTTCCCATTCTACCACTTTTTCATAGCTCAATTTCGCACCGACCCCCTATTTCTGGGCTTAAGTCAAAACTCCACCCCCTTCTCTTTTGTCTAGTCTTCAGCACTGAGCAAGAATGTCATTAACTCAATACCCTGTTACGATCTTAGAAGACTTAGCGAGGAGGAGATTTCAGTTTGATTTCTCTAATAAATCACTCTTTAAAAGATGCTTATAACGCATGCTAGACGCCATGTCTCTGTATATAACATCTGCCACGAAAAAATGGTTCACAACAACAGATGTCAGACCCGGAAAACAGACACTTTTTCGCCTTTCACCGACGGAAAATCTACATATTAATAGACAAGCCGGTAAGTAGGGGTAAATTTCGTCGAAATGCACAACGCGTGGTGATGCATGCCTAGGAAAATAGCAGAACCCCCAGGTAAAATGATGTAAGATGAGTATTTATCGTTCCAAACTAACCGTGGGCAGGACAAGTGCATGCAACTCATTTGTGACTGGCAAGGGACGGAAACAACCGGAACAAAAGCATAGTAGATAAATGTAGCAACTCGCAAAAGTCAAGTTACTTTTTATTCGACACTTTCAGGAGTACCATCAGATAACAGAGAGCAGTGCTGAAATCGTGTCTAAACTTTCCACCAAGAAATAATTATAGAATAAGTCATGTATGGAAAATACCAGAAAATCTCCTTGCAGAGTGACAAAAACCAGCTAAGTATTAAAATATTATTGTATGCCTACAGAACAGTACACCTTAGCGTAATATACTAACGTCGATTTCTGCTTAACTCGACGTTATTCTGCCCAACTGCCTTTGTTTAAAAAAAAAAAACTCCGGTTATGATGAATTCTGTTAACTAGAATTTTCGGATAAGTCGAGGTAAGAAACATAAGCCATCGATGTTTTGGCGAGGCGAGTTCAACCTGGACAATTGGTTCGTCTGTTATATCAGGGCGCATGTCCACATAGAAAACACTTTGTGGTCTGGTTTGTATCATTATGATGGTGATTAATTCTTATCTCTCTTACTTCTGGTATCTTCAACAGAATCCTACCAAGCCGTGTAGTGTTTTAACGCCACCTCTATGAGCGTCCGATTGGCAAAGTGATTAGAGTGCTGGTCTCTCGCGGCTAAGGTGCCTGGTTCATTTCCCAGTATCAACATGCTCTCATCTACCCAGTTGTAAATGGGTACCTGACTTTTCTCTTGAGCTAGGGAAGGAAAAGGCATCAAGGAAGGTAACAGGTCACCCCCACCTCTCGATGCTGGACCTAGTATGATTGTGACGTATAATGGAAATATAGCCTACAGTATCTGACAGCCCTGAAATCCCGTTAATGGTCTATGATTCGCTAGCACAGCCTGGCAAAGGGGCGACCGACCCCAACCAGGCGCGTCCACGGGTGGCGGATAGTGGAACGACCTCCAGATATGGTGTGTCAGCTGCGAATTAAGTCAGCATAGCTGGACGAATAAGCAGTCGCGGACCAAACGGCGATGTCCTCCCAGCAGGACGGGGAGGGGTAACAGGTGGCACTGATACCCCCACTGAAATCCCCCATATGTCCTACGACGGGTGCATCAAGCGAGTAAGGGCCGCTATAAGCTCTAGCCACGGGGAAGGTAAACCTCGGTAAACAAACCAATCTGCTGCCTTGCAGCTACCACCAGGAGATGGAAAGGCTATGGGAGACAACCCTGAACAACAAACACAACCCGGCCTGCCGAAGACGGAGTGTGTTACCTACGGCGCAGACACCGGGAAAAATTAGGACACACACGCTTTTGCGGTATGGAGTCATGCGACAATCTCGACTTACGTCATGGCGTCGCTCCTATCAGCTACAACCGGGGAGGAGCGGAGCCGGGCCCCTAGCCTCGAAAGGGCCCACCCAAGCAACCGGTGCCTTTGCCAACCAAATGGTCGGGGGAAGGCAAAGTAGAGCAACTGACCAACCAACCCACTATCTTACAGTGGCTCAATGGAATGCAGAAGGAATGAGGAACAAGAAACCGGAGTTACAAGAATTCCTCAGGGAAAATAACATTGATATAATCTGCATCCAAGAAACTCACCTAAAAGATACCCAACGATTCTTTGTACGTGGATACCAATCCTTCCGCCAAGACAGGGCAAAAAGAACTAAGGGAGGAATCCTCACACTGATTAAAACCTCAATCCCAGCAGTAGAGACACACAGATCTGGTGAGGACGAACTTGAATACATAACAGTCCAACTACTGCTGCCCAGTGGAGACTTAATGATCACAAACTGCTACAGCCCTCCAACCACAACTCTGGAGCTACACAAAGTGAAGCTTGCAGCATCGAGACACCTCATTATGGGTGACTTCAATAGCCACTCACCCAGCTGGGGCTATAACGCAACAGATCCAAGAGGAGAAGAGGTGGAAGATTGGATGGTAGAGAATAAACTAATTCTAATAAACCAACCAGAGGATAAGCCCACCTTCTATTCCAGAGTATGGAAAACAACGAGCACACCAGATCTTGCTATGGCTACAGATGACATACATCGACTCACCACCAGAACAGTAAATACTCAACTTGGGGGTAGCGACCATGTACCAGTCACATTACAGATATCTGAGATAAGAAGTGCAGGAGAAATCAATATGTCTCCTAGCTGGAATTTCAAAAAAGCAAACTGGGGATTTTTTAAAGAACAAGCTGACAATTTCTGTCAGAACATTGCCCACTCAAATAACATCAATAAAAACATCTCCATCATCAGTGAGGCAATCATCCAAGCAGCAAAGAAGTCAATTCCACGAGGTAAACGACGAGATTACAAACCATACTGGAGTGACAACCTGGGAAAACTCCATAGTGAATTAAATAAAGCACGGGAAACTATGGAGCAAAATCCCACATTAGAGAACACACAGAGGCACAACAGCATAAAACAAGCTCTCAATGAACAAAAAGAAAGCTGAAATCCAAAGGAGCTGGCACCAGAAGACTAGCAGTCTCAACATGGAAAAGGACTCAAGCAAGCTATGGAATCTGACAAGAGTGCTAAATGAAGAAACAACAACCAGCTACTGTAAGACTGTCATCAAGGAAAATGAAAAATACCACACAGGAAAGATGGCAGCAAACATCCTGGCAGATTTCTACAAGGAAGAAAGCACCACATCACTTTCACATGCACGGATCCAAGAAGTACGTAAGGAAGTGAAAAAAAAACTGAAGCACCAAAACCCAGATATCTGCATGAAGTCACCCCTTACTATGAGAGAACTCAGTGCTGCCATAACAAAACTAAAGAACAGAAAAGCTCCAGGAAAAGATGGCATCACAAATGATATGATCAAGAACCTTGGACCTGTAGCCAGGCACAAGCTCCTCCTAATCTTCAATCAGTCATGGAGTACTGGAAAATTTCCAGATCAATGGCGAGAAGCAATCATTGTTCCCATCAGAAAGAAACAAAAGGAGAAAACAAGCAAGTCCAGCTACCGACCAGTTAGCCTACTGAGCTGTCTGGGTAAGGTAATGGAAAGAATGGTGAACTCAAGATTACTGAAACATCTGGAAAAAAACCATCTGCTTGATAACACACAGGTCAGCATTTAGGAAAAATCGAAGCACCGAAGACCAACTAGTATATCTAGCCCAGGAAGTAGAAAATGCCTTTCAGGAGAAAAAGAAAGTGCTGGCGGTTTTTGTAGACTTGACAAAAGCCTTTGATAAGGTATGGAAAGAAGGACTCCTCCTTAAGATGCTCAACAGCAAAATTGAAGGGAGAATGTTCAACTGGATACGGGACTTTCTTCGATACCGCACAGCAAGAGTAAAACTTGACGGGAAACTGAGCCATCGCGTCACTCTACAACAGGGTGTGCCACAAGGAGGAGTTATCTCCCCCACACTTTTTATCATATATATAAATGATATTGCAGAGAAACTGTCCGGGCATATCTCCAGGGCTCTTCATGCTGACGATTTTGCTGCCTGGTGTGCTGCTGAACATTTGCCTACTGCGAAGTTCAGGATGCAAGCAGCGCTAAATACCATCGGTAAATGGGCATCAGATTGGGGAGTACAGATAAACCTCTCCAAGACAGTAGCAACCTGCTTCTCTCTGTCAAATCGCCGAGAAACGATTAAACTGCAGCTAAATGGAAGTGAACTTCCAATCGAGGAAAACCCAACATACCTAGGAGTCAAGTTGGATAAGAGACTCACCTGGAAGCCGCACATAAAAGCAGTAGAACAGAGAGCAATAAGAAAGCTCTCTATTATGAAGAAACTGGCTGGCACAAGTTGGGGGGCAAATACCAACATACTAAAAAAAGTCTATACAGGCACAGTCAGACCTGTACTTGAATATGGCATGTCAGCCTGGGCCACAGCATCTAAAACAAACACAGAATGTCTAGGGAAAGTGCAAAATTCAGGCCTTAGACTAATCACTGGAGGGATGAAGACTTCTCCAATCCAGGCAATGGAGCGATACACCAACATCCGCTCTCTTGATGACAGACGTGAGGAAAAGGTATTCACTCACAGTGAGAAGCTTCTACGAATGCCAAGACATCCAATGCATGCCAAACTCCATAGTGTGACAAAGAACAGGCTGAAAAGAACCAGCTTCCTAAACATCTCCAAACATTTGCATCGATGCCATGAAGACCTCCTCCCAAATCGATCTACTGAGATTGAAATGTTAATTGATTACGAGGAGCCAGACGACTGCCATGGAAATATATCTATCATCACAGAAGTCCCTGAAATAAAAAAGAAAGGCCACCTGACCCCTCAACAACTAAAAACTTTGGCTCAAGAAATGATTGAAGAAAAGTACAACCCGAAGGAGTGGACACATGCATACACAGATGGATCTGCTGAGGGGGCAGTAAAGAACGGTGGGGGAGGCATTTTTATAAGATTCCTAAATGGAAAGATCATCCGAAAGGCCTTCCCAACTGGAAAGATCTCCTCCAATTTTAGGGCAGAAGCTATGGCACTACTGCAAGCCCTGAAGATCCTCACCAGACCTGAACAGCAGCCACAAGCTAAGATAGTAATCTTCACTGACTGCAGATCATTACTTGAATCAATACAAAACACCAGAAATGATAACATGATGAATGAGATCAGATCTGAGCTTAACATCATCCAAAGGTCATCAACCATTGCCCTTCAGTGGTTACCTGCCCATTGTGGAATCGCTGGTAATGAGAAAGCAGATGCTCTATCAAGAAGTGGCAGTAAAATGGAACAATACAGCCACCCATTGCCCTATCGGGAAGCAAAAACCATCATCCACAACAAGTACAAAAATCAGTGGAAGGAGGAAGGGGATATATACAGCAGAGATGACCCAATCCACCACCTAAACAGACACCAACAGACGACAATTTTCCGCCTGAGAACTGGTCACTGCAGATTACTTGGACATCTCTATCGCCTCAAGATATCCCACACAAATGAATGCCCTTGTGGAACTGATATCCAGACTCCAGAACACATTCTCCAGAACTGTCCAACCCATGATAAATTGCGACGTGCGACCTGGCCAAAAGGTGACGAGCTCCAGCAGAAGCTATGGGGCTGCCGCGCCGACCTGGAAAAGACTGTGGACTTCGTCCTGGCGACAGGCCTGCAGATTTAGCATGACTACAAACCGAACGCAGAAGAAGAAGAAGAAGCTAGCACAGCCATACAACTTACAGCCTGCGTTTATTCATTTTTAATTCACGCCTTTTTTCCCTGAGACGTAAACAAACGGAAATATTACCAACTTCCGCGACCTGCCAGTCATAACAGGGAGCGAACTCGGTCTGTTTACCTGAGTTTCTCACGCGAGCTGATCTGTCAATCATCAGATATCAGACAGATGCACGTGAAAAACACCGGGTCTTTGAATCGAGACGACGGGGCAAAAATATTTTCCCGAGGGATCCTCTGATGTTCGTACATACAGGGGGAGAAAAACCTTTGATCTCCAGAAGCGGGCAAAATCTACGGACACCCGTTACACGGTTTTCAGTCTCTGTTGTCGATTAGCAACGCCGAACAGAGCGACCGTAAACCCCTTTATCTGGGAAAACGTAGTGTCCTGATTTTTCTGATATGCCCTATAGTGTGAAAATTAACATCCTCTAGAGAGCAGATAACAATAATGTATATAAACTGCGTCTTCTCAAACCAGTTATCAGTTGTCGCTCAGAATTTTTCGGAGTCTAAACACGTAGTCTAGAACCATTTTGTGGAAGGTGTGTTAATAGCCTTCATGTGGATTTCATTCGGATTTTCTGGTAATATAAATTTGTGCTTAAGTGTTAAAATGTGCTAAGTTTTACCATTATAATTCACGTTGATTTCCTAGCGTTAAAACTAGTGAAATAAAATAACGCGTAGATATTTCTTGCCAGTTGTTCAGTTAATGTAATTTCCATCACCCGCTTTCTCACACAGAAGATACGATTTAGCTGACTGAATTAATATGATAGACGTGACTGATAGTGGGCCATAGAATTCACGTTTATTCCATTTTGTGTAATTTTAGTAAGTGACTGTTAGTTATACCAGACGCCGACAATCTAATAGCCAGTAATGACAGGCGATATTTGTTAAGTGCGCGTAGGGAAAATTAAATAATAATTGACATTGTGCGCTGATCGTGACCGGACCAGGAGGGGAAAGACTGCATGCCTCAACCAAACCTGCACCCGCTAAGCGACGCGCGATAGGATAGGCTATAGACACCGCGTGCCTTTTAACTTTAATCAGGACTGACGGAGAGGATGAGAGATCGTCTCGTCCCCTTCCGTGTGTATATATATATATATATACAGTACTTTGCAAAAAAAATGGCAGTCATATTTTCGCAACGCAGCACACTCATAGAAGCAAATAATAATAACAACTGTATTTCCAGAGGAAGATTGGTATCTCCCCTATCTATTAACACTGGTTTCAGTACAGTATAATGTTGCCTTCTCCAGCAAGGCAAGCCTGGATGCGGCGAGGCATACTTCCCACAAATGTTTGTAGGTAATTGTGAGTCAGACTGTCCCAGTATTTCTCAGCTACCTTCTTCAATTGTTCAGCGTCTCTGAGTCCACTCTTTTTTAAATGATCCTTGAGTAGTGCCCAAACGTTTTCAATTGGGTTTAGATCGGGACTGTTGCTGGGCCACTTCAGCACTATCACATTCTTCTCTTGCAGCCATGCTTTGGTGGTATGAGCTGTATGATTTGTGTCATTGTCATGTTGAAATGTGCACCCATCGGGGTACATGACCTGCATAAATGGCAGAAGGTGTCCCTCTAGTATGTCGATGTACCTTTCTTTCGTGAGAATTCCTGTGAAAACACACAGTGGGGTGACACCTCTTGCTGACACCCCTCCCCAAAGATGGAATTTCTACGTATGTTTCGGTCGCTGGTACACAGGCGTTACAGAGCCTTTCGTCCAAATATTTATTTGAGCAGGATAAGACCAAACAGAACATTCATCTGAAAAAATCACATTGTCCCATGACAAATTTTGGTGTTCGTGGCACCAGTTCAAGCGCATCTGTTTGTGAGTCTCTGTGAGCAATGGTGACGAAATTACCCGCTTTTTTGTGTAATTCATCCTGTGTAGCTCCCGGTTGACAGTAGCATTAGATACCTCTGGGCTTCCCAACTCGATCATGCGCTGCCGTATGTTTTCTACACTCTTCATTGACCCAGCCCGAACGATTTGGGCGAGACGCCGATGGTCCTTTGTGTCCAAAATTCTTGGCCTCCCACTACCTTCTTTTCGCTCGATTCCATTACCTGCTTTTAATTTACTCACAACTCAGGAATGTTCAAGGTTTCAGAAATATTGGAACATGTTTGATTTCCTTCATTCCAAAGCTGTGAAATTAACATACACTTTGACTTTGTATCCATTTTCTGCCACTAGCATTAGAAATTGTCGTCTGCTCTATTATCAAGGGACGTTACTCTACGCTAATTTTTTTTTTACTTTTGGTAGTGTTTGCTCACTTCAGTGGAGTGCAAATTTGGGGCAGAACATACATATTTGATTAGATTTCAGCTTATTTAGCTGAGCAATATGACTGCCATTTTTTTTGCAAAGTACTGTACGTAGAGATATAATAGTAGCATTTTTTTTTTCATAATGTTTTTCTACTTTAGCAGACCTGATCAAACGGCGGACCAGCGGTTTATTTTGGTCCTTTTCTTCATCTACTGATTGATTAATGTTGTCCTCTTCTTGGCATTCTTCTTCTTCTTCTTCCGTCCTTAGCCAAAGACCGACCAAGCAGTCAGTGGCCATTACGCCTTGCGGCGTCTTAGGGCAACAAGAAATTATCCGTTGTTCCGTTACGCCTAAAGGCGTTTATTGGTACAACAGAATATTAATTGTTGTTTCCGTAATCAATGTGACAAGCAAGCGGTTGATCAATCCGCTGTGCCCCGAACTTGCCCTCGTGTGTGCTGCCGCTATAAAGCCACTTCGCTACCGAGACGCCTCCAGCCAAAATTCTCTCGGGACCGAAGGTCCGCGAAAAAGAGCAATCTGGTACTGGCACAACACCCATTCGCTGCCTCCACTTCGCTGGGAGGACCCGGCAACCGGGACCACACACAGCCTTGAGAGGACAATGGTCGCCTGAAGGGGCTTCTTGGCATTACGCGTCCACAAGTTCAGTTGTGAACAGGAGTTGCCAAAGAGACACATTAACATTTTTAAATAGTAAATTTAACTGGACTTATAAATACTCAGATATTTGTTCAATTTTATCAGCCCACTGTGGCGGAACAAAAATAACATTTATATCTGACTTTTGACAGTCTTATCCAAGTAGATTTTATCCATAAGAGTTACGCTGTTTCAAAATCGGCAATCACCACAGAGCCAGCCGATAGGATTTACCATCATCATCAGTTATAAATTGTAACAGTTTTTAGCAACCAGATGTTTCAAATTCTTTTCTTTACTGTCTATGCTGTAACATAGTGCTAACCTTTAACCTTTGGGGTTTTTAACTTGTTGGGTTCTTTTCTTCTCAATGAGGGGAGGGCACATGTATTCTGTTAATTTTATATGTATGAATTCTGGTTTTATTTGATCTTTCTTTAGATATTCGATGTTGTAAAGTTTAATGATAATAAACAATAAAAGAACTTACCTTTGTGTGTTGGTCAGACCCATACCCAATTTACTATAGTTTTTTCACGTTTGTGTATCTGGTTGTCACATAGCTGTGTGTGTGTGTTTAGTTATATTTCTAGATATAGGGAAGTGCAAGATTGTCTTGTACTAAAAGATAGTCGTACAGATAGGCTGGACTAGAGAATCTACTCATTCCAGAGACAGATCTTCTCCTTAAACTATTCACTCGTGAAATTTATTCTCACACCTGTACTTCTCAATTACTTATCACCATCCACTCTACTCTCTACTCAGGTGGGACCATAAATATATTTTCAAACCTATCTAAAATTTACGACAATGATGAAGTCTCTAAGTCTTTACTACCCTACGGCTGTATCTGCTATGGGAGTACCTTTATCTATTCAATGGCTGTGTAGTGAAATTGACAGAGATACAACGGTAAAATACCTCCAAAGATAACATTTAAGGATAAAAACATAATGCGTAGGCTGCGAATAGTACATGATCGCCTAGACCGCGGGTCATCATCCTCCATAATAATTGACTTGCTAGACAGGAGGGGAACGGCGGATCAAAAAGGAAAAAAATATGACTGGAAAGATTGCGTGAGACTAGAAAGGCTAAGGAGACGCAATTGGGGGGGAAACGGAGAAAAGTCACGTTTCCCAAGTTGACATAAAAAGTAAGCAGCTCGACAGAAGGGACCATAGATATGTTACGCCACAGTCATTTATTGGACGCTTTTGCAATACCAAGCCCTTGATTTGAATTCAGCGGCTAAAACGCAGATGTTTGGAATATTACAAAATTTAAAAAGTACTTTTTTCTTAATATTAATGTTAGGAATATAAAAATTAGCTGGCCGGATGGCCCATTCTGAGCAGTGAACTAATATGTTCTTAATTTTACAGACGGATAGATAATATTGAAGATAATGACAAAAGACAGTGTTGTTCACATCATCGACAGACTGTATTGAATCTAAAAGTGTCGCTATTTGCACAAAAAAAAACACGACCTCGAGACGCAGGTGTTCAAATCTACTTAGTATGGAAGAGAAGGGATATTTGTGGTGGCTGTGTCTAAAAATAACTTTTAACGACAAAATTTTGGAGGGGAGAGAAAGGTTGGTTCAAAAATCAAGTACATTTTTGTAGAAACACAAGTAGAGACGGACAGACTAACAGATAACCATCCATACTTGACTGAAGCATGACTGAAATGACTTTAGTGTAGGAAATTTGAAATTCAAATAAACCTAGGCAGTGATTGGCCACAGACAATCATATTATTAGCGCTCAGACGCGAAAGTGGGGTCATTCTTCAATAGTTGTTCAGTGATAGACACAGATTTTAAAGTGTGGTGATTTCCATATGAAAGAAAGTGAAAGAAGTTTAGGGACGCCATACTATAGCCAGCAGCTCAGCTGAGTTTTGCTAGCAATTCTGTGTTATTTATTCATAATCTGGTAAGATTGAAATTATTTCCTTATATATATTTTGAATATTGTTTCATGTTCGAGTGATTTGATACTGCCATATCGAAATCTAGCCTTACAAACAAGTAGGGATTTGCTCTAGACCCCCCGCCCTAGTCAGGGTCTAGGGACCAACAATATACATAAACTCCAGCAAGGGTTAGGCAAGACAGATCAAGTGTTGAGAATAATGAAACATATTACCTATCCTCTTTTACGGCAGAAAACTAATAAATATTTTTCAGAATCTATAGTCTGGGAGGATCTATCTGATGTAAAACCACCATGGTAAATGTGCTGTTTGGTCAGAGAGATCTGACCTGTCTGTATGATGTGGTTGTTGTGTCAGTGTTGTGTCCAGACGTGGGTAGAGAATAGATTTTGACACATGGCCCATACTTTGATTGCAGAGCTGTGAGTTTCTGTTGTCAACAAAGCAGTGTCTATTCAGTTGGTGACTTTACTCGAGTGTATCTGTGCAGTACTTGTGACAGAGACCACCATTATTGCCCGCCAGCACGGAGAGGTGGGACCACCTGATTTCAGCACCAGAGCTACAACTACAAGATGAGTGAGCCTCTGGTCTGCTGGACATTCACCAACGCTTTGTAGTTACTAATATCCCCATAAAAATTCCCACCATTTTCTGGACACTGTGTAGTCAATATAGACAGGTGTGATGAGGCCACCCCAACAGCACAAACATTAACTATCCTCCCAAGTAGATGACTACTAGAACATTTTAATAAAACTAACTAGTATAGTACATATATATGTACACTATTGCATTTATGATATAATATTCCATGCATTTCTTACATAATCTCTAAATCCTTTTAAGTTCTGGTCAACCTAAAAATTGACCCAGAACAAAATAAATGTAATATAATTCTATCAAAAAATTTTACACACGTGAGTTAGTTCAGTGTATTTTAACATTTATTAATATTATTAGTCTTGTTAAATATCTGTGGGTATATCTATAACCTATTACACCACACTACATATCATAACCCTAGACACTTTACGTAGCCACATTCATTAAAAAAAAAAATTAAGTGTGAGGTCGTAGTGGTAGCAAGAAAGGCCTTCTGACAATTCACAACTACATTTTATCTCAGGAGCCTTCACAGCTGGCCTCATACAATTACATTTAGTAATATCACCATCATACAATACCATCAAACACCACTACATATATTGGGGTCTTGTCCAGGGATAATTAGCCCAACAGTAATATTAGGATCTCCTGGTGGGAGAAATAAAAGTAGGGAAATAAATTGTAAAATTCCCTTTAACATTAAAAGTGTCCCCACAGATAAAAGTTGGTGAATCTTCACAGCCAGTAACAATTAATTAGTTAACTGGTTAGTTAGAATTAGTTAGACTATAGTCATATAGTAATTAGAAGTACTTAGTGTATTTACTGGTTAGAGATTTAGCTTGTATATTATTATATTGTCTAAAAAGTATGGCGGAGTTAGCAAAATTTAGATCAGCTGCTGTGCTCACCGCGAAGGAGATGGGAATGGATGGTCAAATTTTAATTCAATATGTAACGGCTGAATGTGATAAATATATTGAACGGGAAGAAAGGAGATTAGAAAAAGAGGCTGAAAGAAAATTAGAGGCTGAAAGGTTAGCTGAAGAGAAGAGGTTACAAATTGAGGCTGATAGAGAAATTAAGAGGCTGCAGATTGAGGCAGAAGAAAAACGACAGCAAAGGGAGGCAGAAGATAAAAAGGCCGAAAGGGAGGCAGAAGACAAAAAGGCCGAAAGGGAGGCAGAAGATAAAAAGGCCGAAAGGGAGGCAGAAGACAAAAAGGCCGAAAGGGAGGCAGAAGATAGAAGGTTGCAAAGGGAGCACGAATTACGACTAAGGGAGCTGGAATTACAAGGCCAGGCTCCTGAAAATGGTGCCAGCCCTTTTGCCTCAGATGCTACGCCCAGTCTGGGAGCCTCAAACTCAGCTATGGGGTTTCATTTAGACCATTTTGTTGAAAAAGACGATGACATAGAGGGGTACCTAGGACGTTTTGAGTTATTAGCTACTACATATGGGTTAGAGAGAGAGAGGTGGAGCTTAAAGCTATCACAGGGATTGAGAGGTACTTCTTATGAAGTATTTGCCAAAATGAACAGGGAAGACCAAGACAATTATGACATGTTAAAGCAGGCTTTGTTATTAAGGTACGAGAAGAATGGTGAATTTTATCGTAAGAAATTTAGAAATGCCAAACTGTTGTCTGGGGAGACATACCACCAATTCTCGGCTAGACTAGAAACCTATTTGGAGAAATGGACGGCTCTGGGGAAGACCCAAGATCTTAAAGAAATGATCATGATTGAGCAATTGAGAGAGTCCATGGCTCCAGACATGAGAAAATTTCTCATGGAACAAGGTGCAGAGAAGTTGGGGGAAATTTTAAATGTTGCTGAGAGGTATCAGGCAGCCCAGGCAGAGGTAAGTGGTGCTAAGAAGAAGCACATAGACAATTTTAAAGCTCCACAGCAATTTAATAAATTTGATAATAGAGAGCAGGGAAATAAAGGTAGGACAAACTTTGAGCGGCCTAGAAATGACTATCGCGACAGAAACTCACAGTTAAATGACCAAAAGTTCAATGAAAGAAAACCGTTGAACCAAGGAAAAAGATGGTGTAAATGGTGCAAGAAGGATAACCATAACACCGAATTTTGTAGAAGGAAACCTTCAAACATTGCTGCAATGAAGTCGGGGACGCAAAGATTAAAGGTTAATCCTAAGGGACAACAGGAACCTTATCACCCCCCAGTTTGTGAGGATGTTATTTGTAATGGGGTCACCATAAGGTGCCTTTATGATACAGGTTTGGATTATGATTCAGTTGTGAAGTCTAGCCTAGTGGACCCAAGTCAGTATACCACAGAAACAGTGGAAATACAAGGGGCGACTAAGGACATACCACTCATGACACTTCCCATCGCAAGGATAACGGTGAAAACTCGCTATGTGGAAGGAGAAATCAGAGCAGCAGTGATAGATGAACCAATCTACCCTCTGATATTGGGGTGTAGATACGTCTTCTTGGGGAATCCCGAGAAACCTGTGATCATGGCGACAGTGCAGACCAGGTCACAGAAGAAGGAGGAAGAAGGTGAACCTATAAATGCATATCCAGAGGAGATGAGGAAGGCGCAGGCTGAGGATAGGACACTCAAGCCATGTTTTAAAAAATTGCCCAAATGCCACACACCTCCGAGCAAGGGGGAATATTTCATGAAGAACAAACTCTTATACAGGAAGGCCGGAACTGGAACAAATGGTCACAACCAGCTGGTTCTTCCCACTTCATATAGAGATAAAGTGATGGAACTCGGGCATGCGATTCCCTTCAGTGGTCACATGGGGATCAGCGCCACAGGACAGCGTAAAGCTTGTCATTACTTCTGGCCAGGGATAACGGAGGATATAAAAAGATATGTCAAATCCTGCCCAGAATGTCAAAGGGTAGCTCCAAAGCACTGGACTGCTCCTGCAACTCTAGGGGAAATGCCCATAGTGGGAACACCTTTTCAGAGGGTTGCAGTGGATATTGTAGGACCTCTCACTCGGACCAAGAGGAGGAACAGTTACATCCTTACTCTGGTGGACACTTGTTCTATGTGGGGAGAGGCGGTAGCCCTGCCATCAATTGATTCAAAACATGTAGCAGAGGCACTACTTACAATATTTACCCGATTAGGATTCCCGCATCAAATCTTGACGGATAATGGTTCTCAGTTCAAGGGGAAACTAACGGAAGAAGTTTTTAAGCTATTTCAAGCCAGGCACTTTCATTGTAGTCCGTACCATCCACAAGGGAACGGCCAGGTAGAGAGGTTCAACGGGACTCTCATTTCTATCCTGAGAAAGCTGGCACACGAAAAACCGGATCTGTGGGATCAATTCCTGCCCGCCGCATTGTTTGCGTACCGGGAGGTACCACATAGTTCAACCGGGATGGCTCCCGCAACTCTGCTATTTGGGAGGCCAATAAAAGGTCCTTTAGAAGCTTTATTAAGGACCTGGACAGATGAGAAGGCGGAAGAGACTGTTACCTCATCGTATCAATATGTGAACGAACTGACCACTCGTTTGAAAGCTGGATGGAAACTGGCAAATGATAATTTGAAACAAGCCAGGAAGAAACATGCAGCATATTTTAATAGGAAGGCAAAGGACAGGGAACTGGCAGTCGGAGAGAAGGTGCTGCTTCTACTACCGGGAAGCCAGAATAAATTACAAATTGGTTGGCAAGGTCCATATACGGTTCTAGAGAAGGTGTCTAGAACAAACTATAAAATTGACAAAAAGGGGAAGGAAAAAGTTTATCATGTAAACCTGTTAAAGAAGTATCTGGACAGACCACTCCAGGAAAGCACCCCCTTATTGACCTTGGCTATTGCAACCCAGATGCAAAAAGAACCACTCACCTCACATGAATACCCATTACATCCTTGTGAAACAGCAGCACAGGTAAAAGTCAGTAAGCACCTGACTAAAAACCAGAGGGAGAGAGTTCAACAGGTTCTGGAGGAACATACAGATGTATTAACAGATAAACCAGGCCATACAAATTTGCTACAGTATGACATGAAACTGGTAGACTCAAACCCAATCTGTATGAGAGCCTATTCTATTCCGTTCGCGAAGGAGAAGGCATTGAAGGAAGAAATAGAGTATTTGTTGAAGGAGGGGATTATTTCGCACAGTGAATCATCTTTTAGTTCTAGTGTCGTTTTGTTGAGGAAACCGTCTGGGGAACACAGACTGTGCATAGATTACAGGAAACTAAATGCTGTCACAGAAGGACAAGTGGATCCATTACCAGACACAAAACAGTTATTTGCCAGACTGAACAAGGCAAAATACTTTTCAAAGGTGGATCTTAGTAAAGGCTATTACCAGATCCCAGTGAAGCCTGAAGTGAGACCTTATTTGGCTTTTAGCACTTCGGATGGACATTATGAATTCAATATGCTACCATTCGGACTGAAAAATGCTCCGAGTGTGTTTTCAAGGATGATGCGCAAATTGTTGGATCCCCTGAATAACCCATGTATCACGAATTTCATGGATGATATTCTCGTCGCCACAGAGACATTTGAAGAACACATTGAAGCTCTGGAGATGTTATTCAATAGACTTCGGGAGGCGAACTTAACTGCTAGGCCAACAAAATGTTGTATTGGATGCAAAGAGTTGGAATTCTTGGGACACACTGTATATCAGGGTAATATGACCCCTGATCCTAAGAACTTGGAAAAACTGCAGAGAGCACCTAGGCCACAAACAAAAAAAGGACGTGCGATCATTCGTGTCGTTATGCGGATTTTATCAGAAATACATCAAAAATTTTAACGCTATTTGTGCTCCTCTGACTGATCTGACTCGCAAGGGACTTCCAGATAAAATTATTTGGACTGCACAATGTGAACTAGCGTTCCAAGAGTTAAAGGAAAAACTCACTAGCAAGCCTATTCTCAAACTGCCTGATTTGACACAGGACTTTGTCTTAAGAACCGATGCAAGTAATGTAGGACTCGGAGGGGCTTTGTTGCAAAGATCATCCTCACCTGATGGGGAACTTAAACCAGTCGCTTATGCAAGCCGCAAATTGAATAAGGCGGAACAAGGATACTCCACAAGCGAAAAAGAATGTTTAGCATTAATCTGGGCAATAAAGAAGTTTCAAATCTATCTGTATGGTAGGACTTTTGTGGTGGAGACGGACCATCAGCCTCTCGTGTTCTTGTCTCAGGCTAGGCATGAAAACGCAAGATTGCTGAGGTGGTCTTTATTGCTTCAACCTTATCAGTTCAGTATCCAATATATCCCAGGCAAATTGAATGTCGGTGCAGATTTCCTCAGTCGGCACCCCTGTGATCAAAATTAGAGTAGTGGCAGACGTGAGGAGTAATTTTACCTATGTGTATCGCTGGTTTTGGAACTTGCCATAGGCATGTTTTCAAGTGGGGAGATGTGTAGTGAAATTGACAGAGATACAACGGTAAAATACCTCCAAAGATAACATTTAAGGATAAAAACATAATGCGTAGGCTGCGAATAGTACATGATCGCCTAGACCGCGGGTCATCATCCTCCATAATAATTGACTTGCTAGACAGGAGGGGAACGGCGGATCAAAAAGGAAAAAAATATGACTGGAAAGATTGCGTGAGACTAGAAAGGCTAAGGAGACGCAATTGGGGGGGAGACGGAGAAAAGTCACGTTTCCCAAGTTGACATAAAAAGTAAGCAACTCGACAGAAGGGACCATAGATATGTTACGCCACAGTCATTTATTGGACGCTTTTGCAATACCAAGCCCTTGATTTGAATTCAGCGGCTAAAACGCAGATGTTTGGAATATTACAAAATTTAAAAAGTAATTTTTTCTTAATATTAATGTTAGGAATATAAAAATTAGCTGGCCGGATGGCCCATTCTGAGCAGTGAACTAATATGTTCTTAATTTTACAGACGGATAGATAATATTGAAGATAATGACAAAAGACAGTGTTGTTCACATCATCGACAGACTGTATTGAATCTAAAAGTGTCGCTATTTGCACAAAAAAAAACACGACCTCGAGACGCAGGTGTTCAAATCTACTTAGTATGGAAGAGAAGGGATATTTGTGGTGGCTGTGTCTAAAAATAACTTTTAACGACAAAATTTTGGAGGGGAGAGAAAGGTTGGTTCAAAAATCAAGTACATTTTTGTAGAAACACAAGTAGAGACGGACAGATTAACAGATAACCATCCATACTTGACTGAAGCATGACTGAAATGACTTTAGTGTAGGAAATTTGAAATTCAAAAAAACCTAGGCAGTGATTGGCCACAGACAAGCATATTGTCGGCGCTTAGACGCGGATGTGGGGTCATTTCTCAATAGTTGTTCAGTGATAGACACAGATTTTAAAGTGTGGTGATTTCCATATGAAAGAAAGTGAAAGAAGTTTAGGGACGCCATACTATAGCCAGCAGCTCAGCTGAGTTTTGCTAGCATTTCTGTGTTATTTATTCATAATCTGGTAAGATTGAAATTATTTCCTTATATATTTTGAATATTGTTTCATGTTCGAGTGATTTGATACTGCCATATCGAAATCTAGCCTTACAAACAAGTAGGGATTTGCTCTAGACCCCCCGCCCTAGTCAGGGTCTAGGGACCAACAATATACATAAACTCCAGCAAGGGTTAGGCAAGACAGATCAAGTGTTGAGAATAATGAAACATATTACCTATCCTCTTTTACGGCAGAAAACTAATAAATATTTTTCAGAATCTATAGTCTGGGAGGATCTATCTGATGTAAAACCACCATGGTAAATGTGCTGTTTGGTCAGAGAGATCTGACCTGTCTGTATGATGTGGTTGTTGTGTCAGTGTTGTGTCCAGACGTGGGTAGAAAATAGATTTTGACACATGGCCCATACTTTGATTGCAGAGCTGTGAGTTTCTGTTGTCAACAAAGCAGTGTCTATTCAGTTGGTGACTTTACTCGAGTGTATCTGTGCAGTACTTGTGACAGAGACCACCATTATTGCCCGCCAGCACGGAGAGGTGGGACCACCTGATTTCAGCACCAGAGCTACAACTACAAGATGAGTGAGCCTCTGGTCTGCTGGACATTCACCAACGCTTTGTAGTTACTGATATCCCCATAAAAATTCCCACCATTTTCTGGACACTGTGTAGTCAATATAGACAGGTGTGATGAGGCCACCCCAACAGCACAAACATTAACTATCCTCCCAAGTAGATGACTACTAGAACATTTTAATAAAACTAACTAGTATAGTACATATATATGTACACTATTGCATTTATGATATAATATTCCATGCATTTCTTACATAATCTCTAAATCCTTTTAAGTTCTGGTCAACCTAAAAATTGACCCAGAACAAAATAAATGTAATATAATTCTATCAAAAAATTTTACACACGTGAGTTAGTTCAGTGTATTTTAACATTTATTAATATTATTAGTCTTGTTAAATATCTGTGGGTATATCTATAACCTATTACACCACACTACATATCATAACCCTAGACACTTTACGTAGCCACATTCATAAAAAAAAAATTAAGTGTGAGGTCGTAGTGGTAGCAAGAAAGGCCTTCTGACAATTCACAACTACATTTTATCTCAGGAGCCTTCACAGCTGGCCTCATACAATTACATTTAGTAATATCACCATCATACAATACCATCAAACACCACTACAGGCTGTAACTTGATTTGTGCGCTCTCTTCTCCTCTCCGGCAGTATTGAACTGCACTCTTGTGTGTACTGAATTAGGTGCATTATTCTATTGTTCACACTCTTTTTCCCTACTGTCATTGTTCATGTTTCACGCTTCAATGCATGACAGGGCCAGACAAGCGTATCGCTCATCCCTGAGAGATTAATTGAGTCCCTAAAACATGATAAAACCACACTGACTCCAGGTAAATGCGAGCATGAAGTGTTTGCTTAAGACATCACAATTACATCCGACTCGACAGCAGGGTTAGGTGATTATAGATAAACGCAATCTTGGAAGACATTTGGAAGAGTGAGCAGGAAGTGTGATATGAGTAGACTTTGACAACATTTGTCGGATGTAGCAACTCCATATACGGAGGATGACTGTTTGAAATTTTCAAACGCATGAGTCATACAGAATACTGCATGAGGAAAAGTTTTCATAACATGTACTTTGAATGTATTGGCTGGCATTTGAGGCGCCAATAAACAACCGCGCTGATTGGGAGTTTGTCAGATAAAGCCAGGTGGAAGCATGGGCCGGGAACTTACAATATAATGTAGAAAAGTTTGACATACGGC
The DNA here is from genome assembly GCA_024509875.1 of Oreohelix idahoensis. Taxonomy (NCBI): domain Eukaryota; kingdom Metazoa; phylum Mollusca; class Gastropoda; order Stylommatophora; family Oreohelicidae; genus Oreohelix; species Oreohelix idahoensis. The sequence continues at coordinate 405,915 of JAMPIV010014962.1, read as the reverse complement.
ACTGCATTCCTGAAATCGTCACACTAGACAGGTCGGACCTTGCCACAGAAAAGAATAGAGCTGGATTCTGAATTTATAGGACCGGACAAAAAGTATTAAGAGCATCTCTGTACATCAGTAGCAAACTCGCAAACATTAATACAGAATTCTACAAGACCAATCTCAAGTCACAGAAGGATTCTGAAATATAAATAATACTCCAGACGTGTGTTTGAGGCATCTGTGTTAAGTTGCCAAGACTATTCTACTGAGCAAGAAGTCTAAGATTTATCAATTATTGAGGTGAGTGTAGCATATTTTTAATGCTGTGAATTTGACATATTCATACTTGCTAGAACCAAAAGCAGAGGTAACTCCAGACTCCGAATGGAGCAGGGAGTGAGTGATGAGTACATCAACTTGTGAATAGTTGTTTAGTATCATTTGGTGAATGTATGTAAATTTTATAAGTACCTTCAGACACAAGCCACTGTCCAGTCACAAATGTTTCATTAAATTAACTGACATACTGGTGATTATTCACCACATGCCCTGAGTGTAATGGTATACGCTCAGGGAGAGTAAAAATCTGAGAAAACAAATGGCTGACGGACAGCGGGAAAAGGCGCCTGATTAATATCAGGCAAACATATATTTAGCAGAGGAATTTGTTCTTTTATTCCCTCTAAAGTTTGTGGTACCAGTACGAGGTGAACCGACTAATTGTGGTACGGCCCGGAGAGACCATTTACTGGACTACTAGACTGTGGTTCGAAGCTTGAAATCGACACCTGAAAATTCTTGCCTTGACCCGGAGGTTACTTCCAGAACTGATCTGAAAACGTATCCCTCGCCACAGAGAAGAATCTACGGAAAAGCAGCATCGGCACTTCAGCATTTTGGCACAGTTACAATTTAACAGGCCAACAAAACAACCGAACTTTAGTTTTCTAACTTCAGCAAGCCTAAAAACTTTTTGATCAAGAAGCCTAGTTATGTTTCATAATCACCAGTCATATTTATTTACATTTGTTTCAAAGTAATTGAGCATTAAATTTGTATATGTTGATTTTGACAAATTCATAGTAGAATTAATCATTACAGAGAGAAAGGCATGTGTATGATCCAGAACCTCTAGGATATATATATATATATATATATATATATATATATATATATATATATATATATATATATATATATATATATATATATATATATATATATATATATATATATATATATATATATATATAAAGGTAAAGGAACCCGTTACACGCCCATTGAGGCATATTGGGAATATGGTGTTAGGCCCATATTATCTTGACCGTCGTCACACGAGGGGTGATGTGGTCGGCATCACGCCGGCCGCCTTAACCTTCCCAGAGTAGCTCTGGTACCCATTTGGGGCTGGGTCGACCCAGGAGCCGTTTTGTGGCCTAAAAATTTTCCGCCTCATCTGGGCATCGAACCATAGACCACTGCGCTAGGAAGCCAGTGATATATATATATATATATATATATATATATATATATATATATATATATATATATATATATATATATATATATATATATATATATATATATATATATATATATATATATATATATATATATATATATATATATATACTGAAGCACACTAAAAACGCACCACCTGTATAATCCAGGAACAGAGTGTGAAATGTAAATACAGTATAAGTGTTTACAAGTTTACATATTTGGAATCTTTATTCATTTTCCTATGAATCCATGCTGGTCATTAATTTGTACATTTGATTGTTACGAAATTCATTGCATTCTGTGCAGGCAAGGGAGAAAACCAAAAATGCAACCAATTAAAAAAATTCATTCACACTATCATCAGTATCTGGTATGTCCACCGTGTGCTTGCAAACAAGCTTGGCAGCGGCTCCGCATGGAACGCACAAGTCTCTGAAGGAAATTCCGGGGAATCAAGTCCCATTCACGTGTAAGAGCAGCTTCGAGCTGTTGCAGATTAGCTGGAGAACCTTGCCTGTAGACTCTGCGTCCAAGCTCGTCCCACAGATGTTCTATAGGGGACATGTCTGGTGATAGGGCAGGCCAATCAATCGTCACAATGTTCTGCTGCTGTAGATATTGCTGCGTAATGCATGCGGTGTGCGCACGTGCGTTATCCTGCTGGAGAAGCTGCAAGTCTGGATAATTTGTGAACGCAGGAGCAACAAATGCATCCAGAACCTCATCTCGATATGTCACAGCATTAACATTTCCACGGAAGACATGAAGAGGCAAGCGATGGTGAAAACTGAATCCTCCCCAAATGTGAATACTGCCACCTCCAAATCGGTTGTGCTGACGAACACAGCAATCTGTAAAGCGCTTTCCACACCGTCGCCAAATCCGCATACGTCCATCAGCAAAGGATATGTTGAATCTGCTCTCGTCTGTGAATAGGACAGCATTCCACTGCAGTCTAGTCCATCTGACATGTTGCTCTGCCCATTGCAGGCGCTGCTGACGATGTCTGTGAGTCAAGTTTGGCCCAACATAAGGTCGTCTTGCAGTAAGGCCTGTATCTCTGAATCGTCGTATGACTGTCATTCGAGAGACTTGCTCACGTCTACCCACTATTGCTCTTGCTGTTTGACTTGCCGGGAGAGAACGATTCCTTAGGTGACTCAGCACAATATGACGATCTTGCGCAGGGGTAGTAACTCGTGGTTGGCCACTCCGAAGTCTATCCCGGGCACTGCCAGTGGTTCCGTAACGTTCATTGAGACGTACAATAGTGCTGTGGTGGCAATTCATCCTTCTGGCAATGGCCCGCGAGCTCATTCCGGTCTCCAACATACCAATGGCTCGTTGGCGGTCGTTTTCAGATAGTCGTGGCATTTCAAGCACATGTACTGGGTGTTTTGTCTCAACGGCCTTTTCATACCGAGTATACTGCCACAACGCGTTCACATTTTCAGGGTCATAGCTGTTGGGAATCGTGTTGCACGTGTAACATTCATTGTTTTCATGTAGTCTGTACACAAACCCGTGGGTTGAATCATGCACTTTCCATTCCAGCAGCCATTCGCTCTCTACCTCATGACAAACACGGGGAAAATCCATTCCCACACTGTTTTTCCAGCTTCTCGGCATCAGTATATATAATAGTGGTGCGTTTTTAATGTGCTTCAGTATATATATATATATATATATATATATATATATATATATATATGTATATATGTATATATATATATATATATATATATATATATATATATATATCGAGCTAATAAAAGGAATTTCGCTGAATTAAATCAGCTGGGGGCTTGAACGAGCTAATTATAAGATAATCCTTCACAAAAGGCGGCGGGTCAGATAAAAAGTTAACGTGCTCAGATTCATTCAGCATTGTTCTTGACTTCTGAAATATCTCCAGGTAGAAGCATCATTATCCTTCTATCTACAACTCTGTCAAGAGTAATCTTGTGCGAAGGTAGACACCTTTGAAGACCCACATTAGATACTCTAGGTTTTGGCCACTGTTGGGCCGCTACTGCAGAGCAAGGGAAGGCAACCCGTGACAATGGCGATTGAAAAAGTTGATGAGACGGGAGAACTATTAAACAAGAAAAAAAAAGATGGGATTGGGAATTCAGAATGTGTAGGAAGGAGGGAAATCAGTTTAGAAATAACACGATGATTGAACGTAGTACTATAGGAAGGGATTTGTGATCAATAAATGGGGTTGATATATCGAGGGATGGCGGTGGGAGATCCGAAAGTGACGATAATAGAAGATCACATAAATATAGCAAACAGATGCGACAGTCGGGTTGCAGGGAGAGCGGGAAATAAGATGACGCGAGTGGAACGTACAGCTACCGCGTTCAAATCTCTTTTGCCATGAGCGTTTGAAGCGAACCGGGAAGAGAAGGTAAAAAAAAGAGGGTAATCATACGCACTAAAAATACATGTCCTGTGAGATGAATCGTGAGATAGATTATGATTCATATGAGGAAGATAATAAAAAAAAACATTTTGAGATATATTATGTGATATAATCAGACAGGAAGTCGGGAAAAAGTACAACAGAACTCCACCAATCCGGGACCGCCTAAGGTTATGTGAAATGTTGCGAGCAAGTGGCGCTGTTCGGGTATGAGATATCACACGTTGACATCACTTCAGTCCGAATAAATCGACAGAAAACCACAACGGCTATTATCCCCAGATTTTCTTTTTTTTTTTAATTTAACTACCATACCAGTTGGCGTAGGTGATGATGTCTCTCCACAACTTCCGATCCCTAGTGAAGTTTATAAATTAGATTGATGTCTTGTTTTCATACAACGATGTCAAACCTCCCAGTCTCTGATATCTGTCGTCCGTTAGAATTCTGTTTTCCTTTAATCTTTCCCGCTGTCACAATTTAGCCCGTCTTATGACACGCCCAAAGAAAGAGAACTGCGTCATTTTAACAGGAACAATAATCTTCCTTTGCTGACTGGCATCTTTCAGGACGTCCACGTGACTCTTTTTAGCTGTCCATGGTAGGGGCGTACTATATATATGGCACCTGGGAGCGGATCCTTCCCTTCATCCACACAGAAAAAAATATGCTTGCTAGCAGATTTTTAAACATTACAGTATTGTCATAACAATCGCCATTGGCACCCCCTCCTGGCTGTCGCTCGGGGCGAACCGCCCTTCTCACCCCCCCTCCCCCCACCCCTCCCGGTTAGTACGCCATTGGTCGTTGGTACTCTTAACATTATTCTGTAGAAACACGTTTGTGTGGCCTCCATGAGTTTTCTCGAATGTTTAGTATTTGTCCGTGACCCACTTCTGTATGTCAAAATTGGCCCTATGTAACACCGAAGAATTCTTCTTACTGCCTCCACAAAGACTGGTTGCATAAAAAGATGTTGTTAAATTAACACTGAAGTAATGAGATTCGAAACACGGGAGTAATAAAAGCTGTACCTCCCGCCCATGCCAGCCCCCTGTTCAGAATATCACGGCTGCAGAACGCTGGGGTTGGGAGGTGTGCGGCGGCGACGTCTGCATTCGACTGGCCAATTAGGCAGCCCCACCTCAATAAACATTGCTCAAACGGCGACGGCTCAAACCAAAATTGAATCACGTGACAGATTTATATAGACAAGGAAGGAAGACCGCAATTTAGGGGGAAAGGTTTTTTTTTTTTTTTTTGGCGTAGAAAAGTTCAAATTGAAAAACAAAACAAAGTTGCAGCACGAAGAAAAACGGAAATTATCGCCGTACTCTTCTTTCTGCATTAAATAAAATTAATTAAAAATAAACAAAAAAGGAGGTCAAGAAAAGCTGGCTTCAAGGCAATTGAAAAAAAAAAAAACTATGGAGGAAATGCATAAATGCGATCCCGACGGTGGCTGACATAAACCACAATCTCACGGGAAGATGGAACAGATCTGGCCAGCTAAGTGGAAAAGTTTTCCCTTACATGCCAGAATGGAGTACGTGAATATGTCAGATTGATCGATTTGAAAAAATTCTATATAGAGACATGATTTTTTTTTTTTTTTTTTCAATTACATGGGACCAGATTTCTTGGCTGACATGTGAGTTGAGGAATTTATGATTATGAAACTGGGAGTTTTTTTTTTTCTTCTTTCTGTGTTTAATACATAATGCATAAATTGTTTTTAATATATCGGCGGTGTACGGTGACACGTGCATCATGAGACTCAGTTAATAGGAATCGGGTGACAGTGTTTTGTATGAAACTGGAATGTACTATAGTGTGTGTGTGTATATATATACTCTCGCCTTACTCAAGACAGACAACCAGGTCACACACTGACGTTTCACTTACCACTGAGCTTCCTTGATTTGTGTTAGACTCTATAAGCACAAATAATGATTGAGTAAAGTCATTAAAACGAATTTTGGAATTTTTCCCTTTAGTAACAGTAGTCAGGAATCAAACTCCGCCTAGGCCGGTCCCAAGCCCGGCTGAACAAGGAGTAGGGCGGCATGCACGGTGCCCAAAGGCACAACAGGCCAGTCACCTGTTTGCTTCAAAATTTGATTAAAAGAACCACAGGAGAGAGAACTTGACTGGTCTTAAAGGCGACGAACTGGCAAGATTTAAATGACGACGATTTATGGACAATGGAATTGTATAAGTATTTTTATTTGATGTGGCGAAGGAATCAAGATATTCGCCACACTTTGACTCGAAATCATATTGCTCATCCAGGTTCTAAGCATATTCTTTGATTTGGAACTTTGAAGCTACGAAGACAATGCAACGAAACTGGAACAACTAGGAAACAGCAAAGACAAATCGTGTATTTAAACAGGCCCTACATTTTTTAAACACAACACTGAATGTTCCTTCCAGTTTCATGCACACAGAAGACATTGTAAAGCTAAATAAAGGCGGAATACTAAGATAAAAGGTGGAACTGGCTGACAGTCGTCATACTGAACAGTATCCTGGACCAATATCGAAAATGCAAACTGCACTCTGCTCTACCGATCTCATGTCCGGTTACTGAAAATAGAAACTGCACTCTCTCTACCGATGTCGTGTCCGGTTACTGAAAATACAAACTGCACTCTCTCTACCGATGTCGTGTCTGGTTACAGAAAATACAAACTGCAATCTGCTCTACCGATGTCAAGTCCGGTTACAGAAAATACAAACTGCAATTTGCTCTACCGATCTCGTGTCCGGTTATCGAAAATACAAACTGCAATCTGCTCTACCGATCTCGTGTTCGGTTACTGAAAATACAAACTATATTCTGCTCTACCGATCTTGCGTCCGGTTACTGAAAATACAAACTGCAATCTGCTCTATATTCTTGTCACAAATGAAAATAGTGCAGCATTGACCGTCCACTTTTGCCCCTCCCCATCTGAGGTTTATATGTTTTGCTACACGAACGCCTGATTCACTATCGCAATTAACACGCGAGCCATCTGGCAATTAAGCACGAATGTGGAACAGAACGAAGTGAGCAGCACGGTGTAATCGCTCTTTGATCAGAGAAACGCGGGCAGAGGCCAGGCGTTAACAGGGTCTGTGAAGAATCAAAAGGGCGATACGCCTGAGACGTACATCGGAGTGTTACATTTTCAGGGTAATTAACTTACGAGTTTGAGATGCGGCAGAGGTGAAGAAATATCCTTTCATTCAGGAATGGAACCGCAAATTGGCCCGGCCCTGGTCGTAGGTGTGACTTCGCATTAAGGAGCGAAAGAACGGAATCCATAGATATATTACTCGTCTCTCCTAGCTCAGATATCAGTCACTCAGATAATTCTTGAGAATAACTAGCGCGATATTATGAGAGTTTTCGTACATAGTACTTCTTATATTCGTGGAGATATTTTCAGTTTCTTCTGTTTTGCGGTAATTTACATACTAGCATTTTGAGTGATTAAATTGTTAAAAGTTTTCATTTTTTATAAATGACTAGTGTTCATATCACGCGTTAAAAACGATAGGATAAGCTAGACATTTGTGTTTTAAATCTAATTTATAACGGAATGGTGAAGAGGTCTTACCTTAACACGTGTTAGATCTATTATTGTTATTATGGTTAAATGTTCATATTTCTTTCCTAAAATATAGGCTGGTCAAAACCTGCGAACTAGCGGTTTAACGATCTGATGGCCATATTGTTACGTGCAGTCTTTGATATCTTACAATATTATACATAGGTAATTTTTTAGTGCTTAAGGGAAAGTCATTATTGAGTTACTTCCCTTGAAAGTTGTGTCGGCTCTTTCGATCAAACTCCGCGGATAAATCCATTTTACTGCGATTTATTCGTTGTTTGGGTAATAATAGATTGTTCTTGCTTCAGAATATCTATGGCCTGAATTTATGTGTATTGTTTGTCTGAGTAGGACGAGTCTGTCTTATATCTGTATATCTTTACATATCTAAGTCGAACTATATGTTCTGTTGTCTCTAGAGAGGTCGAAGGCTATTCGGCGGATGTGTCGCTAGAGTGTGGGGTGATTTGGCTTCGTCCTGATAGGGACTGTGTGTTTTCCATGTCGGCCTGTCGCCGGGGAAAAAGTGATCTCAGTATTTGTGGGGAAGGTGATAGTCGTCTAAACCTATCGTGTATGCTTTACCCCAGTGTTTAGTCGTATTGCCAAGGAATGGCAGTTTCATATTTCCTCTACCAAGGTAATCAAAGATACTCTTATGAACTCTCGATCGAAGCCACCATTTTCGATAGTTACGATTTGAATGTCTAAGAGAATATATTTTGACTCGATGAAAACGACTTCGATTCCTAGCAGCACTATATCCTGTAGATTGCAGTCAATTGTTCATGATCAAATCTACAGAGCAATGAAATGTTTTATGAATGACTAACTTTAGGACAGATTCATTATCTGTATCCAAACGTGAGTGACAGCTCACGAGTGAAGCCATCTTGGAACCAAAACATGTAGTGACTTTCAAGAAGAGAAAAGGGATGCCCGTATTATCGCTTGTTTAGTCCAGAGATCACTGCTACACATGAGAACCCGTTATTAGCGGTTCAATATTATTATATGGAAAAATATGTGCTGAACATTATGTTGAAGAATCGTCGCTAGACGAGATTAGGTTTAGAAGCCATCTGAAATATTGTTTATAAGCTGACGTGCTCAGTCAGTGAAGTCAGATGATATATGTATGGGCGATACTGAGTGCTTGGCTACTGACAGTCCATTATACACTTATTCTACATGAGTGCCCATGTAACATTGCAAGACCATTTATCCACTGTACTATGATGTATTATGGCAACCTGTGATTTGTCACTATCTGTGCTGTCGAGTGTGTACGTCCAATTAAACTTTAGAAAAGGTACACAGTCGTTGGTGTCGATGACTTCCAGCCATACATGAGTGTGAGAAAAGAACATTTTTTTGTCAACACCACGAACCTTTATCATCATTCGCACATTATACACTCAATCCATGTCTACACACCACTGCGTAGGTCAAGTTGACATTCCATACACTACAGTGGAGCAAACAACACCATAGAGATCTTATCAACTGATGATGATGATGATGTCTGCTTCCATCCACTTATATCTATCTTTTGGTGGATATCATTAACGGTAATAAAAATCCAACGTTATCAACCTTATCAACTGGTGGACCAGCTTTCTGGGTTTGACCTCGCAGAAGTTCAGAAGTCAACAGATTACCGATTGTAGCGGGAGGTTATTTAAAAGTATATATTATGTAAGAGTATGCCAGTAAAGAGTTCTGGTCTTACAAGTAATACCCCAGTCTTAGAAATAAGCACTGGTGTATTGTTATCATAAAAATAGTCAGACTGTGAAAACCCTGGCCCAGTTGGTAAGAAGTAGTACCAGGATTTAAGGTGTCTCCTCCCTGTGACTATCTTATGATTACTTATATTCTAGGGGATAATAAAATGAACATTCACTGAAACCACAAATGGAAGAAGTGAATAAATCCTCAGGTACAGTTAAAATAGTTTAATAATTACACTAATATTCTATTTCTACTAGTTGGAAAAGAGTATACACATATATATAAAAATATTCACACAATTTCTATTATTGTCTGTTTAGACTTCAAGATCTTAAATAATAAAGTTACTGAAATCACTGTTATTAGTCCTTTGAATTTAAGGATAACTGTCATCAGTTGACTGAGTTTCTGTATGGTTAATTATTGTTTTGAACTATTGGCTGTTTCACATGTATAGGTGGTCAGTGTCAAACAGGACACTTATCTTTCCAACTTGGTACTGCTGAAACTGTCCTTTGCTGATATCAGACTTGGTAGGCCCAACAGTAGGGATGCCAATGACCAGTTCAAGTTCACTCTTTGGGGTCCTGCACTTTTGTGGGATTGCCTCGGATGAACTGCACCGGCTTCTGATACTGGACAGTCTGGTTTGAGTTATTTCATGGAACCTGCAACATATCAGCCTTGGCTAGTATCTGGCTAGACTTGTAGCTGACTAGCACAGATGTCAGACCAGTCAGTCATCAGATGTCACCGTTATACAATCATAGTAAGCAAGGACATCATTTCAGTGATATAGCATTAATAACATTTCAATTAAGTGTAACTGACTAGCACATAAGTCAGACAAGTCAGTCATCAGGTGTCAAAGTTATACAGTCATAGCAAGTAACATCATTTCAATGATGCAGAATTAATATTAACCTATCAGTAATAAACATCATCTGGTTTATTCCGCTCCTATACATCCCTTCATATGCTATAACTTGATCCTTCCAAATCATATCAAGTACAAATTCAAATACTGATGCTATCCTTAGCATCTACACAAAAGTAATACATAAATAAAGAAAGTGAGTGACCACGTGATCAGGTTGCTTTCTACTGAAACTGGCTATAGAACACTCCAGTTTACCAGCTGTAAATGGGTACAAAGTTGTGCGCTCGAACTAGGGAAGGCAAAGGCAGCGAGGAAGGGGACTAGTCACCTTAGCCTCGTAACTGGGATCTTCCATGATGAAGTTTCTAACACTTCATTTCCCTATGATAATCTCTGCCATGGGACTGCCTTTATCTTCGTAAGCGATAAAGCAATATGATAAATATATCTTCATTAGGCTGTGGGGCTATTTGTGATTAATTTTTGTACAAGCAACAATCATCCACAATGTACATGTTAGATCATATTAAAAATACAATACATATTATCAATGACTATTTTACAGGCACATTTTGTGAATTCTATATGAACCTGAAATAACAAATATTATACACGGTAGTTATCATAATTTCGCTTACCCTCAGACTTCAGATACTGGACTTAAAATTGTTTCTGGCGATCCGCTCACAATTCATGGATAGTGGCGAAACTCTGCCTCCAGTCTGGCTCAAACCTCTTTCGTTGTGTATCTCTCTCAGTTTACCGATCCGCTACTTATACGCAAAGCGCGGACGTATCGGAGAGTACCGACGTCACAGCCTAAACCTAACCTGAAAAATCCTTCCCGAACAGTGATTTCGGCCGATCTGTGCGTCGACTGAAATTTTGCCTTTATCATTCTCGGCATATATAATATCCATATTGTTCCATCTTATCTAGTTTTATACAGCTGATAAAACTCTATCTTCCTATCCATGTAAATTCCCAAACTGTTATTTGTTGATTTTAATATTTAGAACAGAAGTGGGTTTACATGCTTTTAGCGTAACTGTGGGCAGCCGAAATACGCATATATCTCCGTAAATGAGAACTTCCTACCGTTCCATCTTATATGCAGTTATACACCATCCTTCCCTGTACTGAAATGTAAAATCCTTTTCATACGGATTCCCTTCGTTTTTATTTATCGTTGGCGATTTCCTCTGTCCGATACACATTTCGCTGATACGCCGCCATTTTGAAAGCGGTCACTCGATCGTAGATGGGTTTATAAATCTAACTGAACTCATTTGCAATGACTTGAAACCAATTTCGCGACACCGATACCAGACCGTTTCCTGTGGCTGATACGACACACTTGCAGTATTGGTTTGCTCTTTGTCAACACTTCGTCACGTGACCTGTCAGGTGAATGCAGTATGTAGGTCAGCGTTGTTGACATTTTTTACATTAGACATTATAGAGTTTCACAGAACAGTTGGATCAATTCTTGTCAATGTTAACAGGAAGACAGTATTTGTGAACTAAGAAGTCCTATTTTCATCGATGGATCTTCTTGTTTTCCATATATGAACTTTAATATTTAAGGCCAGAATGTTTAATTGAATAAAGTGGCAGTTTGTTTGTTTTCATAAAAATAACTTTGCCATTACTGTAAGACTGAGCCTATTTTGCAACACATACTATCATACACATAATTTATATATATTTATGTTTACATGTTATTTGTTTGTATAGTATGTTAGTTTCTATGTCAGCGGGTTGTGTTTAAGGTTGGGCGGCGTCCTCACAACAGAATATCCCACGTCATAGAGGGTCCGTTGTGGGCGTTTTCTATAGGTGCAATTTTCTTGATTGAAAATTTGCTGCGACAACTGTTGCTTTTGTGTTAGCTGTGAAGTCTGTAATTATTGTTATTTTTGTAATATTTCTTTGTTCTTTAGTTTTGTTTTTGATTTGTTTGTAATTTGTTGGTCTAACCTTTTCTATCTTTCAGTTCTATTCTCAATTTATATTCATATATTGTGACGTCATTTGTGTTGTTATTCTTTGCAGATTCAGTGATTATTTTCATTGATTTCCCTATTTGATTTATTTTGATTTCTGCAAACGTTCTTGTATTGTCAGTCCTATTTGTACTTTATGTATTCTGTTGGTTGACATATGTTTTATATAGGTATATTTCATAAGACACAATTGCCTGTGCACTGCACTTGGATTATGGTATAAACCAGTACCTGATTATTATTACTATTATACAAGACCTTATTAAAGGCTTGTGACCCACAGATATTGGGATAGTATACTGATTAATCAAGTCATTGAGAACTTGTGGTATTATTATTGATTCAGGTGATTAGTATTATTGTTAGACATCATGGCTACATTAGAATACTTCATTACACAAGGGAAAGCCCTTGATAAGACTGGTCAACAATTAGAACAATGGGCAGTTGCTCAATATGACAAAGCATTAGCTGCAGAAGAGAAAAGATTAGCTGCAGAAGAAAGAAAAGCTATGGCGGAAGAGAAAAGATTAGAAAGAGAAGCTGAGGCTGCTGCTGAACAAAAGAAATTGCAGATGCAGGTGGAGGAAAGGAGATTGAAGCTGAACAAAAAAAATTAGAAAGAGAAGCTGCAGCTGAACAAAAAAAATTAGAAAGAGAAGCTGCTGCGGAACAAAAAAAAGATTAGACAGTGAAGCTGAACAAAAAAAATTAGAAAGAGAAGCTGCTGCGGAACAAAAAAGATTAGACAGTGAAGCTGAACAAAAAAGATTAGACAGGGAAGCTGAACAAAAAAGATTAGACAGGGAGGCTGAACAAAAAAGATTAGATGCTGAAGAGAAAAAAGCAATAAGAGAACATGAATTTGAGTTAGAGAAATTGAGATTGACAAGTATGAGTAATGTTAATCAGGCATCTAGTGGTAATGGTAAACCTTCTACTTACAAGGTTAAGGTTCCACCGTTCAATCAGTCCAGTGACGATATTACATTCTGGCTGGATAGATTTGAACGTTCTTGTCGTACACATAATGTGGATAAATCACAATACGCTAATCAATTATCAGAAAACTTGAAAGGTGAATCTTTGACTAGATTATGCCTTGTAGGAGAAGCAGATAAGGATAATTATGATGTCATTAGGGCGGCTTTGATAAAAAAAATATCAGCTAAGTGAGGAAGGCTATCGCCTTTTATTTAAAACGATGGTGCCTGAGACGGGTGTAGAATTCTCAGAATTCACTGCAAAGGCACGTCTCACAGTTGATCGTTGGATTGAGCTTTCCAAAACAGAAAAAACGTATGAAGGACTTATGGATTTGTTGCTCAGAGATAAGATTATGTCATGTGTGAACAAACCTTTCCTTGAATTTATACATGAGCGTAAACCCAAATCTCTAAAAGAAATGGAAGAATATTGTTCCCAATATGTCACTGCACACCCCGACGTGACTTTTGGCAACACTAAGATTAAGGAGAGTATGCCAGTTGCTTCAGCAACACCATACAATCCCAATTATTCACACAGATTTCAGGGACCTCAAAACAGATTTGATAAAAAAGGTAACCATAATAGTTATCAAAACCAAGGTAACCAATCATTTCAGGGTTCTTCTTCAAAGAACTGGAGACGAGCTGATAGCTCTCGACACAGGGGTGGTCATAATTATAGGAATTTCCGTAGAGGAAGTAATTATAGAAACTATCAGGGTTATCCGTCTTGGAGTCAACAAGATCATAATTACAGAGATACTCATTATAATGAATATGATAATGGTAACCAAGGGAACTATGACTCAAACCCAAATAGGGGTTACAATAGAGGTAACAATAACTACAGAGGTGATAATAACCGAGGTAGATCTCAATACTTACTTACTTACTTACTTAGTCGTTCCCCTTCTACCGTGAGGTGTAGAGGTTTGGAAGAGAGAGCGCCAGACCATTCTATCAGCTGTCTTCTTCCTGGCCTGGTTCCATTCTAGTCCTCGGTCCTTCAAAGATTGTCTAATGTTGTCCTCTTAGCGGACTCTGGGTTGTCCTGGAGGTCTGGATCCCTGGCTCTTTGTTTCCCATGCTTGTCGTGGTAGCCGATCTTCTCCCATTCTGCAGACATGGCCAAACCATCTTAGTTGGGACTGTTCTATTTGGGTCTGCAGCGGATGGGATTTTAGGCCTTGACGGATCGTCTGGTTGCGGACCATGTCTCTTCTTGTTACTTCAACCACTTTCCTCAGATACCTCATTTCTGAGGTTTGGATCTGGCTTTTGTGGGTTGTAGTCATTGCCCACGACTCGCATCCATATGTCAAGACTGGGACATAGGTGGAGCGGTATACAGCCATCTTCGTTTTCTTACCAACCTCTTTCTTGCTGAGGAATCCACGATTTATTGCCTGAAAAAGTCTCCCAGCCGCTGCTTTTCGAGTGGCCAACTCTTCTTTGATGCCTCCCTTTCGGTCTATAATAGCGGAGCTATTTAAAGTGGTTGACCTGCTCCAGGACCTGTTCTCCCAACTTAATCTGATGTTTTCTTTCTTCTCGTGATATCACCATGGATTTTGTTTTAGAGCTGCTTATGACCATCCCTCTCTTCTCCAGCTCTTCCTTCCAGACTTGCAGGTTGGATTGGAGATATGCCTCTGATTTAGCAATCAGGGCAACATCATCAGCAAATGCCATCTCCGAAATATAGACCTGTCTCATCTTCCAGTACCCCACTGAATACTTTCTTGTTCTCTCCTTACATGCCTTGATGACATCGTCCATAAGGAGTATGAAGAGGTAAGGTGATAGGATATCACCTTGTCTTACACCAGTGGTGGTCCTGAACTCTTCTGACTTATGGTTTGCTGTCCTCACATAATTTCTGCAAGACTTGTAGAAGCTCTGTATAGCATCAATACAAAAGACATAAACCACATTTTCAGGCAAACTCTGCACAACAAGAGTCCAATGAAGCCTATAAACAGAGTAAAGATAATAATGATGCTAGTAATATGGCATGTGCCGCTTTTGATTTTGGGAGAGCATCTCAGTGCCCCCAATGCAAAACGCTATTTGAGCCAACCACAGTGTCTACTTTAAGCTGTGGCCATCCTCTTCCTGCTCTTCCGGCATCAGTCGCGCATGATGGAAGAGGTTCTCTTGTCTTACATAAGGGTTTAGTGAATAACAATCCAGTCTCTGTGCTATTTGATTCTGGATGCACCACAATTGGTGTTAGGCAGTCACTCGTAGATCCTTCCCGTGCCACTGGACAAGTAGTCAAATGTGTAACATTTGGCGGCACATTAGAGAAATACTCTACTGCTATCATTAGGATTGCTACTCCTTTCTTTACAGGAGATGTACACGCATGTCTTCTTCCGAATCCGATCGCTGACCTCATCATCGGTCGCATTCATGGAGTCAAAGAATGCACTCCGCAACAAATTTCCACGTGGGAAAGGCAAAACATGCAGATTGCTAACGCTGTAGTCACTAGAGCTCAGGCTCTTAATATGCCTCAAACTTCATCTATTGAAAATAATGAAGTGCATAACCAAGATAATCCCTTGGTAATTTCTCGTGACTCGTTTATAAAACAGCAAGAAGATGATCCCACTCTGAAGAAATTCTTCATTCTTGCAACTAAAGGTGATCCGAATAAAGACACAAGTCGTAAATCGTGGATTACAAAGAAGAATGGCGTACTTGTACGTATGGTTCAAGACTCCATTACGTCAAGTCATTCTCAAATCCTGGTTCCCAAGAATTTGAGAGTTAAAATTTTGCAGCACGCTCACGACTCTCAGTGTGCTGGACACATGGGTTTTTCCCGTACTAAGTCAAGAGTCCTTGCGGCTTTCTTTTGGCCATTGGTAAACAAGGACATACGGATTTATTGTCGATCTTGTAAAGTATGTCAGGAAGTTAAATCCAAAGGTCCACGGCATGCTGCACCCATTCAGGCGGCGGACATTCCTATTCGGCCGTTCCAAAAAATGGCCATAGACATAATTGGTCCATTTAAGATCAAGTCTGCCAGAGGACATCAGTTTATCTTGACGTGTGTTGATATGTGCACACGTTGGCCAGAGGCTATTCCTCTGAAGAGCATTACTACTGCTGATATTGCAGATGCTCTTTGGCTTATATTTTCTCGTCTGGGGTTCCCCGGAGAGATATTGTCAGACCATGGCACCCAACTAATATCAGATACCATGTCTCAAGTAATGTCTACTCTGCAGATAGATAGATCTTTAAGTAGTATCTACCATCCAATGTCTAATGGTATGGTCGAACGCCTTAATAGAACACTTAAAAACTTACTGGGGAAGATAACTGAGGATCATCCTCAGGACTGGGACAGAGTTTTACCTGCGGCCCTCTTCGCTTACAGAGAGGTACCCAATGAACATACGGGATTTTCTCCCTTTGAACTCGTCTTTGGCGCGCGTCCGCGTGGCCCTATGTCGTTGCTTCACGATCTCATAACATCTGACAATATTGACGATGACACAAAGTCATCCTACGAATATGTCATCGCGTTGAGACAAAAGATTATCGAAGCATGCAAATTAGCAACTTCTTCTTCTGAATTTGCGAAACAGAAGGCAAGGCAATTTGCCAATAAGAAGAGATGCTTACGACAACTTTGTCCTGGTGACAAAGCATTTGTATTACTACCTTGTAGGGAAAACAGATTACTTATTTCTTGGAAAGGTCCGTACGATATAATATCGAAAATTTCCGATGTCGACTATATTGTCGATATTGATGGGAAGCATAAAACCTTCCACATCAATATGCTTACTGAATTCCATGAACGTCCGGATTATTTGCAACCCATTTTCCAAGCAACGGACAATTCTCCAGTACCACATGGTCATTACTCATCACTGTCCGTGATACAGGATGAGGAAACAAGTTTTTCAGATGTAAATCTTCCTCTTCCAATGATCCCACTTCATTCCAGTGAATCATGGAAGAACGTTACTGTCTCTCCTGATTTGTCTCTAGGAGAACAGCGACAAGTTTCAACTATGTTGCAAACATTTCAGGATGTACTCACTGACATCCCTGGACAAACGAATGTCATTCAACATGACATTGTTCTAACTGACCATACTCCTATTAGGGTTAGACCTTATCCTATACCTATACATTTTCAAGCACAGGTCGAGAAAGAGTTGGATGAGATGATAGATTTGAAAATAATCGAACCATCCACCTCTGCATATTCTTCGCCGATGGTTATTGTGCGTAAAAAAGACAATAACATACGTCTTTGCGTTGACTATCGAAAATTGAATCAAGTAACTAAGTTCGATGCCGAACCTATGCCTTTACTGGAAGAGCTACTTACTCGACTCTCCAAATCTCATTTTTTCACTAAACTTGATTTGTCTAAAGGATATTGGCAAGTTCCTTTATCTGAACGCGCCAAACCTCTCACGGCTTTTTCAACACCTAGAGGTTTGTTCCAATGGAATTTTATGCCTTTCGGTCTTATGAACGCACCAGCTACATTCGTACGCATGATGCGCCGAATCCTATCTTATCGGTCAGATGTCATTGCATATCTAGACGACATCTGTCTTTTCAGCGATACTTGGGAAGATCACTATTCGGGGTTAGATGAATTGCTGTCTACTTTGCGTGAGCACAACCTGACAGCGAAACCCTCTAAAGCCTATATTGGTTTTAGCGAAATTTCTTTCCTAGGCCACCGAGTTGGTCATGGTTTCCTAAAGACAGAGGACCATAATACTAGTAAGATACTTAACATCTCAATCCCTAAGACTAAAAAACAGGTGAGAAGTGTTAGGTCTTATTCAATTTTATGGCAGATTCATTCAGAATCTATCCTCTATCATGGCACCTCTCTCAACACTTCTAAAGAAAGGTTCGCCTAATGTGGTCCACTGGTCTCAGGAATGCCAATGCTCTCTGGATAAGATTAAAACACTGTTTTCAACACCACCTATTTTAGTGCTACCCACTAAAGATAAGACATTCGTTCTTCGTAGTGACGCTTCATCCACTGGGATTGGAGCGGCACTAATGCAAGAGTACTCTGGAACTCTGCATCCTGTAATGTATATTTCCAGAAAACTTAATGCGGCAGAAAGGAATTATTCGGTTTTAGACCGTGAGCTATTAGCTATGGTTTGGTCGATCCTCAAACTACAGAGATTCCTTCTAGGCGCACATTTCATAGTAGAAACCGACCAAAAAGCTCTTACTGCTATACAGAGTAAGAATTTGAAGAGCTCGAGGTCTACTCGATATGCAATTGCTCTTCAACCTTTTCATTTCTCTGTGCGAGCTATTCGTGGATCAGATAATGTGATGGCAGACATTCTGTCAAGATGCCCACATGATTCCACATAACTATTAGGGCTTAGACTTCTTGATATGTCTAGTTCTATAGTAGTTCCTTTTCTATATCATGATAGATACACATTTGTAATTTAATAATATAATGATTGTATCACTACATAGCGGTTCATTGATGTTTATTCACCGCTGTGCTTTGATGATTTTTTTCTTCATAAATCATTATTTAAGATATCTAATGCGAAATGATGATATGAATTTTTTAGGCATTGTGTAATTGCCAGAATTGTATTATACTTTGATGACACCTTCCTGGAAAAATATACTTGTAGAGAAATAATTTCTCTCAGTTTATGAGACACATTCTCACCAGTCGCTCCATAAGTCGACTTAGCCTCATATTAGGCGTTATAGGTATTCCTGATATTTTCATCTGCGCATTATTCATGCGTTGTGAGCCTATTGTACGTTGCTCCTAGATGTATTTCAAAAAAAAAAAAATGTTCCATTTTTTTTTTCCCGGGAGGTGTGGTAAGACTGTTACGTGCAGTCTTTGATATCTTACAATATTATACATAGGTAATTTTTTAGTGCTTAAGGGAAAGTCATTATTGAGTTACTTCCCTTGAAAGTTGTGTCGGCTCTTTCGATCAAACTCCGCGGATAAATCCATTTTACTGCGATTTATTCGTTGTTTGGGTAATAATAGATTGTTCTTGCTTCAGAATATCTATGGCCTGAATTTATGTGTATTGTTTGTCTGAGTAGGACGAGTCTGTCTTATATCTGTATATCTTTACATATCTAAGTCGAACTATATGTTCTGTTGTCTCTAGAGAGGTCGAAGGCTATTCGGCGGATGTGTCGCTAGAGTGTGGGGTGATTTGGCTTCGTCCTGATAGGGACTGTGTGTTTTCCATGTCGGCCTGTCGCCGGGGAAAAAGTGATCTCAGTATTTGTGGGGAAGGTGATAGTCGTCTAAACCTATCGTGTATGCTTTACCCCAGTGTTTAGTCGTATTGCCAAGGAATGGCAGTTTCATATTTCCTCTACCAAGGTAATCAAAGATACTCTTATGAACTCTCGATCGAAGCCACCATTTTCGATAGTTACGATTTGAATGTCTAAGAGAATATATTTGACTCGATGAAAACGACTTCGATTCCTAGCAGCACTATATCCTGTAGATTGCAGTCAATTGTTCATGATCAAATCTACAGAGCAATGAAATGTTTTATGAATGACTAACTTTAGGACAGATTCATTATCTGTATCCAAACGTGAGTGACAGCTCACGAGTGAAGCCATCTTGGAACCAAAACATGTAGTGACTTTCAAGAAGAGAAAAGGGATGCCCGTATTATCGCTTGTTTAGTCCAGAGATCACTGCTACACATGAGAACCCGTTATTAGCGGTTCAATATTATTATATGGAAAAATATGTGCTGAACATTATGTTGAAGAATCGTCGCTAGACGAGATTAGGTTTAGAAGCCATCTGAAATATTGTTTATAAGCTGACGTGCTCAGTCAGTGAAGTCAGATGATATATGTATGGGCGATACTGAGTGCTTGGCTACTGACAGTCCATTATACACTTATTCTACATGAGTGCCCATGTAACATTGCAAGACCATTTATCCACTGTACTATGATGTATTATGGCAACCTGTGATTTGTCACTATCTGTGCTGTCGAGTGTGTACGTCCAATTAAACTTTAGAAAAGGTACACAGTCGTTGGTGTCGATGACTTCCAGCCATACATGAGTGTGAGAAAAGAACATTTTTTTGTCAACACCACGAACCTTTATCATCATTCGCACATTATACACTCAATCCATGTCTACACACCACTGCGTAGGTCAAGTTGACATTCCATACACTACAGTGGAGCAAACAACACCATAGAGATCTTATCAACTGATGATGATGATGATGTCTGCTTCCATCCACTTATATCTATCTTTTGGTGGATATCATTAACGGGAATAAAAATCCAACGTTATCAACCTTATCACATATGAACTTACGTTCTTATAGTCTTATAAGTGTATAAGCAACCAGAAACTTTATAATATTGTTGAGTCTTCGGGCTATGACCTGTGCGGTCCATTTTCTTCATTGTATGAGAGAGACCAAACTAGAACAATAATTATAATATTAACTGGACCAGAACTATTACCAGATTTTATTATCTCAATCTCAGCAGCCAGCTGTGGCAAAATATATTGTTCAGCAACATTTGTGTAACTTAACATAGTGTCTCAGCAACCAGAGGCTAGACAAACGCAGGAAATATATCTGTAGTATTCATCATACGTCGGCGATCACCACTTATGAACCGTACTCCAACTAACTGAAGGCAGAGATATCGTATTTTATCCAGGAAAAATTAAATCACCAACTCCAGCGACTCCCGTGACATTTGCAGTCAGCAACTACGGCGAGTCTGGGGCTGGATTTGGCAAAACTTAATATGACACTAAATAGCAATATTACTTATTAGTGCTTATTTCCACGGAATGCCTGCGACAACTATTGGTAAGCAAATCTGAAAGAGGCCACTGTACGTATGTGAATTGAATGAACGGAGAAAGAAACTGATTTCTGTTGTTACCACTATCATACAAATCTTTTCTTTTGTTCTTACTAACCTGAGTATTTACGGGATAGATTAATTAGGAACTTGTTCTTTGTTTTTTTTTCTTTACTGACTATTCCATACCCTTATTGTTAACTTTTGATCTTTTGGGTTAATTAACCCCTGTTGGGATCTTCTTTTCTTTTCCTTTACCAGAGGGGAGAACCTACTTGATTAATTTTCATTTGTCTGTAAACCATGATCTATTGATGTATATGATGTATGTTGTAAAGTTCTAGTGATAAATAAACTTAATATACCTTTAGTTATTGCGTTGGTCAAACCCTACCCTATCTGTTATTCATAGTTTGTTTTCACGTTTGTGCGTATTTGTCACAGAATTGTGTGCATGTGGGTGCAGTGTAACTTGTATTTTGTACAAGGAGAGAAAGTGCGTCTGATTTAAAGAAAGTCGTACTGATAGGCTGGATTAGAGAAATTACTTCACCCAGAGACTGTCCTTTCTCTTACACTATCACATCGTGAGAAAAACTATTTCTTTCCCCTTACTCTCACAATACTATCACCTCTGCTCAGACAGGACTATAAACATCTATTACCTATCTGATAAAATCTACGACAATTCTGCTCTTCTGATCTCGTGTCCGGTCACGATGTCTGAATTACTCATGACACAATGCAGAGAAACTCGCGGTCATTCAGCATCTGGTACTCAAAATAGTACGTCTAATCACTCAGTGACTATGCTACATACTTACAGTGCTGATTAAACACAGTGAAAAGTTCAAAGAAGAATTGGCTACCCGAAGAGCAGCAGCTGGGAGACTTTTTCAGACCATAAATCGAGGATTTCTCTGCAAAAGAGAAATCGGTAAGACGACGAAGATGGCTGTATACCGCTCCACCTATGTTCCAGTCTTGGCGTATGAATGAGAGTCATTGACAATGACTACAACCCACAAAAGCCAACTCCAAACCTCAGAAATGAGGGATCCGAGGAAGGTGGTTGAAGTAACAAGAAGATATATGGTCCGCAACCAGACGTAAGCCATGGCCTCAAAGCCCAACTCCTGCAGACCCAAGTGGAACAGTCCCAATTACGATGGTTTGGGAGAAAATTCATGACAAATATGGGAAACCAAGAGCCAGGGATCAAGACCTCTAGGACGACCCAGAGTTCGTTGGTAGAACAACATTAAACAATCCCTGAAGGACTCAGGATTAGGCTGGAAACAGGCAAGGATGAAGATAGCCGATAGGATAGTATCGCGCTCACTGGAAAACATCTACACTTCCGGGTAGAAGGGGAATGCCTAAGCAAGAAAAGTTCAACTATGTGTGGCTGGCCGTTTAAAGGAATAGAAAGACAGGAGAAATAGAATGTATTAAAGAACGTATCAAATCTTTCCCTGAATGACTCACTGAATATGGCTCGTAATATTGGGCGAAGGTTTCCCCAATAGTGAGTAAGAAAGAAAGATAGTGAAGA
Organism: Oreohelix idahoensis; assembly: GCA_024509875.1. Classification (NCBI taxonomy): domain Eukaryota; kingdom Metazoa; phylum Mollusca; class Gastropoda; order Stylommatophora; family Oreohelicidae; genus Oreohelix; species Oreohelix idahoensis. Next base: position 383,364 of record JAMPIV010014962.1, on the reverse strand, counting down.
AAATACAGCAACTTAAATTCCTCCTGCATAAGAGTGAAACAGTGATAATTTCAAGAAGGGATTAGGTCTGCTGGCCACCTTGGTTCTTCTGATAGTGTTGAAAATAATTTAATAAAGTAAGCACCCATAAAATAATACAAAACAATCAGACACATACATCAACCAATAACAACAATCAAGGTACTATACATTGAACACGAAAGGTGCAGTGAAAAATACAAAGAAATGTTATTTATTAAGGAATGGGAGTATACTGAATGAATGTATGACGTTAAAGAATTTGACTGAATAAACACGTGATGTATGCGAGTATCTATCACAAACGGTTTTTGTGTCACTACTGTTTCATCATAATTATGTGTAGGAGAGTGGTGAGTTCCAGTGCAGATATCAACTTAGCTGAGATGTCCAGCGTCGAATCTGCATATGGTGTAGGGTGTTATCTTGGTGATGTTAGAACAGGTCATTGAGACTATGCTCCGCGTGCAAAAGTCAATTGAGGTTGCCCGCTGGTTCGGGAAACAAGATCAGGTTCAGGATTTCCCGGCTCTTCCCTTTAACCACAGGATAAATGGAGATCTTGTCTTTCCTGGTTCGAACCACTCAGCAAGAGTTCTTTCTAATAGCTGGCCCAGAGAGTTAATAAATGTTTTCTGTTACTTTTGCCTATTCGTTGAATTCACCCAAGACTTGGCAAAGCAATAGTGAAGAATGAGAGTTTTGTCTCCCCATATAAAGAGTTTGTCGACAAAGAATTTCGTGAGTAATTACGTTGCCATCTGTTAGAGTTTTGCATTTTGTGAGACCGAATCAGACATACCATTATTCTAGTAAAGAGTGTATGATTTACGATTTCCTCCAAGTTAATACGATGCTACTTTTAATTTGTACACTAACATTGTACTGTAGATCTCAGAAATAATTTATGGCCGTTGTTACGGGCACTCGTTTACCCAAAAAAGTCATTACATTAACTGAGTGGTACCAGTACCCTTCTACTACAGCCATAAATATCTTAGGGCGTAACCAGGTGGCAGGCGACTGAACTGGGTGCGGGGTTTTTCCCAGGACGAAAAATGCATCGAGTTTGTTACACTATGTCAAGGCTTTGGAGTCGACTTCTAGACGAGTCTACTAGAGCAACCGTGTGCACTTTAGCTCGCCAAGATCTACATCTACTTCTTCTATGAGGTTACTTCATGGTCACGTTAGTGGTGTTTCCCATGATTTCATATTAAATTTGGATGAGTGGATAATGACCCACAACGGGCTGATCACCCGTTTGCCAGTCACTTCGATTACGGAAACAACAGCAAATGGATTGATTTGCCGTTGCCCTAAAGACGCCATTAGGCGTGATGGGAAACAATGGCAAAGAAAACCTATCTGCTGTTGCCCTAAGACGCCACTAGGCGTAATGGCCACTGACTGCTTTGACGGTCGGTGGCTAAGGACGGAAGAAGAAGAAGAAGAAGGATAATGACCCAAGACAAAAATAAGAAACTCAGATGTCAAGTCAGCCTGTTGTCCTGAAACATAGAAACAAGAAAAACAACCAAAAAGTTACAGAATTTCATAAATGGATGCCTGCGTAGAACAGAAAGATTAAATAGAATGACCAGATCACCAATGTGAAACTGATGAAAATAACCCGACAAATCTTAGTAGAACAAATAGTACGGATTCTGGCCGAACACCATCACCAACCAAGAACTGATAACTAGAAGCCACCAAGAAGACATGCGCACCATCATAACGGACAGATGCTGAAATTGGGTTGGCCACATCCTGACACCATCACTAGAACTGTCAAGCTATGGGCTCCAGAAGGAAAACGAAAGTAAGGCCAGCCAAAAGCCACCTGGCAGAGAACTATGGAGGCTAAGCATGAATCAGAACTGTGGCACCACACGAAGGACGACAGCCAACCGAGCTTTAACTACATCAATTAATAACAGTAATGAATACAAGCCAGTGGCACTACCTTAGGAGCTCGGGATTATAGACACAGACTACTGCCTGGTAGATATAATTAATAAAATAGCTGATACAGAAACTATCAAAAACAAAGCCTGAAAATATAAAGAACAAATATCAAAGGGCAGTATTACAGTGTACGCATACAGGTCAAGGGAGAAGTTAAGAAATTAGGGATAGGAATTTATATTCCAACCTGGAAAATGGTAAAGAGATATAGTATCACAGAAAATCTATTTTCACAGCAGAGATGGTGGTTATTCTTAATGCATTAGACATTTTCTCTAACAACCCTCTCAAGAAACTGATAATTTTAACAGACTTAGTTTCAGCAATTCAAGCTCTAAGAAATGAATGCAGCGGCACAGATACAGTGGAGGAGATGTTTATAATGCATACCTACACACCAAAGGATGTGTACCTTTTAATAGGTACCTTCACATGTTGAAAATAGAAAATTACAAAGATAATGCAGATAAGAAAAGAAGATCTAACAAAACCCAAATAAATGTGGGGATATCTATAACAGAGATCAAAAGCTTGATTAAAAGAATAGTAACTGTAGCGGTATGGCAGCTTGCGTACCCTGACAACCCCCAGAGCTATGCCAGCGGGAGTTTTGCTCCTGGAGGTTCAACCACGCTGGACAGGTCTGTGCGGGTAGGGGTCATACAAAAGCTGGTACCCTGGTCCTCGAGGTTGGGGGTTTTAGCGCAGTGCCAACACCCCTGCGTACGTAAAAAAATCTGAACAGTTACGGAAACAGCAACAAATGGAAAAACTTTGATGCTGGACGGACATCCGGAGTCTCAGGATTGTATGACTGCCAGAGGTGAAAGCCGAAAGGAAGCTACTGGCATGAAAACGGATGCCCCGACCGCAAGTCATGAAACTAGAACTGTATTCTGGAATGTCAGAACCATGAATGAGGCAGAAAAACTGAGGCAGACCACAGCTGAAATGAGGAACTACATATTGCATATCCTGGGAATAAGTGAGAGCAGATGGACCGGTGTCACATAATTTTGGGTTGCTCTCTTGTCCACTACGGCAGTATTTTGTGACATTTGTTGTACTGACTAATTACGTGCTTTTCAGTAGTCAGCACCTCTTTCTTTCTCTGCTATGTAGCAGATATTTTGTATTTTCAAACATTCTTACACTCCTCTCAATGTTAAGTCGTCATGTCTGTCTGGTTACCCGTCCTCCCTGGTGGGAAAGCCGACAATCATGTTGGCTAATCTCAGGTGTGGCCGACAGCAGACTATAGATTAACACTAAAATCGACCCAGCGACTTTGCTTAAGCACTGATAAGGCGTGCTGGGGGATAAATTACCCGTCTGTGGATAGATTACAGACACGCTTTTATCAGACGGACACACCTGAGCGGAAATGTTGTAATAGTCCGGGCAGATGTAAGAAGTTATTTGTAAACTTTGCCGCGAGAGGATCGGATGGTTTCATTCCATTTATGAGAGACGTGACATTTTGCATCACGCGCATAATTTTTCCTACGTGGTAATATTTTGAATTACCCCACCTAAATATGCAGTTTTCAAACGATTGGCGAGGGTTCGAAAAAGATGAACAACCAAATCCCGATTGGGTGCCGCCTAAAATTGTGACTAACAAAAAGGGGGACGAAAACTTGAAATATAATCTGACATTTTTTCAAGTCTAGTTCACTGTGAGAATCCCTTGCCAAGACGACCACCAGACTGCCAAAGTTAGAACAAAATTCATTTATCAGACCAGACTTTGTTAGGGCATTTTGAAGGACTTAAACAGCCCAGGTAAACCCTATCATTTTAAACAAGGAAAACCGGGATCTGAGGAATCTGGAACACGGAGTCATAGAAGGAATTTATTGCTGGAACACGGAGTCATAGAAGGAATTTATTGTTAAACTAATGACCCCCAAGAACACGTGAAAAAAAGCGTCTGCAAGTGCCTTTACCTACTTCTCTGAGCAAAGAATCTGTGAGCCAAGATTGGCGTAAGTTGTACATTTTACATTCTATATGTTTCATTACTAACATGTGAACTAATATGTATATATTGCCATTTGAATATTAATATGTGAAAATCGCTTGTGGATGTCCAAGTCATTTGAGGCTGGCAACCCAATCTCAGCATATAAAATGATGATTTCATGAACCACCACTGCAAGGGCTGGTGACTGCTTTATAGCTAGTTTCTTAAAGAAAACTAAAAGCATAGGTAGTCCCAAGTTCCATATGGAGCAGGAAGGGAAAGATGAAAGAAAGGATGAACATTCTAATTATAATATTTACAACTACAAACTCGTGTAAATGTCTATGTAAACATATTCAATTTAAAAATAATGAAAGTTTTCAAGCTTTTCAACCAGTGTAGATGTAAATGAAAACATATTCAGTCTATATTGTGAACATTTTTCAACCAGTGTAGATGTAAATGTAACCATATTCTATCTATACTATTAACCTTTTCATTTGAATGTAAAGTAAATATAAAGCTATTCAATTTAAATGTAAAGAAAGTTTTCTCTCAAGGGATTAAGATTAATTCTCATCAAGGGTAAATTCTGAGTAGATGGGATGGTGGAATAGGAAGAAGGGGACACATAATTATGTGTCGTTTTTTTGTTTCATACGCCCGTTAATACTCGAGGCGAAATCTCAGATTATTATTAATGTCTAACCTGACATTGATTTTACGTGAGTATTCCTTTTTTCTTGTACAGAGACAGGTGTCCCTCGCCATTCAGGCAGATACTCGCCGATTTCGGAGGTACCCATTAGAGCTGGGTCAGCTCAGGAGCCGCCAATCCCTGGTCGACGACACTCCTTCAAATGTCCTCGCCAGGTCTCGAGTTAATCCAGTCCAAATCACGGTCGACGAAAACTCCTCAAATGCCGTCGCCTGGGTTTGATCCTGAATCACCCGGTCGCCAGAGCGGTGTTATAACAACTACGCTAGCGCGGCTCCTTTATGTGTCGTGAAACTCAAACCTCAGAAGGTATTTGTTTCTCTTCTTTTACCATACTAGTTGGTGGTACCAGCTAAGGGTACTATCTCTGGGACAAAAAGGGTACAAGTGTCCTGTAGTCGAAGCTAGATACCATCATCAGAAGGGGCTTTAAGACGAGGGACCAACTTCGTAGACACTCCCTGAAACTTCTGGGAATGTGCTGCGACCTTACAACCTTGACTAGCGACAAGCGTGATCAGCAATACAGTCTATCAAGAACCAACCCATCAGAAGGAGCAGAACCGTCTGTGGTGGGTTTTGATGTTATGAAATGATGTTGATATTTTTCTTATTGTACTGAATGAGGCCAGCTGTGAAGGTCCCTGATTCTAACAAATTTAGGGTTGAGTTATCAGGATACCTTTCTGCTACCACCTTATGGCCTCAAGCAGACTTATTCTTGACTAGTATGAATGATAGCTACGTCTAATGTCTAGGGATATGCAAGTGTGGTGTGATGGTACTTTAACAATAATACACAGCTATACAAACAAGTATTTAAGGCTATGATTAAAGGAAATAACACCTGGGATAAATCTGCACAATTAATAATTTTCTGTATGATTTATTTGGTCCTGAACCTAGTATTCTTCTGGTCAGGACTTTAAAAATGAAAAGAATTCAAGATATATATACAAAATGTAAATTTTAGACCCACAGGGACAAGGTGTCCAAACAAATACTGTTAAATTATACTAATAGTGTTACTAAAAATCTGTCTATAACTGGTTTCTACCACTGGATGGCTGTTTGGGATTTTTTAATCACTCCCAGTCTCTTTACAATCTAATGTCACTGTTCATTTCACTATGGAAATATTTTATTTCTTGAATACAGGGGTATGCTGCTCTTTTAGCTGATGTACTGTTAGGGTACCAGATATTTCACTTATCTGGCCAACTGGAACTGTCTGACTTCTTTCTGCCGAATGACCACTGCTCCAAAAGTAATAGGGGGGATACTGGCGACCCCTATCACTACTGGCCTCCAAAACTTCTCAACAGCTTTCACATAGAACTCTGGCGCCGGACTAGTGCCAGATAAGACCCAGAATTCAATGGAAAAAAACCACAGGTACGTTGAATAGCAGATTCCAGATGTACTGCTGGCTGGACTGTGATGCCTATACTTTCATATATATTTGCTTTAATAAGGCTAATCACTTTTCACAAAATTCACAACGTCCTGCTCTCGGGACTATCTTCTACAAATGGCGTCAAGCCGTTGAATTTTCTTAATAATATGAAAGGCTTTGGCCAATAAACGAACGACAATTTTGAAATGTGAAATTAAAAGCAAAACCAGACTTGATTTTTGGACACTACCAAGTTTTTTCCTCTCATTCTTAGATTTCTACTGCTAAATATATTTTGTGTTAAGCCATCCCATAATTTGTTTTTCCTCCTTGTCTCCCCCTTTCTACAACAGACTACATGTAACCTTTTTCTGTCTTTTTCAAGGACGCGTAAAAAAAAGTCACCGTTAGTGCAAGTTCAAACGAGCATGTTTTGGTCTGTCTGTACGAACAAATACCGTCTTTTGTCTATAACTTTATTTCTATCTGTCGGATTTTTGATTCGAAAGCATATTACCCATCATGACAAGACCAGGTCTAAGACTAGCTAACTTTTATGATCCTAAAACCTATTAATAAAGAATTCAATATATTTTCCATTTTGGTGTTCGTTGTTTTCTAAGTTTCCACTACTTGAATGTTATAAAAATCGCCTCAGATCTTCCTTTTTCCCGATAGGAAGTAATTATGTGTGTGTGTATATATATATATATTTCCGCAGTGTCTGTGGTTAGAAATGTATTGGACTAGCGAGGTTTTTTTAAATTTTCAAACTTGCGACATCGTTTTCGACACAAGCTAATGGCATGGTCTCGCACTGTTGGCCCGAGTAGCTAATTCAAACCTCTAACACTTGACAAGCCGGCAGCAGGTGTCCGCTCTCTCAATCTTATGCGTTCGTGTGTTTTATTCTTTCTATCTTTCCACTACACTAGTTCTTCTTCTTCTTCGATCCTTAACCACCGACCGTCAAAGCAGTCAGTGGCCATCACGCCTAGTGGCGTCTTGTAGGGCAACAACAAATTGATTCCACTTTGCACGGTCGGTGGCCATCCTTCATACAGTGCCCCAACTCTGGTTCATTCTTTGCATCTCAGCCTCCACAGTCCTCCGCCAAGTTGTTTTTGGTCGGCCTCTCTTTCGCTTTCCTTCAGGGGTCCAAAGCATAGCTGTTCTTCAAAACAGCAGAGGGACAGGAAACTACACTAGTAGCTTTTTCAAATTTTTATTGTTAACCCTTGACGGGCGCGTTTTAAAGGCTAATACTACCAACGCGGCGATAAGATTTCTCACTATGTTCTATCCTACCTAAATCAATGCGTTTCCTGGCACGGGAAAGAAGACGCGTTGCAACTTTACTAATTTTATTTCTACTGCTATTATTTTGACTTTAATATATAATTAATTAATGATTTTATCGTTGCATCAATGTATTTCACCACACCGTCACTGACAAGTGACCTCCTTTAAAAACTAGCATAACATCACACAGTGATGATAATTTTCTGATAAATAATTATTCATTTTTTAAAAACATTGTTAAAACATGTGATTATTAAATCTGTTATTTGTAAATATACAAATTTAACGTTGATTTAGTCATTTTGAATAAACTGCTTGTTAGTCTCAGTCAATTTACTAAGTACACTCTAAACCAGCGGTGGCCAAACTACGCCCCGCGGGCCAGATCCGGCCCGCCAACCAGTTTTGACCGGCCCGCCAACCTGTTTTGGCCGGCCTCTTATTGTTGATTGAAGCCACATTTTTCACAATGAAATAACACACAAATGTATGTTTTAAATAAATAATTACATGTCATATAAATTACAAAACAAATTAAAACAACAGATTCAGTATATATTTTTTTTACAGTAATTTCAATCCGAAGACTGGTACACATGTCTTGGCAGATGTGCAGTACAATAGTTTGCCGTTGCTTTCTGTACGTGGTTCATTATATATGTAAAACTAAATCCCAGAACATTATTTTTTAAGGATTTTATAGGTCTGGCCCTCTGGTGTTACCCTTTACCATAATCTGACCCTCGGCCAACCTTAGCTTGGCCACCACTGCTCTAAACAGAGCTATACCATAATAAGAAGAATTTCACTGAGTAAATCATCTTCTCCCTCGTTCGTCCTGAAAAGGACGTTGGTTGCGTTGTGTATGTTTACAGCGAAGCTGCGGTATTTGCGCCTTTCGACCGACACATCCGACTTCCGCACGGCATTTTTTGGGACCGGGTTTGCCTTCCCTCTTTAATCCTTACTCCTCAGCCAGATTGCAGTGATGCAGCTCTGGTTCACTGACCCTGATGCAGGCAGTCAAGCTATGGGTCGCTTACTGCATTCCTCACTTTTGATGCGTCTTGGGGGCTTAAACGAGCTGAAATTAATAATTGCTTAATTCTTCATGAAAGGCGGCGGATCAGATATAAGTTAACAATTGCCCTGCCCAATGCAGCATTGTTCTTGACTTCTGAAATATCTTATGAACACTTCCTTGAGATAGAAGCATCATTATACTTCTATCTACAACTCTGCCAAGAGTAATTTTGTGCGAAGGTAGACACCTTTGAAGACCCATATTAGATACTCTTTTGAGTTTTGGCCACTGTTGGACCACTACTGCAAAGCAGGGGAGGCAATTCTGTGACAGCCAGGATGGGAAGAATAACAACAGCTACAGGAGAAACAGTACTTTACTCTGGTAGAGAGGATGGTCAGCACAATGAAGGCGCAGCCATTATCCATTATCCTGAAGAAAGGAATAGAAAGATCATTACTGGAATGGAAACCCATCAACAACAGACTGATAAGAACAAGACTGAGAGGGAGATTCACCAACACCACAATAATACAATGAAATGCACCAACAAATGACAGTGATGAAGAGGTCAAGTAAGACTTCTATCAACAGCTACAAAGGGAAATTGATACTGTACCTTACTTACTTAGTCGTTCCCCTTCTACCGTGAGGTGTAGAGGTTTGGAAGAGAGAGCGCCACCTTATCCTATCAGCTGTCTTCCTCCTGGCCTGGTTCCATTCTAGTCCTCGGTCCTTCAAAGATTGTCTAATGTTGTCCTCCAAGCAGACTCTGGGTCATCCTGGGGGTCTGGATCCCTGGCTCTTTGTTTCCCATGCTTGTCGTGGTAGCCGATCTTCTCCCATTCTGCAGACGTGGCCAAACCATCTTAGTTGGGACTGTTCTACTTGGGTCTGCAGGGGGTGGGATTTTAGGCCTTGACATATCGTCTGGTTGAGGACCATGTCTCTTCTTGTTACTTCAATCACCTTCCTCAGATACATCATTTCTGAGGTTTGGATATGGCTTTTGTTGGTTGTAGTCATCGCCCATGACTCGCATCCATATGTCAAGACTGGGACATAGGTGGAGCGGTATACAGCCATCTTCGTTTTCTTACCAACCTCTCTCTTGCTGAGGACTCCTCGATTTATGGCCTGAAAAAGTCTCCCAGCTGCTGCTTTTCGAGTGGCCAACTCTTCTTTGATGCCTCCATTTCGGTCTATAATAGCTCCGAGATATTTAAAGTGGTCGACCTGCTCCAGGACATGATACTGTACCAATAATAATAATAATAATAGCCCCTTCAGTCATAACTGACTATGGGAATGCACCCCTGAGGTGACAGTAATTATAGTAATGGGAGACCTCAATGCAAAAGTTTGTACACACAATACTTATAAAGAAAGAGTAATGGGGAAATGCGGCAGTGGAACAGTAAATGAGAATGGGGACAAACTAATAAGTTTCTGCAGCATTAACAAACCGGTCATTGGAGGAACACTTTTTCCACACAAAAAAGTGCACAAGTTAACGTGGGGAATCACCAAACGGATGGGACAGAAACTAGATAGACCACATTATGATCAATGGTAGATGGAGGCATGCATTAAAAGACTTGAAAGTAAGAAGAGGAGCAGATGTGGGAAGTGATCATCACCTTGTAGTAGCAAGACTGAAGGTGAAACTCAGCTGCTGGACCAATTGCAATCAAACATCATGAAACTCAAGGACCCCCTCGCCAGAAAAGCCTTTGTGGTTGATGTAAAGAGATTATATATCAAATTGCCAAAAGCCTGGAAAGTACAGCGACTGACGATGTTTACCAGAAATTCAACATCATTTCAACAATATACAAGGATAGCAGCGAATCCAGAAAAAGTACACATGATTGATGGGTATATGGCAGAAAAGTGAAGGTCTGGTGGTGTTCTTATAAAATATATTACTTATGACAAATGAAAGTCAATTAAATATCAAACTAACCGCCCCAGGCTTTATTCCTCCCAGGTTGTTTTTTTTTTTACTTTTTTGGGGGGTTTTGTTTTGTTCCTGTTTTTTTTTTTTTTTACAAACAGCACACTCTTTAGTAATTGTGATTTGCTCTATTTACAATGACTGGACACATGATGCCACTTTCGCATATCGCCAATTTTACATTTTATTTGGACATGAAAATGATATATATCCTAATTGTAACCCTTCAGAAGTTGAACAGGATACTTCTTATTAATTAAAAAAACAGGAAATACCATACAATTAATATGTGTGATTAATAAAGGGAGATGCTGTGAAACTGGAAGATAAAGCAAAAAAAATATATATATATATATATTAACAAACTGGTAAGAAGCCAGATTTAGGTCTACAGTTGATCGACCCACAGGAAACACGGGCCGTTTCTTAGTCGACGATGGGTGGATCCCGAAACGTCCCGTATTTCGAATGTATCATTCAAATGTAAATTTGACTCCATTCCAATTTTTTGGTTGAAATGAACAACAGTGGGACCGTGTGTTCGATACGGCCTTAAAAAAATTCAGAGACGCAGTAATAAGGGTTGGGGGTAGAAATCCTAACACTAGCCTAACCTTAATCCTAATCACTAATGACGCAGAAGATGCACAGAAGAACACGTCCCACTATTGATCATTTCGACCCAATTTTTATTTGGTTTCCTAATCCTAACCATTAGGCCTAGCCTACACTTTTTTATTTTTTTTATGTAGTTTCCTAACCGTAACCCTTACACTGCGTCTCGGAATTATTTTCTGAAGCTGCATCGAAGACAAGACACACCAGTCTTCATTTAACCTTTTTTATTTATTTTTCTACAATTTGTATAGCCTACTCACGATGCAGCACAACCTCACATCACTATAAAATATAACAACGGATTCCTACTACAACTGTAAAAGGGCCATACTACATCAAAACACTGACGTGTCTCATGACTAAAACTGGAAAAAGGAAATTATGCAAAACTTACCGCAAAAGAAGAAATTTCTCACATTTTTCAGTGAAAACAATTCGTTCTGGAAAACATCAACAATGGAAACGAGAAAGACTAATTCATATGCCTCTCTTGGAAACAGACAGTTTTACTTCCGGTTTACGGGGTTAACCACAAGGGAGATAACGCAATATACTACCCTGTCATGGTTACTGTGCAAAGCAACGAAGTAATTATCGATCATGATTGAGTGGACCAGTCGCAATGTCAACATTTAAAAAATTATTGTATCTTCTTGTTTGTCGTTCTCCATGTTTCAGAGCAATGCATAAAAAAGTTAAAGAACTTAGGTAATTTCCTAATACTCATTGCCGAACGCTTAGCAGTGAATATGTGTATAATGTGTAAGTTTCGTACCATTTAGAGTTAGTATTAGGATTAACCCTAACCTTAACACTAATCCTAACTCTAAATGGTACTTCTTCTTCTTCTTCCTCGTTCGCCCTGAAAAGGACGGTGGTTGCGTTGTGTCTGTTTACGCCTAAGCTGTGATATCTGCACCTTTCGGTCGACACATCCGACTTCAGCATGGCATTTTTTAGGGACCGGGTTTGTCTTCCCATTGCGATCCGCACTCGCTCAGCCAGACTGCACTGGTACGAAACTACAAATAGTATACACATATTCACTGCTGAGCGTTCGGCGACGAGCATTAGGAAATTACCGAACTTTAATAAATGGGCGCTTGCGTTGACTAGAATGGTTAAGTAAAGTGGTATTATAAGTTCACCAATGAGAAACTGATGGCAAGAACCTGACAAATGCCTGTAGAACAAAAGGTGCGAAGGCAATGGAGATGGATAGGGCACACAGGTAACCAGCTGATAGTACTACAAGGCAGTCATTGTTCTGGAACCCCAGGGTATGAGAAGTAGTGGGAGATCGAAAAAACGCACAGAGATGGGAACTGGCGACAGAAACGAATTGGATGAAGATACGGAAATAACTTTGAACAAATGGCATAGGACAGGAAGGTTTGGCATGAATTTGCTGAAGGCCTTTGCTCAGTAGGGGGCTGAAGGGTAATAAATATGTGAAATGAATTATGATACTGCTGTTAGGGAGAGAGGTGTTAGAGCTGGATTTCTTAACCTTTTATTATGCCATGGACCCCTTTGATCGTCGAATGTAGGCTATGGACCCCTTTGATTGTCGAAGGATATGGACCATTTTGATTGTCTGATGAAAGCTATGAACCCCTTCTTGGAAATAAATGTACATAACAGCAAAATAACAAACTTTACAGTTTAAATTTAAGGTTATGTATACGGAACCCCTAAAACTGATTCACGGGAGGACAACAGGTTAAGAATTACACTAGATCTCAGTTTTGAGTTGGGTGATTAGATCCCTTCCTCCCATCCTTTCGCCTGCCTTAACTCAAGAGCAGAGTTTGGTACCCATTTACAGCTGGATGGACGAGATTACACTGACTAGTTATAATTGTAGAGTTGTCCATGAGCCTTTGTGGTGATACAAACATAACAGGGAAAATGTTATTTTAATCATTTATGGCTGAAGCTTTCATAGTTCACAAATTTTTTTACTTTACATATTTTCATTCACTAAACCATACAGGGTGACTTATTTTGACCATATGTCCGTAAAACATTCTTGGTCAGTATTATATTTTTACTGGAGTTGGTAAAACATTCACTGTCAGCATTATATCTAAACTCTACTTGGTAAAACATTCATTGTCAGCATCATATTTAAACTCTAGCTGGTAAAACATTCAGTCAGTGTTATATTTTTCTGGCATTGGTAAAATATCAATCGTCAACATTATAATTTTACCACAGTTCATATAGTGTACATCATCAGCATTATATTTTTACTGGAATTGATAGAGCATTCATCACCAGTATTATAATTTACTGGAGTTAGTAAAATGTACATCATCAGTATCATATTTTTACTGGAGTTGGTAAAGCATTCCATAATTTCCTGTAGTCTAGTATAAAATGCTTCTTTCACAGACTCTTCTTTGTCATAAGTTGGTGCATAACATTGGATGACATTTACATTTATTTTATTAAGTAAAACCAGAAGTTCCAAAGCCAAGGCTCAAGAAATGTACACAGAAGCAAACAAGGAAGTAAAAATAAGTATCAAAAGAGACAAGAGGAAGTATACTGAGGAGTTGGCAAGAAAGGCAGAAGATGCTGCAGCCAAAGGAAATATGAGAGAACTGTATAGCAGCACAAAGAAGCTAACAGGGAAGTACAAGCAAACAAGTTGCCTCATAAAAGACAAGAATGGAAAACTGCTCAGCAATACACAAGAGCAAATGAAGAAGTGGACATAATATTTTGAGGACCTTCTCAAAAGACCACCTCCACAAAACGACCCGGACATCCAGCCAGCAGAAGAAGAGCTACAAATTAAGGTGAAAGACCAACGAAGGAAGAAATAAAGAAAGCTCCTAAGAGATGGAAAAGCGTCTGGACCTGATGGCATTCCAGCAGAGGCCATCAAAGCAGATATCAACACGGCTACAGAGATGTTATATAAATTACTTGGTAAAGTCTGGGAAAAGGAAGAGATACCAGCAGAATGGAAGGAAGGATATCTGGTTAAGTTGCCTAAGAAGGGAAATTTACAAGAGTGCACAATTTATAGAGGAATAATGTTACTATCGGTGCCAGGAAAAGTATTAAACAGGATTATCCTTGAGAGGTTAAAAGAGTCCATAGACAAGAAACTGAGAGATGAACAAGCAGGTTTTCGACAAAACAGATCCTGTACAGACAAGATAGCTACTTTGAGAATAATAGTTGAACAAAGTCTGGAATGGAATTCACCACTATACATCGGATTTGTGGACTACGAAAATTCATTTGACAGTGTAGACAGAGAATCACTTTGGAAATTGATGAGGCATTATGGAGTTCCCCTGAAGATCATTAATTTAATAAAGAAAACATATGAAGACATGACATGCAGAGTTCTTCATGAAGGACAGCTTACAGAACCGTTTGGGATAAGAACAGGAGTGCGACAGGGATGCCTCTTGTCTCCATTTCTTTTCTTACGAGCAACAGACTGGGTTATGAGAACATCGACAACACACAACAGAAATGGAATCATGGACTCTGACTAAGCAGTTAGATGATCTGGATTTTGCTGATGACTTGGCTCTTCTGTTCCATAACCGTAATCAGATGCAGGACAAATTGAAAACACTCGATGAGAGGTCACAGCAATTGGGTCTGAAAATACACAGGGAAAAGACAAAAATAATGAGAATAAATGCAGGTAATGATAACAGGGTTGAACTTGAAGAAACACCAATACAAGATGTAGAATCGTACACATATCTTGGCAGCAATATAGACAACGTTGGAGGGACAGACAAGTGATATCAAAATAAGAATACAAAAAGCAAGAGGAGCTTTCATTGCATTGGGAAATATATGGAGATCAAGAGAAATCGGATCCAACATGAAAATAAGAATCTTCAACTCAAATGTGAAGTCAGTCCTATTGTATGGTTCTGAGACATGGAGAACAACAAAGACAACAACCAAAAAGCTACAGACTTTCATAAATGGGTGCTTGCATAGAATAGAGGGATTAAAATGGTATGACAAGGTTACCAATGTGGAACTGAGGACAAGAACCAGACAAGTGCCAGTGGAACAAGAGATGAGAAGAAGACGATGGTGATGGATAGGACACACATTGGGGAAACCTGTTGATAGCATTACAAGGCAGTCCTTGTTCTGGAACCCCCAGGGCAAGAGAGGCAGAGGTAGACCAAGAAGCACATGGAGAAGAGAGCTGGAAACAGAGGTGAATATGATGAGGAGAACATGGAAAGAACTTGAGATGATGGCACGTGACAGGAGGACTTGGCATGTGTTTGTTGAAGGCCTATGCTCCTTTGGGAGTGGAGGGTTATGAATGAATGAATGAATGGTAAAGCATTAACTATCAGTATTCTATTTTTACTAGAGTTGGTACAGCATTCATCACCAGTATTATATTTTTACTAGAGTGGGTAAAACATTCCTGGTCAGTACTATATTTTTACTAGAGTTGGTGGGAGCCGCGCTAGCGTAGTGGTTACCACACTGCGCTGGCGACCGGGTGACCCAGGATCAAACCCGGGCGAGGACATTTGAAGATTTTTCGTTGACTGGGATTTGGACTGGATTAACTCGTCCTGGTGAGAACATTTGAAGGATTGTCGTTGACCAGGGACTGGCGGCTCCTGAGCCGACCCAGCTCTAATGGGTACCTCTGAAATAGGCGAGTATCTGCCTGAATGGCGAGGGACACCTGTCTCTGTGCAAGAAAAAAGGGATACTCACGTAAAATCAGTCTCAGGTTAGACATACTAACTTGAGATTTCGCCTCAAGTAATAGCACAGTGGGCTGATCACCTGCTTGCCAACCAATCTGATTACGGAAACAATGATAGATTGTTTGGTCTGTTTTTGTTCCACAAAGACGCCACTAGGCGTGGTGGAAACAGCGATAGATTGATCAATTTGTTGTTGCCCTAAGACGCCACTAGGTGTACTGGCCACATACTGCTTTGCCGGTTGATGGCTAAGGATGGAAGAAGAAGAAGAAGAAGAATAGCGGGCGTACGAAAAAAAAACTGAGTTGGTAAAATGTACATCATCGGCACTAACGCGTTTTTAACATAGTTGGTAAAACATTGATCAACATTATAAAATCAGCAAAACAAAGTAAAATTAAGCTTGCTGGTGACAAAAACAAGAAAATCCCCCCCCCCCCCCCCCCCCCCCCCCCCCCCCCCCCCCCCCCACTTTAGCATTAAAGGCTGAAGCTCATTTATAATAATGTGAGTATTTCCTTCTCAGGTTGTGTCATTTCTTCAGTGTCTAACTGTGGTTCTGCCTGTCTTATTCGTGATCAACCTCCAGCCCTTGCAGATTCAATCAGTTCTGCGCTCCCTCCCTCCCTCCATATCTCTCACCCCCCCACCACCACCACCACCAAGTCAGAATATCAAAGTCTTTTTCTTCATAGTATTTATCACCTTTCAGCTCTCCGAGGTCCTCAGCAACATTGAGGCACACCCTCCATTACTTCTCCATAGTGTCAAGGTTTTTGCAGCTTAAAGTTTCAACAGGATAGGGTAGCCGGTGCCATGCCCATGCCCAACCTTCCTTAGGTGTCTTTTATGACATCTCAATGTATATATTTTATTTTTATTTCTTACTGAGGATTCAGCAAATGTGCTTGCAAAGTAGCACTAACCCATTTTGAGACAATGAAGGCCTAACTGATTTTATGAAGGGGAAAAAATCAGCCATTCCCAAAATAGTAGGCATTTGGTGGTTGGGTTAAAAAAGATTGTATCTGACCTCATTGATTGCCAGCATTATGATTTCTTTCATAAATCATGTATCTCTTAAAAATCACACATCAAGATTAAAAAACAAAATAAACACCACAAAAAATTTGTTTGTAAAGTGTATATTTTATAGCTTAGTTCAAACAGAACACATTACATTCAATCAGTTACATTCAATATCTTGAATCATAACCTTGAGTACATAAATACTAAATCTCTATGGGAACAAGATATGACGAAACGACATAATCATTAGATAGGACATACACTGATTAAACCAGTGGCTAGCATTACAAGGCAATGCTAGTTCTGGAATGCCCGGGGCAGGGGTTTAATTAGCTTCAGTGCTTGTTGGGTCTAGTATGCTTTGTTCTTGGTAGGAATATTGTGCTCCATGCAACAAAGGTTGTTGATGTTATCATTTTTGTTGTTGTCTTGAGTGTGTCATTTTCTTATACAGGGCTTGTCCAGCAGACCTTTTTGCCCATCGATTTGACCATTCATCTTAGAAGTTGTTTTGGGGTATTAGATTAGCACATTATCCAAATAAAGTTTATATGTGTACTACTGTGAACTGAATCTATGCTGGCTGGAGAATACAAGCAGCTGTAATGTAAATAAAGACATGCCACAGAACCACACTGGAGGAAACATCAGTGGTCATCTGACCGACTCAGCTCATAAATGGAACATACATGACCTCAAAATAGAAGCTGCAGAACATGACTGACTATTAACTTGAATAATTCAACTGCCTGACTGTTAAAGAGGTTATATTTTCATATGAATAGATGGAGGAACTATATGATGGTGAGAGAGACCTGAGACGGACTGCCGGCTGTATAAGAAAGATAGATGTGGTTATTTGAGAGCGAACAACAAAGAAGAAGATATGAATAGATAAAACTTCAGTGTACGTACACAGCAGTCAGCAGAGACCTACACACTATCATCAATGATAAAGTCTTTGTTGGTTTGTTGTATACGTGCCAAATATTGCTACTGTGGCAAACATATTGCTGAAGGAAGTTTAGGGGCTGAGGAACTATCTGAGGTATGCATCCAAATCTAATTATTAATTCTGTTTTACTCTGCCTCTAAATCTTCTTCTTCTTCCATCCTTAGCCACCGACCGTCAAAGCAGTCAGTGGCCATTACGCCTAGTGGCGTCTTAGGGCAACAACAGATAGGTTTTCTTTGCCATTGTTTCCCATCACGCCTAATGGCGTCTTTAGGGCAACGGCAAATCAATCCATCTGCCGTTGTTTCCGTAATCGAAGTGACTGGCAAACGGGTGATCAGCCCGTTGGTTGCCTCTAAATACCTCTCTCTAAAAATGTCACAGAAATGACTAGAACCAGTATATAAGGCTATTTAAATAAGATCGGCTGAGGCAAACTTAACCTTTTAATACTGCACACAAGAAATTTACTACAAGGGACCATACACTCATAATAATAACCAACTCACAATTCGATGAACTATGAAACCCAGTAAATGTCTTTCTCATTATGTCCCAGGCTTTGTCATAAGTGATTTATTTTATCAGTTACATAATTAAAGTCTGATCCAATGTTCAAACATGATTACACCCTACAATCAATCACATGACTAAATCTGATTCATATACTCACATTAAAACTGTACATGTACAATAAAATGTATATCCTCTTGTATACAGTTGAAAGATTACTGCACCAATATAATACTGGAGTTTAGAAAGACTTGAAGAGCTTCCTGTAACAATCTATGCTATCTGGCCTTTCTACCACTTTTTGGTCCCCTCTTCTCATCCTGAAGAAACAAAATATACAATAAGTTTGTAAATGATCAGGATAACTGTCCATCTAAATATGTTTTCTAAGAATCATATGATCTCCTTATCAGATTCCAGGTTCAAAAACTGTTAGTGTCATGCTCCAATGTACCCAGCTGTGAATGAGTACCTGACCCTGATCGTGAGTTAGGAAGGCAAAGGCACTATCAAAGGGAACTGGTCACTACTTACTTAGTTATTTCCCTTCTACCGTGAGGTGTAGAGGTTTGGAAGAGAGAACGCCATACTATCCTTTTGGCTGGCTTCCCCTGGCTTGGTTCCAATCTAGTCCTCAGTCCTTCAGAGATTGTCTAATGTCATCCCAGTGGACTCCGGGTCGTCCTGGAGGTCTAGATCCCTGGCTCTTAGTTTCCCATACTTGTCGTGGTAGCCGATCTTCTCTAATTCTGCAGACATGGCCAAACCATCATAATTGGGACTGTTCTACTTGGGCCTGCAGAGACTGGGTTTTGATGCCTTGCTGTATCATCTGGTTGTGGACCATGTCTCTTCTTGTTACTTCAATCACCCTACTCAGATACCATTTCTGAGGTTTGGAGCTGGCTTTTGTGAATTGTATGTATTGTCCATGACTCGCAACCATACATCAAGACTCGAACATAGGTGGAGTAGTATACAGCCATCTTCGTCTTCTTGCCAACTTCTTTTGCAGAGGAATCCTCAATTTATGGCCTGAAATGCTGCCGTTTGAGTAGCCAACTCTTCTTTGAGTCCCATGAAATGAAAAAGCCGATAAACTATCCAAAAACGGAGCATCACTGCCCCAGTTCCCATCAAGCACCACACTGCAAACAGATCCTGAGAAACAATTGTAGGCAAGAATGGCTAAACCAGTGGGCTACCTCCTAGACAGGGCATCCTTTCTTTAAACATCAAGCGAAGCCAAACCCTCAAGATCCGGTTAAACAACTGAAAAGAAGAGATCAGAGTCTAATCTTCCAGCTGAGAACAGGCCATGCCCCTGTCAATAAACATTTAAATAGAATAGACCCACTACGTGAACCATACTGTAGGCACTGCTACCACCATGAGGAATCAGTTGAACACCTACTGTTACAGTGCCCAAGACTAACTGACCTGCGACACCAGCTACTCCCATCGCACCCAACCATCCACAATACACTCTACACATCATCACAACAACTGAGGAAGACTTGTAGCTTTGTCAAAGAGGCAATGAGCTGTCAAGAGCTACCTGCTCACAGCTAAAGGGATTATATTATCATCATCTTTGATGCCTCCCTTCCAGTCAAACAACTCCGAGGTAATTAAAGTGGTTGATCTGCTCCAGGACCTATTCTCCCAGCTTAATCTGATGCCTTCTTTCCTCTTGTGATATCACCACGGTTTCTGTATTGGAGCTGCTGATGGCCATACCTCATTTCTCCAGGTCTTCTTTCCAGACTCGCAGGTTGCATTGAAAATGTGCCTCTAAGTTAGCAATCAGGGTAATATCGTCAGCAAATGCCAGCTCTAAAATACATAGCTGTTTCTTCATCTTCCAGTGCCCCACTGAATACTTTCTTTGCCTTTCCTTACACGCTTTCATGACACTGTCCACGAGGAGTATGAAAAGATAAATTGACAGGATATCACCCTGTCTTATACCAGTGGTGGTCCTGAACTCTTCTGACTTATAGGGAACTTGTCACCCTAACTTATAAAGCTTCCCTCTTCTACGGCAGTATCTGATATGGGACTTCCTTTCAGATACATTTAAAAAAAAGACAAGGCAGCCTCATAGGAGATACTGCCATAGAGTAGTGAATATATATATATATAAATATTTTTTTTAATGGTATTGAATCAGTTTTACGAATTAACGGTACACAAGAAACATGGGGCGTTTCCGGTTTCACCCTTCATCAGCCACAGATACAAACTATAGACACTGCAAAGACGTAACAGGGTGAGATACACAGATCACAAGGGCAACAACAAATATATATGAAATATAACACAGGTGTAAAGGTCAAGGTAGTCCTGTAGCAGATACTGCTGTAGGGGAGTGAAGCATTAGAGACTTCACTATACTAGGTACAGTATCGAGAGATGGGGTGACCAGTTCCCTTCCTTCTGTAACTCAAGGTCAGGTACCCATTTACAGCTGGGTAATGGAACTTCAAACAACAGTCGAATTCATCATGAGAACTCGTCTGACGGTGTAATCATCAAAGATGCGATCGCAAGAAGAAGAAGAAGACAGCTGGGTAGACCCAAGCGTGTCAGCACCATGATTCGAACCCGGCACCTTTGTTGCAAGAGACCAGCACTCTGATTGCTAAATCAGGGCACATCTCCAATCCAACCTGCAAGTCTGGAAGGAAGAGCTGGAGAAGAGAGGGATGGTCATAAGCAGCTCTAAAACAAAATCCATGGTGATATCACGAGAAGAAAGAAGACATCAGATTAAGCGGGAAGAACAAGTCCTGGAGCAGGTCGACCACTTTAAATACCTTGGAGCTGTCATAGACCGGAAGGGATGCATCAAAGAAGAGTTGGCTACCCGAAGAGCAGCAGCTGGGAGACTTTTTCAAGCCATAAATCGAGGTTTCCTCAGCAAAAGAGAAGTTGGTAAGAAGACGAAGATGGCTGTATACCGCTCCACCTATGTCCAAGTCTGGACGTATGGATGCGAGTCATGGGCAATGACTACAACCCACAAAAGCCAGATCCAAACCTCAGAAATGAGGTATCTGAGGAAGGTGGTTGAAGTAACAAGAAGAGACATGGTCCGCAACCAGACGATACGTCAAGGCCTAAAAACCCAACCCCTGCAGACCCAAGTAGAACAGTCCCAACTGAGATGGTTTGGCCATGTCTGCAGAATTGGAGAAGATCGGCTACCATGACAAGCATGGGAAACTAAGAGCAAGGGATCCAGACCTCCAGGACGACCCAAAGTCCGCTGGGAGGACAACATTAGACAATCTTTGAAGGACCGAGGACTAGAATGGAACCAAGCCAGGAGGAAGACAGCTGATAGAATACCTCACGGTAGAAGAGGAACGAATAAGTAAGTAAGTAAGACCAGCACTCTATCAATCAGACACTCAGGTGTACACAACACCAAAAAACCTACCTTGTCTCTCTGAAAGCCATTTGCTTCCAGTATTTGTCTTGTACAATTGTTGATATGTTTGAAGCGATCAGATCCCAAGAGAATTCCACCATACCATCTTGAAACCACAATAAGCACATTTTCAGCATTCATGATCTGAAGACACGTGGAGAGTAAAAGAAATGTATTACTAGTGGATATACACAGAGCAAGAACTATAGCATAAAGTATGAGGATCAACCTGGGAAGAGACTGTTCTTGTTCAACTAGGGCTGCTGAGCTCATAGCTCCTTCACAGCCAATGATTAGTCAAATAATTTGCAAGTGTTCTGTAGCTGTTAGATGCTGCTGTATATCGAATGTTCTACATTACAGATCTAGGTTTTTTTCTTGTGGCTTTTTTGGCATTCTGCAATTTGCTGAGGTGGAGTCATAAACTCAAATTTCTTTTCCAGGTATTTCATCATGGCTTGGCATGCATTTGAAGAATCCTTATGTCTGGTTTTAACCTATCAGTGGGGGGAAAGTGGAATAACCTACTTGTGCATCCATGGGGGCTTTCAAAAGATGAAGGGCCAAATATTGTGCTCAGGTTCTGGTCTCTGCCAAGGAATTGCACATCCCAGCTCCCCTCATTAATGATCCATTCCATCCATTGTGGGATCCTCTTGAAAGGAGTTATGGGGAAAAGATGACAGAGTAATAAGGTAAATGGTACCATGCAGTCACAAAAAAATGGAGTCAAAAACAGATTGACAAATTTGATACATTTTAATTATAAGTTAATTATCAATAAAGCAGTGTATGTAAAATTAAAAGCTTCGAGACCAGGGCTTCTTAACCTTTTTTGTGATATGCCAGGTCAAACATTTAAACACTCTCTTCCATGAACAGTCCTGATACTTACTTACTTACCATAAAATCTCGCGTATAATACGCACTCGTGTATAATACGCATGCTTGATTTAGCTCAAAATGTTCTGGTAAAATAGAAATTCGTGTATAATACGCACCATAATTTTTCAAGATTTTATTTTATTAAACATTTGTTAAAAATCTGAAAGAAGATGGAAGATGCTGCGCGATAGTAGTTCTTCGACGAACTGAAAGACCATGTCGCTGCATAAAACGAACTGCCCATCCATATGACGCTTTAAATGTTGTTGTGCCTGTACGAGGTTTTTTAAGTTCCAGAGCTTTAAGTCGGATTTCAATGCATGAAACACCGATGCCTTGTTGCCTTCTATCCACTACCCACTCCAATAATGTTTTTTTCTAGGTCTGGAAGATCTGGTGGTGACCCACGATTCGCCTTTTTCTTACTAGGCAACACTTGCAGCGCCTCTTTATTTTTTCGTCATAATCGAATGTTGCACTCGTTAATGGAAAAAATGTCGACTTGCTGCCCGATTGCCGTTAGATTCTGCATATTTTACCACTAAGAGCTTTTCTGCTGCAGTACAACATTTTCTCGAATTCATTTTTAGGGCTCAAAATAATCAAATGACAAACTTCACAACCAAGCTTAATATCAAAACAGATTGAAGACCAAGAGTGCGAAATGCGTTTTGCAACAATGTCTGACACATAAGAAAACACATGGCACATTCAATTTTGCGCCATTTTCACTGTCAAATTGTGACAAAAACTTTCCAATGTAGGTTACTTTCGATATCGAAAATTACGTATTTTTTAGTACTCGCGTATAATACGCACCCGAGTTTTAGCGGGCAAAAATGAGTAAAAATTGTGCGTATTATACGCGAGATTTTACGGTACTTAATTAGTCGTTCCTCTTCTACAGTGAGGTGTAGAGGTTTGGAAGAGAGAGCGCCATACTATCATTTCGGCTGTCTTCCTCCTAGCCTGGTTCCATTTTAGTCCTCAGTCCTTCAAAGATTGTCTAATGTCCTCCCAGCAGACTCTGGGTCATCCTGGAGGTCTGGATCCCTGGTTCTTAGTTTCCCATGCTTGTCATGGTAGCCGATCTTCTCCCATTCTGCAGTCATGGCCAAACCATCTTAGTTGGGATTGTTCTACTTGGGTTTTTAGGCCTTGTTACTTCAACCACCTTAATCAGATACCTCATTTCTGAGGTTTGGATCTGGCTTTTGTCCTGATACTGTTGGAAATAATCTTTGCTGATCAGGGCATTATTCTCCACCAACTCAAACTTAAGCCTATTAGATGTAATATGGAGTGTCCTATGCTGATTTGCATAAAATAAAAGAATCTAAGTGGTATTACAACATCACCAAAGTGGAACTGATGATAAGAACCTCTGACAAGTACCAGGGTAAGAGAGATAGAGAGAGAGTGTCCCAGGGTAAGAGAGAGAGAGACTGTCCCAGGGTAAGAGAGATAAGAGAGAGACTGTCCCAGGGAAAGAGAGATAGAGAGACTGTCCCAGATTAAGAGAGAGACTCCCAGGGTAAGAAAGATAGAGAGACTGTCCCAGGGTTAGAGATAGAGAGACAGAGACTGTCCCAGGGTAAGAGAGAGAGATTGTCCCAGGGTAAGAGAGTTAGAGAGAGAGAGAGACTGTCCCCGGGTAAGAGAGAAAGAGAGAGACTGTCCCAGGGAAAGAGATAGACTGTCCCAGGGTAAGAGAGATAGAGAGAGAGACTGTCCCAGGGTAAGAGAGATAGAGAGAGAGACTGTCCCAGGGTAAGAGAGATAGACTGTCCCAGGGTAAGAGAGAAAGAGAGAGACTGTCCCAGGGAAAGAGAGATAGACAGAGATTGTCCCAGGGAAAGAGAGAGAGAGAGAGACTGTCCCATGGAAAGAGAGAGATAGATTGTCCCAGGGAAAGAGAGATAGAGAGAAACTGGCCCAGGGAAAGAGAGATAGAGAGAGATGGTCCCAGGGTAAGAGAGATAGAGACTGTCCCAAGGAAAAAGAGATAGAGAGAGACTGTCCCAGGGTAAGAGAGAAAGAGAGAGATTGTCCCAGGGAAAGAGATAGAGAGACTGTCCCAGGGTAAGAGATAGAGACTGTCCCAGGGTAAGAGAGATAGAGAGAGAGACTGTCCCAGTGTAAGAGAGAAAGAGAGAGACTGTCCCAGGTTGAGAGAGAGAGAGACTGTCCCAAGGTAAGAGAGATAGAGAGACTGTCCCAGGGTAAGAGAGAGAGACTGTCCCAGGGTAAGAGAGAGAGACTGTCCCAGGGTAAGAGAGATACTGTCCCAGGGTAAGAGAGAGAGACTGTCCCAGGGTAAGAGAGATAGAGAGAGACTGTCCCAGGGTAAGAGTGATAGAGACTGTCCCAGGGTAAGAGAGAGACTGTCCCAGGGTAAGAGAGATAGAGACTGTCCCAGGGTAAGAGAGATAGAGACTGTCCCAGGGTAAGAGATAGAGAGATTGTCCCAGGGTAAGAGAGAGAGAATTACAAGGCAGTCCTTGTTCTGGAACCCCCAGGGCAAGAGAGGCAGAGGAAGACCAAGAAGTACATGGAGAAGAGAGTTGGAAACAGAGGTGAAAATGATGAGGAGAACATGGAAAGAACTTGAGATGATGGCACGTGACAGGAGGACTTGGCATGTGTTTGTTGAAGGCCTATGCTCCTTTGGGAGTGGAGGGTTATGAAAAAAAAATGAAGAGAGAGAGAAACTGTCCCAGGGTAAGAGATAGAGAGACTGTCCCAGGGTACGAAAGATAGAGACTGTCCCAGGGTAAGAGAGATAGAGAGACTGTCCCAGGGTAAGAGAGATAGAGAGAAAGACTGTCCCAGGGTAAGAGAGATAGACTGTCCCAGGGTAAGAGAGAGAGACTGTCCCAGGGTAAGAGAGATACTGTCCCAGGGTAAGAGAGAGAGAGACTGTCCCAGGGTAAGAGAGATAGAGAGAGACTGTCCCAGGGTAAGAGTGATAGAGAGACTGTCCCAGGGTAAGAGTGATAGAGAGAGACTGTCCCAGGGTAAGATAGATAGAGAGAAAGACTATCCCAGGGTAAGAGAGATAGAGACTGTCCCAAGGTAAGAGAGATAGAGAGAGAGACTGTCCCAGGGTAAGAGAGAGAGAGACTGTCCCAGGGTAAGAAAGATAGACTGTCCCAGGGTAAGAGAGATAGAGAGAGACTGTCCCAGGGTAAGAGAGATAGAGACTGTCCCAGGGTAAGAGAGAGACTGTCCCAGGGTAAGAGAGATAGAGACTGTCCCAGGGTAAGAGAGAGACTGTCCCAGGGTAAGAGAGATAGAGACTGTCCCAGGGTAAGAGAGATAGAGACTGTCCCAGGGTAAGAGATAGAGAGATTGTCCCAGGGTAAGAGAGAGAGACTGTCCCAGGGTAAGAGAGATAGAGAGACTGTCCCAGGGTAAGAGAGATAGAGAGACTGTCCCAGGGTAAGAGAGATAGAGAGAGACTGTCCCAGGGTAAGAGAGATAGAGAGAGACTGTCCCAGGGTAAGAGAGAGAGACTGTCCCAGGGTAAGAGAGATAGAGAGACTGTCCCAGGGTAAGAGAGAGAGACTGTCCCAGGGTAAGAGAGATAGAGAGACTGTCCCAGGGTAAGAGAGAGAGAGACTGTCCCAGGGTAAGAGAGATAGAGAGACTGTCCCAGGGTAAGAGAGATAGAGAGAGACTGTCCCAGGGTAAGAGAGATAGAGAGACTGTCCCAGGGTAAGAGAGAGAGTGACTGCTCCAGGGTAAGAGAGATAGAGAGAAAGACTGTCCCAGGGTAAGAGAGACTGTCCCAGGGTAAGAGAGATAGAGAGAGAGACTGTCCCAGGGTAAGAGTGATAGAGAGATTTTTTAAAAAACATATGGAGAAGAGAACTGGAGACACAATGAAAGGTATACAGAAGTCATGGAAAGACCTTGAGCTGATGGCACAGGACAGAAAGACTTGGTATTTGTGGTTGAGAACATGTGCTCCACAGGGAGCTAGCTCAAAGTTATTGATGATGATGATGATGATGAATATCACAACAAACACAAACACCTAAATTTTAAACATTAAATACCAATTAATATACAGACTTTGATTTCCAGTTGGTGAAAGGTGGGATCAGGTGGATAACAAGCATATAGATACCTGTAACAGGTGGAGCATTCTGGAACCTGCATGTGTTTCTCCATCGTCATCACATCCTTGGTAGAAAATTCCAGAGTCTGCCAAAATTCTGTAAGCAAACATGTTGTGGGTGGCATTGGCAATCTTCTTGTTCTCCAGAAGTTTGCTCAGCACCAGTTGTATCTAAAAAGATAAAAATATAAGTTTGTTCAGTACATTTGTATCTAAATAGATAAAAATATGATAAGTGGTTCAGTACATTTGTACGTAAAAAGATAAAAATATAAGTTTGTTCAGCACCATTTGTATCTTCTTCTTCTTCCTCATTCGCCCTCAGACTTCCACATTAATGACTCTAATGACGGTGTACTCTCCATAGAAAAAAAAAAAAAAAGCGAGTTGCATGATACTGTGGTTTCCGGTGCGCCTTCTGGCCCAGTATCTACGACTTTAGCACCTGTTCAACGGGAGAGTGGGCTCATCCCTAATCTGTTTATGTTCCCAGTAGTAGACTATTCGCAAGCAGCCTGGGGGTGTCACTGCTCTGCGCGGACCTTGTTTACCGAGGCGGCGTCCGAGCTCGTATGGTGAAAATATGGTTGCGTTATCTTCAAAATAGCCCTGTCTTTCCCGTGGCTTTTCTGCCATCCTGCAACTTTGAGTTAGGGAGTTCTGAGCTCCAGTCTCTTTCCCAGGCATTTTATCCTGGCCTGGCACGCATACAGAGAACCCCACTTCTGGTTCTAAGTTAGCAGTTGGGGATAGGTGGGGTAGCACACTGTGCATTCCCCGTCATCCAGGGGGCTCTCCAACTATGCAGAGCTTGCACAATGCTGTGCTCTGGTTCTGGGCTCTCCCAAGGAATCCTCACGTCCTGCACAGAGCCACTTCCCGATACCCACCACCTGCCAACCCTCCATTGTAGAAATCTCCTGCATGCGGCCATCCAGTCAAGAGCCAGTATTAAGTCTGGTGCCCAAGTGATCCCCCCAAGCTCAGTGTGCAATGCTGGGCTCTCATCATGCTGCAACACAGGAGGGATTGTGATGCTCAGCCATCTCTCTCAATTCTGCACCGATAAGTGACATCGGGGACTTAACTTTGCCTCAGTACTGGGAGGCCCCGTTTCCGGGTACACCACACACAGCCAATTGAGGCAACGGTCGCCATGGGCGTGATAGACGACAAACAGTGAAGAATGAGGCAAGAAAGCATTTAACCCATGAAGTGGGGGTGGATTGGTGCAGACCAGAGCATGTACCACTCGCCGGTGGGTTCTGCATCTACACCTATAGGGTTCCACCCACTCCTCAGCCCATTTAGTCTGGCCCCTCACCCAGGACCTGTCCGGCTTGGGTGACCCTGCCAGGAGTAAAACTCCCGCCGGCATAGCTCCCGGGATCATTGAGGCGCTCAAGCTCTCCAACCACGGCAAGGTAGGCTTACATGTGGAGAGATGACTCTAATAAAGGCAGTAGTCAGCTCAAGGTCCCTGACATCTCCAAACAGTTTTTCATGGAGAAGTAGGTTGTTGCCATATGCTATTCCGTTCACTGTTGAATATTGGGCAAGACTGCAGCAGATGTACAGCTGTCATGAGGCTGATGCCACAGGTGCAAAGATCTCTTGTACCAATCCTATACTTATGGTATAGATGGTACCTTAATCTGTTGTGTCCTATGAAAATGATGACTGGATCTCGCCTAGACAGCTGATGATAGGCATAATTTTTTTTTTACCTGGGTGTTCTTTTTTTCACATTTGGACTTGAATGTGGCTTTTATATTTGTTTTTGCCATTTCATAACAAGAAAAAAGAAAAATTTGCATCTAAAAAGACAAAAATATAAGTTTGTTCAGTACATTTGTAACTAAAAGGATAAAAATATAAGTTTGTTTAAAACCACTTGCACCTTAACAGAAAAAAATATAATTTTGGTCAGTACATTTGCACGGTATCTAAAAAGATCATGTAAAATGTAAAAAAACATATTTTAAACACACGCTTTTAATGCACTAAAAAGGCACAAACAATTTTTCAAGGAGTTTATAGCTTCCAGTAAAAAAATGCAACATCAAATTGACAAAAAGCGTGGGGCGCTTAAGCGCTTATCATATATTTTATCCAGAAGTGTCTAATGAAGTATAAAGCAGAAGTTAATTTCATGTAGAATCAGCGCCCAACGCTTTTTGTCAGTTTGATGTTACATTTTTTTTTTACTGCAAGCTATAAACTCCTTGAAAAATTATTTGTGGCTTTTTAGTGCATTAAAAGCGTGTGTTTAAAATAATTTTTATTTTTTTGTTGTTTTTAAATTTAAGACAAATGTAATCGATCCGCTAATGACATAATCAGTTTGCAATAAACGAGTCCAGAGCACAGAATGGCGAATTTCATTATTCAGTACATTACAATGAAAATTAATATTTTTTTTGGTTTAATTTTTTAAATTTTGATAAGAGTTGTAAATTACATTTTTTTAAATGTATTTGTCAGTCCAGTGTATGTCTGTGTGTTTGTGCACGCGTGTGCGATAATGTGTATGGAGGGGGGAGGTTTCAACATTTCTCTCCAGAGAGACAATCTTGTTGGAAAGAATACATCTAGATTATTTGCAGTTATCGCCCATTTCCATGCTGATACAATACACACACACAAAATGATTATTAATTTTAATTTTATTATTTTTACAACTGATTATTGTATTGTCATTGGGAATACACAACTATGCCAAGTTTCAGAGCTATTGCTCATCTGGAAGTGATTGAAAAATCGATTGCAAGATTTGAAGGTGACATGAAAGTGACATACAAGGCAAGTTAAAGAAAAGCGTGTAAAAATTGTATGTGTTCAATATGTCTGTAGGGAGCCGCGCTGGTGTAATGGCTTCGGCGTTGTACTGGCGACCAGGTGTTCATGGTTCAAACCCGGGCGTCAGCGTTTGAAGAAATGTTTACGGCCGGAAATTTGACTGAATAGCCTGAACGGCTCCTGTGATAAACCCTCTGTGGATGGGAAGGAGCGAAGCTCTTGACCGGGTTGGAAGGAAAGTCCTCAGGTTCCCCAGCCTCGCAATGACATGTCATTGGGCCGAAGGGCTGAAAGCCCAAGTGCCGCTGGTTAAGGGGAAAAAAAAAAAGAAAAAAAAATATGTCTGTATCTAAAAGATAAAAATCTAATTTATTCAGTACATTTGTAACTAATAAAATAAAATAAATGTTTGTTCAGCATCACTTGTTTCTAACAAAATTTAAATTTCAGTGCAAACAACTGATCATCTAAGTCAGCAGCAGGAAACCCAGCAGCAGCGGCGATCTACTTAAGACACACTGAGCTCCCTAACGATCAGCCTTTATAAAATCATGAATGTTTTCAGGTTTTATAGTATTTGGAATTTGGAATAAGAGCAGTCTATATGTAACTGTTATCTCTGCCACAAGATTTTCTTTTCTGCAAGTCCATCAACAGAATGGTGGAGAATAAAACTAACTGATATTTTACCGAATGTTAAATTTACTCCAAAGAAAAGATCACATTCCTATCTCATGCTGTTCGTTGGTAAAGTGAATCTTTGTAAGCTAGCTCATGTGTTTTCACTGGAAATTTAAAAAAATAATACTTTTAACCCCAGGGATGAGGGTACTAAGGAAGCTATACACTGAACTAGTGAGAACAATCCTAGAATGTGGTACTGCAGCATGGTCAACAGCAGCTAAATAAAACTGATAAAATAAACAGAATCCAAAACCAAAACCAAGCAAAAGAGAATCATAATGGGGGGGGGCATGACGTCAACACACATTGAAGAGTTAGAAAAGATTACATGCTTCCAGCCAATGGAGGACAGACGAGATAGCAGAGAAATTCAGGAGGCTGATAGACCATGCAATGTACCAGAGAATAAATGGACTTGGAAGGGGAAGTCAAAACAAAGATAAGACCATCAATGTAATATCAACAGCTAAGCCCATCTACGTTGCACACCAGTTTAGAAACAACAGCACTTCCCTGAAACGAGCAGACAACAAGAGAGAAAGAACGGCCTGAATAAAACATAAAGAAGAGTCCTAACCACAAAATACATAGAGAAAAATTACCCAAGAACACCTGAATCCGTGCATACACAGACAGATCAGCAACTAATGCAACAGAAGATGGGAGTGAAGGAGTCTTTCTGAGCTTAAGCAATGGCACACAAAAAAAGCTGTCAGTCGCCAAAAAAAAAAAAAAAAATTCTCAAATAACTTCAGAGCAGAGGTAGAGGCCTTAAAAGCTGCAGAAATGACAGAAAAAAGCTCAGAGAGACAAGTAGCTCTCTTCACAGATGCATTGTCAGTAATTACCATGCTGAAGAACCAAAATAATGCCGACCTGGATGACCTAAGAGTAACACTTCACAAACTATGTCAGCAATACAAAAGAGTCGTGATACAGTGGATCCTTTCTCACTGCAACATACCTGGAAATGAAAAGGCTGACAGACTGGCAAAGGAAGGGGAAAAGCTACCTCAATTTGACACAAGCATAACTTATGAAGAGGCCAAGAATTTAATCAAGCGCAGATAGAGGAGCAAGTTTGAAGCACAGCATGCAGGCCACCAAAAAATGATGCATATTACTAGCTCAGCAGAAGTGAACAAGTGGTAATCTTCAGACTTTGCACAGTTCATAACAGATTGGGATTCCATCTATTCAACAAGTTAAAGATAGGAATGACCGATGAGTGCAACGGTGGCACCGATAAAATGGCTGCCGAACATCTGCTTCAAAGGTGCCCAACATATGAGGAACAGAGAAAATGCATATGGCCATCACCAGTACCATTTCTGGAAAAACTCTACAAAGATATCAACAGCCTCAGGCTGATCACTGCTTTCTTTGAACATATTCAAGTTGACGTCTGAGGGTGAACGAATAGGAAGAAATAAACCAAGGGATACCACATGTTTTAATGCCAGGATGAAAGGGCTAGTCTGAATTTTCTCTAGCTTCAAAATTCAATCTATAATTCCCTCCATCACCTAGAAATACACCAAATCACAAGTCTGTGATCTACAGAAGGCTGGCTCACCTTCTAAATTTATTCACTGAAAAAAAAAAAGGACAAAGAATCTGCTATATAAAGCTGACAAGTATTCTGACAACAGAACTATTGCTCCCTCCGACATGTGGTAAGAGGCGTCTAATGTGTAGTGGTGCACTGGGCTGACAATCACATCATCTAAATCCAACTGATACAAAAACTATCACTGCTAGAAGATGTGAATGTAAGAAGCATCTAATGTGTAGTGGTGCACTGGGCTGACAATCACATCATCTAAATAAACTGATACAAAAACTACCACTGCTAGAAGATGTGAATGTAAGAAGCATCTAATGTGTAGTGGTGCACTGGGCTGACAATCACATCATCTAAATCCAACTGATACAAAAACTATCACTGCTAGAAGATGTGAATGTAAGAAGCATCTAATGTTTAGTGGTGCACTGGGCTGACAATCACATCATCTAAATCCAACTGATACAAAAACTATCACTGCTAGAAGATGTGAATGTAAGAAGCATCTAATGTGTAGTGGTGCACTGGGCTGACAATCACATCACCTAAATCCAACTGATACAAAAACTACCACTGCTAGAAGATGTGAATGTAAGAAGCATCTAATGTGTAGTGGTGCACTGGGCTGACAATCACATCATCTAAATCCAACTGATACAAAAACTATCACTGCTAGAAGATGTGAATGTAAGAAGCATCTAATATGTAGTGGTGCACTGGGCTGACAATCACATCATCTAAATAAACTGATACAAAAACTACCACTGCTAGAAGATGTGAATGTAAGAAGCATCTAATGTGTAGTGGTGCACTGGGCTGACAATCACATCATCTAAATCCAACCGATACAAAAACTACCACTGCTAGAAGATGTGAATGTAAGAAGCATCTAATGTGTAGTGGTGCACTGGGCTGACAATCACATCATCTAAATCCAACTGATACAAAAACTATCACTGCTAGAAGATGTGAATGTAAGAAGCATCTAATATGTAGTGGTGCACTGGGCTGACAATCACATCATCTAAATCCAACTGATACAAAAACTACCACTGCTAGAAGATGTGAATGTAAGAAGCATCTAATGTGTAGTGGTGCACTGGGCTGACAATCACATCATCTAAATCCAACTGATACAAAAACTACCACTGCTAGAAGATGTGAATGTAAGAAGCATCTAATGTGTAGTGGTGCACTGGGCTGACAATCACATCATCTAAATCCAACTGATACAAAAACTACCACTGCTAGAAGATGTGAATGTAAGAAGCATCTAATGTGTAGTGGTGCACTGGGCTGACAATCACATCATCTAAATCCAACTGATACAAAAACTATCACTGCTAGAAGATGTGAATGTAAGAAGCATCTAATATGTAGTGGTGCACTGGGCTGACAATC
The DNA here is from genome assembly GCA_024509875.1 of Oreohelix idahoensis. Taxonomy (NCBI): domain Eukaryota; kingdom Metazoa; phylum Mollusca; class Gastropoda; order Stylommatophora; family Oreohelicidae; genus Oreohelix; species Oreohelix idahoensis. Next base: position 350,281 of record JAMPIV010014962.1, on the reverse strand, counting down.
ACATCATCTAAATCCAACTGATACAAAAACTACCACTGCTAGAAGATGTGAATGTAAGAAGCATCTAATGTGTAGTGGTGCACTGGGCTGACAATCACATCATCTAAATCCAACTGATACAAAAACTACCACTGCTAGAAGATGTGAATGTAAGAAGCATCTAATGTGTAGTGGTGCACTGGGCTGACAATCACATCATCTAAAACCAACTGATACAAAAACTACCACTGCTAGAAGATGTGATGGGTGGGTTTGAAAAAAAATCGAAAAAAGGTGATTCGTCTTACGAGGACAAAAGACAAAGAAAATAGTCTACGTTACGGCCACAAGGCCTTCGTCAGGAAAGGAAAGAAAGTGAAGTCTAGATAGGACACATAAAAAACTTAATAAAATAATAAAATAAAAACTGGGTACTTCCCTGAAGGCAAGAACCGAAATTCGCTGTCTGTTGAAGAGCGCGTGGCTGAACAGAAAGCGACTTCCGTCGCCGGGTGTACACAATACATACTGAAAAACTAAAAAACGAAACCGGACAATAAACTACCCAACGGGATAAAAGTGGGGACTGGAAATAGAAGAGGACAGAATGAGTGGGAGATAAATAAATATGAAATTAAAAAATGTATATGGCATACAAATAGAAGAATAGGATAAGAGTGGAAAGAGTCAAATAGAGCAAGAGAGGAAAGGGTGACCTCAGACAAAGGTGTGAAAAGTGTTGAGACCGGCTGGTTTTAGACACCCCATGCGGTGTATAAGACGGTTCTCAAGCTGTTCTCGGCTGGCAGTGTCAGAGGAGCAGGATCGGATCGCTGTGACCTGGATGTCGATGGGACCATGGTGGTCAGGACCATTGAAGTGTATGGCAACTGGTGTGGACTTTTGCTAGCGATGTCATTTAAGTGCTGGCTGAATCTGTCCCCAAGTCGTTTGCCTGTTTGGCCAATATAGGTTTTGCAGCAACGTTTACATATGATCGTATAAATGACATTGCGCGATTCACACGTGAAGCTACTAGTGATGGTGTACGTAGCCTTAGGAAAGGACACCTTCTGGGTTGAGGTGACATACTTGCACGTGTTGCATCTTGTCCGACCACAGGGTAGTGTGCCAAAGTGAGTGGCATTCTCCTTTGGGAGACGGCTGTGAACAAGAAGATCCTTCAAGTTCTTGTCACGTCTATATGCCACCAAAGGTGCTTCACTGAATACTTTTTGGGTCACAGGCTCTGCTTGGAGGATAGGGAGGTGGCGGAAAAGGATCTGTTTGACAGTAGTACTATGAGGGTGATGGGTCAAGATTAATTTGACTCTATCCGAAGTGGATTTATGGTGAGGTATGAGGGCCTCCTGACGAGAGATGGGGAGCACACGTTGGAGAGCAGAGGTGAGAACATGTTCTGGATAAAGTCGGTTACGGAAGAAATCCAACATCTCATTTGCTCGTAAGTGGAAGTCATCGTCGTCTTGGCATAAACGGCGGAGGCGGAGAAGTTGTGAAAAAGGAAGGGAGTCACGACAGGCCCGAGGATGAGAAGAGGTATACAGGAGGTAGCTGTGGGCATCTGTAGGCTTCTTTTCTTTGTCTTTTGTCCTCGTAAGACGAATCACCTTTTTTCGATTTTTTTTCAAACCCACCCATTGTATTCCACGTCTTACCGCAGTTCCCCTCAACTTCCTAGAAGATGTGAATGTGTTTATGCTGGCGTCCTGCAAGAGGACCAGCTGCAGTGACATTGCCATGATCCATAAGGAGCAAAAGGGAAATTATGGTGACGATACATTATAAATATAAATGACAGTAATAATGAATCTAATGTCAGCCACAGCTTTATAACCTATTTACTAAAATCATCCACTGATTTATCACTGAATACATACCAAAAAACAGCTTTATCACAAAAAAGGAATTACGCAAACCACAGCTTTATCACTGACTGGGGGAGCCGCGCTAGCGTAGTGGTTACCACACCGCTCTGGCGACCGGGTGATGCATGATCAAACCCGGGCGACGGCATTTGAGGATTTTTCGTCAACCGGGATTTGGACTGGATTAACTCGAGACCTGGCGAGGACATTTGAAGGAATGTTGTTGACCAGGGATTGGCGGCTCCTGAGCCGACCCAGCTCTAATGGGTACCTCCGAAATCGGCGAGTATTTGCCTGAATGGCGAGGGACACCTGTCTCTGTACAAGAAAAAGGGATACTCACGTAAAATCAATGTCAGGTTAGACATTAATAATAACCTGAGATTTCGCCTCGAGTATTAGCGGGCGTACGAAAAAAAAAAAATCACTGACTGGCAAGTCTAATCAAGTTCTTGTTTAACAATTCAGAAAATGTAATGTTTTCCACCAAGATGACAAACATTTTCAATGACAAACTTTAACATGCTTAAGTCTTCTATGTACCTGTGCTTTGTCCGTCACATGAGCAAGATGTGCCTGGAAGGTACTCCTTCTGTCAGTCAAAGTCTCACCATGAGCAATGTCTGGACACGGCACTGAAGATAAAAGTGTTACATGTAAATATATTACATTTAGGCGTGAAACAGCAATCGGCCAAAATGAAAGATTACTAAAGTGAATAAAAATTAAAAGGCGATGAAAATATAAGAACTGGCAATGGGAGCCGTGCTGGTGTAATGGTTACAGCATTGCGCTGGTGATCAGGTGTTGAAGGTTCAAGCCCGGACGTCAGCATTTGAAAGAGTGTCAACGACCGCGATTTTGACTGAATAACCTGAACGGCTCCTGAGATAAACCCTCTGTGGATGGGAAGGAGCAAAGCCTGACCGGTTGGAAGGAAAGTCCACAGGCTCCCCAGCCTCGCAATGACATGTCATTGGGCCAAAGGGCTGAAAAACCCAGGTGCCGCTGGTTAAGAAAAAAAAAAAGAACTGGCAAAGACAACAAGAATAGTAAATGAAGAATAATAAAAATAAACTATATCAACACATACGACACGCAGCTGTGGTTTCTGTTGCCAATTAGTTGTACACAGTGAAGTTGCCAATTTGTTGTACACAGTGAAGTTGCCAATTTGTTGTACACAGTGAAGTTGCCAATTTGTTGTACACAGTGAAGTTGCCAATTTGTTTTACACAGTGAAGTTGCCAATTTGTTTTACACAGTGAAGTTGCCAATGTGTTGTACACAGTGAAGTTGCCAATTTGTTGTACACAGTGAAGTTGCCAATGTGTTGTACACAGTGAAGTTGCCAATTTGTTGTACACAGTGAATGTCTTGTACACAGTGAAGTTGCCAATTTGCCAGTGAAGTTGCCAATGTGTTGTACACAGTGAAGTTGCCAATTTGTTTTACACAGTGAAGTTGCCAATGTGTTGTACACAGTGAAGTTGCCAATTTGTTTTACACAGTGAAGTTGCCAATTTGTTTTACACAGTGAAGTTGCCAATTTGTTTTACACAGTGAAGTTGCCAATTTGTTTTACACAGTGAAGTTGCCAATTTGTTGTACACAGTGAAGTTGCCAATTTGTTTTACACAGTGAAGTTGCCAATTTGTTTTACACAGTGAAGTTGCCAATTTGTTTTACACTGTGAAGTTGCCAATTTGTTTTACACAGTGAAGTTGCCAATTTGTTTTACACAGTGAAGTTGCCAATTTGTTTTACACAGTGAAGTTGCCAATGTGTTGTACACAGTGAAGTTGCCAATTTGTTTTACACAGTGAAGTTGCCAATTTGTTTTACACAGTGAAGTTGCCAATGTGTTGTACACAGTGAAGTTGCCAATGTGTTGTACACAGTGAAGTTGCCAATTTGTTGTACACAGTGAAGTTGCCAATGTGTTGTACACAGTGAAGTTGCCAATTTGTTTTACACAGTGAAGTTGCCAATTTGTTTTACACAGTGAAGTTGCCAATTTGTTTTACACAGTGAAGTTGCCAATTTGTTTTACACGGTGAAGTTGCCAATTTGTTTTACACAGTGAAGTTGCCAATTTGTTTTACACAGTGAAGTTGCCAATGTGTTGTACACAGTGAAGTTGCCAATTTGTTTTACACAGTGAAGTTGCCAATTTGTTTTACACAGTGAAGTTGCCAATTTGTTTTACACAGTGAAGTTGCCAATGTGTTGTACACAGTGAAGTTGCCAATTTGTTTTACACAGTGAAGTTGCCAATTTGTTTTACACAGTGAAGTTGCGAACCCCAGGCACAACCTCATCTTAGCCACCTCTTACGAAATACCTGAAGAAGCAGTTGTCGTATTCTTTCTTTGTCTTCTCCGAGTTGCCCATGAACCACACAGGGGAAGATACTCTAGTGGTGGAAACCAATGTCTAGTACAGATGTATAACTCATCAAGATTTAATATGTTGAATATTATAAGCATGTACTCGTAACATGTCTAATAAATTCACAAATTTTTTGCACTGGTTTAACAATGCACTTCAGTAGTTATAAAGAGAGAAATAAGAGACCATCATTTCAGTAGTTATAAAGAGAGAAAATAAGAGACCATCATTTCAGTTAGTTATAAAGAGAGAAAATAAGAGACCATCATTTCAGTTAGTTATAAAGAGAGAAAATAAGAGACCATCATTTCAGTTAGTTATAAAGAGAGAAAATAAGAGACCACCATTTCAGTAGTTATAAAGAGAGAAAACAAGAGACCATCATTTCAGTTAGTTATAAAGAGAGAAAATAAGAGACCATCATTTCAGTTAGTTATAAAGAGAGAAAATAAGAGACCATCATTTCAGTTAGTTATAAAGAGAGAAAATAAGAGACCATCATTTCAGTTAGTTATAAAGAGAGAAAATAAGAGACCATCATTTCAGTTAGTTATAAAGAGAGAAAATAAGAGACCATCATTTCAGTTAGTTATAAAGAGAGAAAATAAGAGACCATCATTTCAGTTAGTTATAAAGAGAGAAAACAAGAGACCATCATTTCAGTTAGTTATAAAGAGAGAAAACAAAACAAAAATAACCCCACAATTTCTGTAGTTACAAAGGGCAACAACAAAAATGAGAAAAAAATTATGTTCCTATAAAATGTACACACCTGATTGTGATGATGAATGCTGAGAATGGTCAACAGTGAAGTAGCTGAGGTCACCTAATATGCTAGGATCGAACCCATCTTCATATTCCTCATCCTCCGCTGACTGTACCACAACACGCCCACTTACAGAAACAGTGTCTTGCACGTCTTTCAGCAGGGAAAAAAAAATCAAAGAATTTTGCCAAACTTTGAAGAAGCATGCTCAGTTAAATAAAAAGGCATTACAGAAATTATTTTTACTGTCTCAAGTTTGGTATCTCAGTTTTGTTTTTAAAATACACGATGAATACCTGCTACTGCTCATATCAGAAAAAACAATAAAAATAATAATAACAATTGTATTTTTGGGAGTAAATAAGTTAGACAGAAAGGAAACAGCATGAAATACAGCCCAGGATTTTCTATTTACAATTTTCCAAAGTTAAAAAAATCTTAAAGTGTACAGTAGAAGACTTGTTAGAGAACTTGCTTCTTGAGGCATAGTTATCGCAGTTCAAAAATTACGTAGTGTCACACTCCAGTCTACCCAACTGTAAATGGGTACCTGACTCTGCTCTTGAGTCAAGAAAAGCAAAGGCAATGAGGAAGAGAACTGATCACCCCACCTAATAAAGCTGGACCTAGTACAGTGAAGTCTCTAACATTTCACTCCAAAGCTGTATCTGTTACGGAGCTGGCTAATTTTTTAAAATTATCTTTAAAGAAATCACACTTTTCCCTAACTCTGTAACAGAAACTATCTAAAATCTCTAGTATAATTTTCTTTCATTATTTCACACTTTTCCGAAGATGGCTGTATACTGCTCCACCTATATTCCAGTCTTGACATATGGATGCGAGTCATGGGAAATGATGACTACAACCCATAAAAGCCAGATCCAAACCTCAGAAATGAGGTATCTGAGGAAGGTGGTTGAAGTAACAAGAAGAGATATGGTCCACAGCCAGATGATAAGGCAAGGCTTTAAAACCCAGCCACTGCAGAAGTAGAACAGTCCCAACTATGATGGTTTAGCCATGGCTGTAGAATAGAAGAAGATCGTCTTCCATGAAAAGTATGGGAAACTAAGAGCCAGGGATCCAGACTTCCAAGACAACCCAGAGTCCGCTGTGAGGACAAAATTAGGCAATCTCTGAAGGACTGAGGACTAGATTGGAACCAGGCCAGAAGGAAGACAGCCGATAGGATAGTATGGCGCTCCCTCCTCCAAACCTCTACACCTCACAGTAGAAGAGGGATGACTAAGTAAGTAGTAAGTAAGTAAGTCATACTGTTCTCTAACTCCATAATAGAAATTAAAACCAGTGACACATTTCCTTCCACTATTTCACTTTTCTTCTCTAACTCTGTTAAAAAAACTACTTAAAATCTCTGACGACATTTTCTTTCATTAATTAACACTTTTCTCTACGCCATTAACTACTTTAGAGGGATGTCATGGATGGCACAGGCAACAATCAAGCAGGTGATCACGGTGGAAAATATACTCAAAGGGGAAGAGTGGAGTAAGTCAGATGAGAACTGGATTAACTACCAGAAAGTCATCATTAGCCTTGGTAGAGAGTATGGAACTTGGGGCAATGGGAAAGCAGAACTGGAAATTAATCAACTGATACATGATCATGCCGGGGATAATGATGCCATTGTGTAATACTGATGAGTCTGTGATCCTTGGTGAGAAATCAGGTTCTGGATTCTCTGCTAAGGTAAAGGGCAGAATTATCGCTGAACATAGCGGGGTTTACAAGATAACTTCCTGCATGAGAATGGAGGTAGAAGCAGCTACTGCAGCCTTAAGGTGGCTAACTGAAACTTCATTAACAAGGGCAGTCATTGTGTCAGACTCTCAGTCCATGCTTCAAAAGGTTTAATGGTTGGCTATGGCATGAATGGAAAACATTCATAGAAGCTTCGAATCTGCAGAAGCTGGTGTGGATCTACTGTCCTTGTCATGAAGAGGTGGACGGTGTTATGAGTAAATTTCATACCATGAATGTCGATATCAATACAGTTCGACATGTAGTTTTTTTGTTTACGTACATTGGCCTTGGTTACAGGAAGTGACGTCGTTACTTTTGGTGGTCACATTGCAGACGCCAAGGAAGTGACGTCATTACTTTTGGTGGTCAAATTGCAGACGCCAAAGTTGCGGTCTGCTGAGCTAAGCGTTCCTTTGGAAAAGCATTCGCTGTGTGTCTTTTCAAGGCGTTGGATGTATGTGTTCTCGGCTCCTGAGTGTTAGGAGATTTCTTGGTCATATGCCTATGTATTCCATCTCTGGATTATCCATATACCTCCGTGAGATAAGACCAAATATTATGTAAGAGGAATGATGAAAGTGAGTTGAATTTATAATAAAATTGTATGGAAATGTCCTCGACATTGCTCCAGTTACAAGACTGTACAGCGACACTAGAGACTGTCTAGTTGATGCTATAACCTAATGAGCATATCATCTATGATTTATTTGGAGCTACGAGATGTCTATTAAATGTGTAATTGAACTGTCCAACCTGGCCTTTAAAATATCATTTATGTTGAAGTTTACGGATTTGGGCGGGGACTGAAAAGGACATACCCCTAACGGCACTTGATCTGAAGCAGTGTCCGACTTATGGTTTAAATAATCAAATATATCTAAAGAACAACTACTAGCCCAAAGAAAAACGTAACCCATAACAGACGGTAATGAGTGCTGACAGAATAGCATCAAGAGCACCCACAGTGGGGACACTGGATATGGATAAGGGAGAGATACTGAGAACAATTAATGATCGCCTGTTAGAGAATGACACTGCAATAGATGAATCATCAAGGTTAAGACTGTTGGAATTTGGCATCAAACGTAAGGCTAGTAGAGATGGACGTATGAGAGGATGCACCCGTCGTGTATACAACCAGCAAGCTACAGGAACAGTTAGCATTCACACTCTTCGACATATACTGAGGGAGACTGAGCACCTATGGGTTTACCCGGAGTGCAATCATGTCAATTCTGTTCAACAATAACAACTTTAAATTTATGAACAAATTTTCTTTCACAATTTCACTTTCCCCTGATTCCGTAACAGAAACTACTTAGAATCTCTGGTATAATTTTCTTTATATCCAACAACATTTTTCCTTTACACAATGTATAATTTTTCTTTGCCTATCCAACAACATTTTTCCTTTACACAATGTATAATTTTTCTTTGCCTATGTCTGAATTTTCTTTGATCTCCAGCAAACTTTGGCTTTATTTTAAAATCTCTGACAAAATTGTCTGTCACTATTTTAAATTTTTCTCTGTCTGTCACAGAAACTATTTAAAATCTTTGGTATAATTTTCTTTATATCCAACAAAATTGTTTCCTTTACCATGCCATTTCTTTGCCCATGAGTTTTCTTTGATCTCAAGCAAAATTTGTCATTACTTATATATAATGTTTTCTGCCTATGTCTGAATTTTGTTCACTTCTATCAGAATTTATCGGTCTGTATTTACCTCTGTCATATTTAACTTGAAGAAACTCTCTCACAGCTTCAACCCACAGAAAAATCAAATCTTCTCCCATGTTTTCGCTGCAAGAAAGAAACAAATTCCTCATTTAGTTGTTTTTTTTTTGTTATCTTCCTTTTCTCTGGCTCTTCAAGAAGCATGGACCACTACCATAGTTAGCCTCCTTGCAAGAGGCCTGGACTTAAAGCCCTTCATGTGTTCTTGAAGTGGTGGAAAGCAAGAATAGAGTCTGCTGGAATAATATATCAAAGGCCAGATACACATACATACACACACATTTATGCACATATATTATATATACTGAAGCACATTAAAAATGCACCACTATTATATATACTGATGCCGAGAAGCTGGGAAAAAAAAAGTGTGGGAATGGATTTTCCACGTGTTTGTCATGAGGTAGAGAGCAAATGGCTGCTGGAATGGAAAGTGCATGATTCAACCCACGGGTTTGTGTACAGACTACATGAAAACAATGAAAGTTACACGTGCAACACGATTCCCAACAGCTATGACCCTGAAAATGTGTACGCGTTGTGGCAGTATACTAGGTATAAAAAGGCCGTTGAGACAAAACACCCACACGGCTGTTTGCCAGCGATCTTTTAGTTATTTCCCCTTGTTCCCCGACCGCGCTATTTATAGCTATCGTGTCAGAGGTCACGTGGTAACTTCCTAACTGGAAAAAAAGGTGGCGGATTTTACTTTTGATAGGGCTTAATTAATGTTTTTAGGCTGCTTTATTATTATAAATACCGGCTTTAATTTTGCGTAACGCTAGACTAGAAATGTTAGAGTAAATTTTAGAACAAGAACAAACATTTTATCACAATTAGAAAAGAAGATATAATAGTCTGAAATAGTGTAAAATTTACGTTTTTTTAATATTTTGTTATGGTTTGTTTATAATTCAATTTTCACTAAATCGGTCACAATCAACATGCATAACAAATTACAGAAATCAAAAGTAGAAAACCTGCAGAAAATGGATATCAAAGTTTTGTTTTGGTTTCATGCGTCAAACATTAATTATTGAAACATTAAATTGCAAGTCCACATTTATTACCTTAAAATAACACACCCAATTGTCCCCAAAAACATGAGAGCTAACAATTATCTCAATCATACATCACGATGGTCATGTAAAAATAAGCATGGTCATGAGTAAAACGAAATGTTCAATTTAATAGATAAATAGGTGTATTTAAAAAATACATCTATTAAATGATTTCCACACTCTGTTAATTCTGTCAATCTCAAGCAACAACTGCCATAATTTGCTCTAGCCCCAAAATTTCGCTCAATTATCATTCACACTTCCCTTTTTTTTAATAGGATGAATCTGTACATTCACAGATGGAGAAATTTGTAACAAATGAGTTTCCATTATAAATTTTAATTGTGAAGTTATATTTTTAATACCTCTGGCGCGTCTTTCAATTTTCAATCTTCTCTGTTTTCTCTCCTGTGCCCACGTAAGACCTACTGTTTCCTTCATGGCTATTGCTAATTCTTTGGATATTCTAACTCTACTTTCAATGCCTGCTTTCCTGCAAATTTCCTGACGTGACGTTTCTGAACAGCGTTGTAGTTCATGTGCCTGCTGCAGGTCTAATGAATCAGTTGATGTTCCAGCAATATGTTTTCTAACAGTGTGAAGCAATTGAGATCGCTTACGTTTGTTGGCGTTCTGGTGACTGATGTTTCTCTTCTATGTTTAATTAGTTTTTGTAGTACAATAGGCTGTCCTCTGGTTTTGCATTTTATGATATTACTTTTTGCTGTTTCTAGTTTTTTTTTCTAACAATGGATGTGAATAGGGGTTCTTCCTTTTGTGTTAGTGGTTGTGAAGGTGGCTTAGCAAGTAACTGTTGTACTGTGATGTCGCTTTTGAAGACAGGCGAGGTGGATGTACTTGTCGTATGTATAACTGACTTGGTAGGTGTAGATGTGGCAACAAAAAACTGGCATGCTAGGGTGAGTAGTGTTATCCACCTCCAAATGAATAATGGTATCGCCTTTAATGTGAGCTGGCACATCAACCTCCAGTTGAACAATATCATCACTAATGTGGGCAGGCACATCAACCTCCTACTGTACAGAGCTATCCTGACTACAGCTAAATGACTGACTAGACATGGAGGGATCAGAAAGAACATTACAGGGGATAGAGCAGCTTTTTGTTTTTAAAACACCAAAAGATGTCTTTGCAACACAATTGCACAGTTGACATTCACTTATAGTTAAATTATGGTTTTAGTCTTTCCAGATGTGCTGACTGTTTTCCGATAGTAACTTGGCTGTTTCAAGACACTTCTCATTATGCCTCCTTTTTGAATTTTGTATTCGTAAGTAACACTTCTTACAAAATATAGTCGAATGCTGTGTGGGTTTATCATCTGATACGTTAATTCCAAACACAAAGAACAGATCATTAACGTAATTTAGAACAGTTCAGCGCTTTCTGAATTGAACGTGTTGTTTTGGAAGTTAATGCTCTCTTGCCACAGGCTCTGCACAGTGCACTGGCACAATTCATATGATGCAAAACAGTATGTTCCATTTTGTTGTTTTGTAGTATAGTTTACTTGTGTATGTATAAAGATAGAGGAATATTTGGGACTATCAAGTCTAACACCAGGATGTAGAATGTTTTATCTGTGAATGAAAGAAGATATACAAACAGTTACTTAGAATTCTTTGGCAGCCGTCGTGTGCACAGGATTGTCTACCAAAGAACACTAATGGAACAGTCCTTATCTCACACACAATTTTAAAAAAAAATTCATATTATAAATACAAGATTAACAAGACTTGAAAGATAGAACAAAGTATGTAGAAGTAATCTATCTATAGATTTACATGTTTTCTGACGCTTATATACGTAGCTAAATATCATTATAAATGAATGAAAATGCAAAAACAGATGGTGCTTTACAAAGTTATTTTGTTACAACCTTATTTAAGATTTGTGAGTATCAGGAATGCGTTTACAGTAATTTAAATGCTATAAAATCTGGTGACAATATGCTTGTTCTTGTAATGCCAAACTCACAAAACTGACTACCACACATTCTCAAGATATGAAACCAAAAAAAAAAGTATGTGGAAATAATCTTTAGCTTCCCTTCGAGAAGTCTTTATAATTATAAACTCAAACGAATGGGCCGATTTTTAGATATTAAATTAATAAAAAGATTACTTATTTTATGAATTTCCTCAAATGATGACGCTGTTTTCAAAAGTCTGTAACTCCGTCAAAACTAATTTCAAACAAATAAAAATGCAATCAAAAATAGAGCAGAGAACAAAGTTATAGTACACAAAAGAATTTTAGCGCTGTGTTTATCCAGAACGAGTGTGTAATGATTTATATTTTACTGGTTTTACACACACATCAGCTGATTTTCCCCGCCAAAAACTTAAATAGTCTTTTACGGTGTACACGAAAATTTTATACCCGGTGTCAGAATTCCGGTCACCGAAACTAAAAGAGCGCTCTGGTATAGGGCACAAACAGCCGTGCCCAGTACATGTGCTTGAAATGCCACGACTATCTGAAAATGACCGCCAACGAGCCATTGGTATGTTGGAGATGGGAATGAGCTCGCGGGCCATTGCCAAAAGGATGAATTGCCACCACAGCACTATTGTACGTCTCAATGAACGTTACGGAACCACTGGCAGTGCCCGGGATAGACTTCGGAGTGGCCAACCACGAGTTACTACCCCTGCGCAAGATCATCATATTGTGCTGAGTCACCTAAGGAATCGTTCTCTCCCGGCAAGTCAAACAGCAAGAGCAATAGTGGGTAGACGTGGGCAAGTCTCTCGAATGACAGTCATACGACGACTCAGAGATACAGGCCTTACTGCAAGACGACCTTATGTTGGGCCAAACTTGACTCACAGACATCGTCAGCAGCGCCTGCAATGGGCAGAGCAACATGTCAGATGGACTAGACTGCAGTGGAATGCGGTCCTATTCACAGACGAGAGCAGATTCAACATATCCTTTGCTGATGGACGTATGCGGATTTGGCGACGGTGTGGAGAGCGCTTTGCAGATTGCTGTGTTCGTCAGCACAACCGATTTGGAGGTGGCAGTATTCACATTTGGGGAGGATTCAGTTTTCACCATCGCTTGCCTCTTCACGTCTTCCGTGGAAATGTTAATGCTGTGACATATCGAGATGAGGTTCTGGATGCATTGGTTGCTCCTCCGTTCACAAATTATCCAGACTTGCAGCTTCTCCAGCAGGATAACGCACGTGTGCACACCGCATGCATTACGCAGCAATATCTACAGCAGCAGAACATTGTGACGATTGATTGGCCTGCCCTATCACCAGACATGTCCCCTATAGAACATCTGTGGGACGAGCTTGGACGCAGAGTCTACAGGCAAGGTTCTCCAGCTAATCTGCAACAGCTCGAAGCTGCTCTTACACATGAATGGGACTTGATTCCCTGGAATTTCCTTCAGAGACTTGTGCGTTCCATGCGGAGCCGCTGCCAAGCTTGTTTGCAAGCACACGGTGGACATACCAGATACTGAGGATAGTGTGAATGAATTTTTTTTATTGGTTGCATTTTTGGTTTTCTCCCTTGCCTGCACAGAATGCAATGAATTTCATAACAATCAAATGTACAAATTAATGACCAGCATGGATTCATAGGAAAATGAATAAAGATTCCAAATATGTAAACTTGTAAACATTTATATTTCACACTCTGTTCCTGGATTATACAGGTGGTGCGTTTTTAATGTGCTTCAGTATATACACACACATAAACACACACACATATTATTTTTTGTACTTAAAATGCAGTGCCACTTCTTATCTAAAGAATCTATATGTATCATTATAAGGATGTCCACTGTTGACAAACACACAGCAAGTATATGTTCACGTATTCATTACACTTCATGTCACCACTGTGCACAGTTCTCTTGTCCCGTGCCATCCACTGAGGATCTTCCCATGTCTTATTTTTGTCCATTTCATTTCTCTCTTCTTCGCTCATCCATGTGTTGTTTTTTTTTTGGTTCTCTCCCTACCGCTTTTACCCTTTGGATTCCATAAGGACTGTCGTGTAATGCTATCAACAGGTCTCATCTACGTGTGCCTTGTCCATCACCAGTGTCTTCTCATCTCTTCTACCACTGGCGCTAATTTGCTTCTTGCAATCAGTTCCACAATGGTGGCCTTTTCATACCATTCCAAGCATTATATTCTACACAAGCACCCATTTATGAAAGTCTAAGTATACTGTTCAAAAAAAGAAACGCATAGCTACTGAAGGCACACACATAGCCATAATTTTGACATTCAATAACTTTTTTAATGTAACGAGTTATTGTTCAAATTGCACACAAGAATACTTTAGGGTTCAACCAATCAATTGACAGTTGTTTTGCATCTGGGTCACGAGAGTTTTTTGGCGTACGGGCTTTCCTGTTACTATGGTGTGTGGCCTCCTCTTGCATCGATCAGCGACTGGCATCTCCTGGGCATGGATGCGATCAGACGTCTGATGTGGGCCTGTGGGATGGCTGCCCACTCTTCCTGGAGTGCCTGGAACAGATCACAACGATTGGCTGGAGCAACGTCTCAGCGACAAACACATCTATGCAGCTCATCCCACAGGTGCTCAATCGGACTCATGTCTGGAGACAGGGATGGCCAGGGAAGGGTGAGAATGTTGTTGGTAGTCAGGAACTGCGTGGTCAACCGTGCACAATGGGGTCTGGCGTTGTCCTGTTGAAACACAGACCTTTGGGCAGCCAAAAGTGGAAGGACATGGGGTCAAAGAATTTCACTGATGTATCGTTGCGCATTCAAGCCTCCTTCAATGTGCACCAATTGACTCCTTCCGTTGTAACTGATCATTCCCCACACCATTGCACCTCCACCACCGTGCGGCGGAGCTTCATCAATGCAATTTTGGGCAAAACGTTCATTTCGCCTATGGTAGACCCTAAGCCGTCTATCATGACGCTGCAACAAAAAGAAAGATTCGTCACTAAACCAGACACATATCCATTGATTGTCAGCTGCCCAGGGACGATGCTGGTTGGCCCAAAGAAGTCGATTTTGGCGATGGCGGCGTGTAAGGACAGATCCTCGGTGAGGTCGTTGTGCCCAAAGTCCAGCGTCATGCAGTCTATTCTGGACAGTTTGATCAGACACATGACATCCTGCAGGCAATGACTGGGCAGTTGAGGAAGCTGTAGTAAACCTGTCTCTGAAGTGACGAAGCCGAATAAAGCGATCCTCCGCTGCTGTTGTCACTCTGGATCGTCCACTGCGATGCCGGTCTTCAACTGAGCCAGTGGCTTGGAACTGGTGCCAAAGTCGACTGATGGTACTCTGATGCACATTTAGATGCCTGGCAACCTGACTTTGACTTTCGCCTGCATGCAGTCGGCCAATTGCAATGTTCCATAAATTTATCGATAGAGACGCCATAAATGTCTGCTTGAAAATGAACTGAATTTTTTGTGTGTAGCATTATCCTTTTATAGGGTTTCAGTTGCGTAGTCAGTGAATAGTGTTCATCCCAAATTTTGTTTCTTTCACGTGCGCGCAACATGAGCTGTGGTCAAAAATTGCGTCATAAACACTATTGACCACGATTACAAAAACGAACGCAATTCAGGTCAACACGTGCATTTTACACTGTAAAGAACATTTGAGGCTGGTTTTTACAAGTATATACCCTAGCACCAAATTTTACTTCTTCTTCTTCTTCCGTCCTTAGCCAACGACCGGCAAAGCAGTCAGTGGCCATTACGCCTAGTGGCGTCTTAAGGGCAACAGCGAATAGATTTTCTTTGCCGTTGTTCCCATCACACCTAATGGCGTCTTTAGGGCAACGACAAATCAATCCGTTTGCCGTTGTTTCCGTAATCAAAGTGACTGGCAAACAGGTGATCAGCCCGTTGGGAAATTTTACTTACAAACTCATAAAAACGCACCCTTGGATAGCTATGCGTTTCTTTTTTTGAACAGTATAGTTAGTTGTTGTTTTTGTTGTTCTCCATGTTTCCGAGCCATAAAATAGGACTGGTTTGACATTTGAGCTGAAGATTTTAACATATGTAAGTTAGTAACGTTAAATAAGGTTACAAGAAATTACTGATTTTCTTCATGGAAAAGCACAATTTCTTAAAGAAAACAATTCTCAGGGGATTCTAAATTACCAGAAAATAGACTAATCCCAATTTAAAAAATATTTTGGGGATATTGACTTAGAATGCATTGCTGCTTCTCCCCTTAAGCAGCACAAACTGTATGTATTCTTCTGGTTAAAAGTCAACACTTTAAAAACACAGCTTGCGTATATTACGAAAAACAAAAACAATGCACATTACCAGTATATCTGTGATAACTTGTTTTCTAGATTGACACGCTCCAGTCCTCTCAGCCAGGTAGCACTGAAGTGTAAAACAGACAATATGTATAAAGTACTGTTATGGTCAATAAAACAAAAATTACTTCACTAAAATGTAACTGAAAATAATTATTTATTCGCTGATATTGCCTGTTGTAATAAGGTACTACCCAGGTGTAGTTCATGGGCGGGGGGTGTCAAACAAAGAACAGGACTCCTGACAACTCCGGGCATGTCATAAGAGGCTACGAATATGAAGCTGTACATGGGAATGGCAACCTCATCATGTACAACAAATATATACAAAAACATCACTGCTAGAGCATGTGAAGGATTTATAGCAGGCTTCCTGCAAGGGGATCATGTGCATTTATGACACCTTGCTTCTTAACAAGCAAAAAGAACATATGTGAATGAACGAAGTGAATAAGGTACCGTACCTCGCTAAAACATGACCACAAGTAAACTACAGTAAAATTCTATAAATAACTGCGGGATTTCGATACAAATGCGCAGAGCTGACTTGCGACAATAATAGTTAAGCAGACTGTAACAATCCTATTTCATGACCACCAGGAATGATATCTTTACTGTGTACTGTTATAGTAAAACACAGCGAGGCCCAGAATCTATACCTAAACACCAAGAAGACCAAAGTATTGACAACAGACAAAGTAAAGACCAAACCAGAAATTGAAATTGATAACGAAGAACTGGAAAGTGTCAATGAATTCGAATACTTAGGATCAATCATTAACAGCTCTGGCGACTGTGCAGTAGAAATTAAAAGAAGACTTGCAATTGCTTCACATAAGCTAATACAGATGAAAAACCTATGGCAAGGCACAAGCAAAGAAACAAAGTTACAACTGATCAGAGCATGTATATTCCCAGTAGCAACATACGCTGCGAGACTTGGACACTCAATAAAACAGTTGCAAAAAAGATTACATCATTCGAAATGAAATGCTACAGAAGGATGTTGAGAATACCCTGGACAGAAAAAAAGACCAACAGAGAAGTACTGCACTCACTAAACGTACAGGAACATTGGCTCCTAAATACCATCGCAATAAGGAAGCTGAAATTTTTCGGTCATATTAAAAAGACATAATAGTCTGGAAAAAACAGTGATGGAAGGCATGGTCCCTGGAAAAAGGGGAAGGGGTCGACCTAGACGACGGTGGACCCAGGACATCACAGAGAGTCTGAACTTGTCTTTGGCTGATGCAGGTCGACTTGCCCAGAATCGTGATGCGTTCAGAGCAGCTGTAATGGAGACAACGTTCTGGAAAGAATACGTCACATGATGACTGTTATAGTATGGATGTGTTGATGCGCCACTACAATGCTGAAGGCTGTACGATCTACCTCAATGTTCCTGCACGGTGTTACTGTAGTTTCCTGTGCGTGCGTAGTCAGTACGACCTGGGCCAAACAGCGTTGTTGTGCATGATTAGCTCACCAGGCGATGAGGCGCTAACAGGGTGTCCTGTTGACATTCAAACATCACACATCTCTTGAATGTGAAGTACTCAAAGTTTGTGTGGGTTGATAAGTGATGTGGGTGTGTAGACAACACGAATGCGTTTAGGCTCTTTGACAGGTAAACAATGCACCCACTCACTCACATGCAGTAGTCAGTAATTGTTGCAACTGCCGGAACTTTTCACCCATTTATTTACGAGACACAGTGACATCAACAGTTACAGTCAAATGGACGAGGATCAAGGACATCATATACACTGGAAATGACTGGCAAAAACATCTGGCATTATAAAGCTTGAACCACTCATCTATCAGGACGTTATCGACAATGGTCTGTCCTTTAACATAGTTCATACTGCAGCTCACGTACCACTGACTCAGCGCGTCAGGTACTTCAAACAACTCCGCCGTACCAACAGGCGAGTTCTCAATTGCATAAATAATAATAATGCTGCAATTCATCTGGCATAACACGCCAAATACATCTTCTTCTGCTCAAAGATATCGGCCGTAATGTCGGACCTCTATAATAATGTAAACAACTGTGTATTCTTCATAGGCAGGCATAATCATCCATGCCGAAACATACCGCCAACATGCAGTTTTCATAATAATATATCTTCACTGGGCTTCTGTATAACAGTTAGACGAATAGTCTTAGTTGGCTACATCGAGCACAAATAATGGACTCTGCATCTCAAAGGACTGTGAGCTCTACTCACAGGTTGCCACAAAATGTTCTGCAACTTAGGCATAATAATTAAGTTTCTTTTACCTTTGACAGAATCCGAGAAATACACAAATAACAACTGTCATCATTCTTGACGAACAGAATAACTCTGGGGAGAATCACTAACATCACAGTCACACTGAAGACTATCTTTCCCCCAGATAATGCAGAGAAGTACCACGGACATACTAGTCCGGACTTAACCCAGATCATCACTCTCTGACGGAAGTCTCTCTGTTCGCGCTCAAAAAACTTGCGCATGTGTAGACAGCACAGATCTGAGTAAAGCTAACCCCGACTTAAGACAGGTCAACAACAATGAATAAAAAAAAGGGAAGATAACCCCAACTCAACCTGTCCCAGGGAGTTCATAAACAGTTCTCTAACTTAGATCATCAAAAGTATTAAATAGATTTACGTCTTATGAAACCGTCAAAAACGACAGCAACACAGACCAACTCAGTTGATGTTATAATGCTATTGGTTGCCATGGAAATGAAAGCCATGTTGGATTTTACTCCTATATTTCATTTCCTAAAGTTTTTTAATTTGTTGAGTTGTGAGCACCAAAGTTGAAATAGAATTGCCGTTGCTGAAGTAGATCATGAGATATAGAACTTTAAAGTTTTTATCAAAAAATAGTAGGAATTTTTTTTCAAAGTTTTACAACATTATTTGCAATAAATCAAAATTTTGAAAGGATATCAACAATGTATTTTGACAAAAGTGTTTATTATCCAATGGAAAGCATTTGTGCCAAATCTCTAATAGGTAAGTGTTATTTCATTGAGTGGATACTTGAACTCTGCCAGAGGTCCCTCCCATAACTTTGCTTTTTATTTGAAATGATTATTCGCACCATTTCCATATGCCGGTATCCATTTTTATAAGAACTTGTACAGTACCTTTTTAACTTGAACTGTAAAGAATTCTTCAATGCCAGTTAGGACGTGAAAACAATGTTTAATATGTGAAGACAGGTTCCAATTGACAAGCATTGATTAATCATATAAGAGCATGGCATGACGTAGCCAGTCTTAAAAATCCGTATACAGTCGACTAAGAACACGATGTCTGCGACATGTTTCTGCACACTTTATTTAATACTTCTCTCTCATTCAACCTCAGGCAGCATTCGCTTGTTATAATACAAATTAATCCAGCATAGACTCCATAAAGCATAAGGACGATCTAGCTGTAAAACATCTTCATATCTCTGTAATCAGAACATACATATAGGAGCTGTTAAAAGTACGTCCGTTCCCCAATATGGAACACACAATAATGACCTCGAAGCATAATTCACTTCTGCCAAGAAAAGCCGGCAGAGCCGTCTGCAAATATATGTCCAAAAGACAAAGAGGCACTTCCGGTAGTCTCCCAGAAAACGCAAATCAACAAACTCGTCCCTAAACAAGCCTTGTTGATATCGTAAGATATGTTATGATACTACTCATAACAACTACTCCATTCCCCCCCCCCCCCCCCCCCCCCCCCCCCCCGTCAAATAATGAAACCGAAGTTTTCATTATTGACTGTTGTGGGTAAACACCACCAACATGACTAGATAGTAACATCAAATGTCCATTCTGGTCTGACATTGCATAGAACTTAAGTTTGTACCCCAACGTAGGCAATTTAACACACGAGGTGTGGAAACAGCAAACACTGCTAATACCCATGTCTACAAAGAACCAAAAACCAATCTAACATTAGAATGAGGTACTAATAACAGAGTCAGTCAACATGTCACCATCAAATACCCATATCAAATCATGCATTCTCATACTTAATTTCGTCCAAAATGCATATTGTCTCGTTATGTAACTTAGTCATAAAATTTCATCTCCATGTAACCTTATTATTCAAAGCATTAATAACAATTCTTTCTTTTTCTTTGATCCTTAGCCGCCGACCATCAAAGCAGTCAGTGGCCATTACGCCTGGTGGCGTCTTGTAGGGCAACAACAAATTGATTCCACTTTGCTCGGTCGGCGGCCATCCTTCGTACAGTGCCCCAGCTCTGGTTCATTCTTTGCATCTCAGCCTCCACAGTCCTCCGCCAAGTTGTTTTTGGTCTGCCTCTGTTTCATTTTCCTTCAGGCGTCCATAGCATAGCTATTCTTGTGATGGTATCGGGGTCTCTTCTGAGGACATGGCCAACCCAGCTCCAGCATCTGCCAGCTATGATGGTGTGCATGTCCTCCTGCTTGCTCCGAGTAAGCAGATCTTGGTTGGTGATGGTATTCGGATAAAAGATTCGGAGAATTTTTCTTAGGCATGTTGTGTGAAAAGAGAACAATTTCGACATTTCCTTCTCTGTAACTCTCCAGCTCTGCGCGCCATAGAGAAGCACAGAAAGCACACAGCTCTAATATAATCCTAATTTTGTGCTTGTGCTGTACTGAGAGGACTTCCAGATGTTGTTTAGACTAAAAAAGGCTGTTCTTGCTTTGTTCATTCTGTTGTTGATGTCTTTGCTTGCTCCGCCGTCTGGTGTTACTATGCATCCTAGGTATGTGAAGGTGTCTGTCTGTTCCAGTTGCTGATTCCTTACTGATATGGGCTCAGGGATGCTCACATTGAGCGTCATGACCTCTGTCTTCTTTAGCTTGATGTTCAAGCCCACCTGCTGGCTATACTTATTAAGTCTATCCATTTTTTCCTGGATGTGTTGATGTGAATGTGCTAGCAGTGCAATGTCATCTGCATATTCCAGATCTTCCAATGTAGAAAATGTAGTCCATCTTATTCCTCTTGGATTGCCCTCTGTTGTCTAGCGCATCACCCAGTCTATGACTGTTAATAATAGAGTGGTTGATAAGGGGCATCCCTGTCATACTCCTGTCTTCACTTCAAAGGTTAGGTTGCTCTGCCCAATGCTACACGTAAAGTTGGCATAAAGGCTTTTTATGATTGACACTATGCAGCTTGGAATTCCATAAGCCCTCGGTATTTTCCATAAACTGTCCCTATGTATACTGTCAAAAGCCTTTTCAAAATCAACGAAATTAATGTACAGCTGTCTTTGCCATTCTGAGCACTGCTCTATAATGTTCCTGAGGGTAAATATATGATCTACACATCTTCTGTTCTTTCTAAATCCTGCTTGTTCTTTCCTCAGTTTGTGGTCTACTGCTTTTGAGATTCTCTGTATAATTATCCTGCCTAGTATTTTGCTGAGAACTGAGAGAAGAGTGATTCCTCTCCAATTATTGCAGTCTGCAAGATCTCCCTTCTTGGGCAATTTGACAATTATTCCTTTTCTCCACTCTGTTGGTGTTGTCCGTTTTCCAGACTTGTGCAAATAGTGGTTCTAATAGTTCTGCTGCTAGCTCTGGGTATGTCTTAAATAGCTCTGCATTTAAGTTATCATGACCAGGAGCTTTTCCATTCTTTAACCCTTTGATTGCTGTGATGATTTCTTCTTTTCGTGGGATGTCTGTATTAACATCTAGATCATTTTCAGCCTCAGGAACATTCAATTGTGTCTCTGAAGGTTCCTTATTCAGAGTTTCTCTGAAATGCTCTGCCCATCTTGTTTCCTGTCCCTCTACTGTCGTGATGAGATTTCCGTGCTTATCTCTTACTAATGTAATATTGTTTGCACCTCGTTTTCCACTGATTATTTTAGTTATTTTGTATACTGTGCTTTGTTCATTTCTCAGTACTGCCTCTTCTGCCTGTCTTGCAAGGTCATCCAGAAATTTCCTTTTGTTAGCACGGGTTTGGCTTTTAACTTCCTTGTCCAGCTGACTGTACTGTTCACTATATATTGCCTTTAACCTGGGAGACTTAGCTTCTGTTTTCTTTCTTTTTATTTCCTTTCCTTTCGCTATGGTGTTTAGCGTATCTGGTGTTATCCAGTCTTGGCTCTTTCTTTCCTGGAATCCCAAGCATGACTTGCTGCTTTCCTTGTATATTGTTGAGATGGTGTTGAATCTCTGGTCAACATCATCGGTCTCTGTTCTTTCCTGGCTTTTGATAATCTCATATCTTCTCTTTACGTCGACCACGAAAGCTTTTCTGGTGAGGGGATCCTTCAGTTTCATGATGTTGTATCTTTTCTGTTTGACTGCAACTGGTCCAGCAGCTCTGAGTTTCACCTTCAGTCTTGCTACTACTAGGTGATGATCACTTCCCACATCTGCGCCTCTTCTTACTTTCACGTCTTGTAGTGCATGTCTCCATCTGCCATTGATCATTATGTGATCTATTTGGTTTCTGTCTCGTCCGTTTGGTGATTCCCGTTAACTTGTGCACTTCCTTGTGTGGAAAAAGTGTTCCTCCAATGACCAGGTTGTTAATACTGCAGAAGCTTATTAATTTGTCCCCATTCTCATTTGCTGTTTCACTGCCGCATTTCCCCATTACTCTTTCGTTATAATTATTGTGTGCTCCCACTTTCGCATTTAGATCTCTGTTGCGGGGGTTCGGTTGTTGGGTCTTTCATTCTATTATTATTAGTTGACTCTGTAAGTTTTTGCTTATTTATCATTATCTCAGTTGAGGTCAACATAATGGTTTTCGTTGATTAATGAGTGTCCAAGAAAATATTGGTTCCGTATGAACCTGATTATCATTAGTATAAACTTCCTATGAAAAAGAGTTCATCAGGTCAAACAACAATCAAGAATTCAAGTTGAAGCAACCAACCGTAATCGAAGTAATGTGGGTAAGTCCTTAATTGAGTCCAAAGGTTTATTGACAGAACAACGGATGAAGACATCACAAGTATTATTCATTAATAGCATACATATATAATTGAGTACAGTTGAATCCAATTAATATTCTCAGTCCGTGTCCAGTAAAATGAATTAATATAGCCAGAACATCATAGCTGTGTGCACGCGCGGTTGGGGTTTCCAACGGCCGACAATGAGCGTATGCGTCTGATAAGTATCATATTATGGACTGAAATAATCTTCCTTGAAGTTGGTTGTATACTAACCTATTTATATTATTTGATTCATATAACTTGGACTGACCCTGAGTCCCTACTTCGAAGTACTTATATAAATATGTGGCAATACAATGCCCAACACTGGACGAATATAGGACGCGTCTTCATAGCTTGACGGTCATCGTAAAAAGGGTCTCGTATCTAAGTCACGATGCGTGACCTATCAACGCTAACACGTCATAAATCGATCGTGCATATAGCGTTCAGTAGTCCGTGAATTCTTAACATCAAATTATATTAAACGCTGTGACCCTAGAAGTAGCACACTGCCAACTATAGCAGACGACTTCAATAAAATACCGTAACAATTCCCTGCCCGCCGGGGAAAAAAAAATCTATTAGATAGATTTTTTTGAACTATCTTAACCATATGAAAAATTTAACAAAAACCCAACCTATGGCCTACGATGTTCTGTCTAGAACAGTGTCGTGGTCATGTCGATAAGATATCAGTCGTAAAATATTATTATATTAAACAAAGGGGTGTCAACTGTCGCTAAATAATTATCTACTGAACTTAAAGACTGTTGTGAGTGAATAATGAAGTGCTATGTAAAGAAAATTATTCTAACTAATTAAAATTAAACTAATTAATCATAATAAGTATGTAGGGTATTAATTAATTAACATGTAGTTAAATAAACTGAGAGATAGTGTCATAATAAAAGACATGAGAAGTAAGGACAAGTAAAGTAAAGAAAAAAGGTAAAGTATAAATTAATTTAGTTATGTAAGATTAAACTTAATTATGAGTGTCGAGTAATTACTAAGTAATTAACTTAATGACTTAATAAAAGAAAAAATAATCATACATTTCATGTGAATATCTTAACTAAATGCATATAACAGCTATCATATTCATAAATAAAATATTTAAAGTATTCGCTTGTGTGATATTATTTTGTTCTTTTCATCTTTTCTTTCTTTTGACACATTTCATTTTTTTATTTATCACACTTCAATTTTATTATGTTCTTTATTAACTTAATAACTTATTAAACTTAATAATGTCGGACATGAAGATCCAGTCGTCGTTATGTCCTTAAGGATCTACGGAAAGTTCCATTCCAAAAACTGTTTAAATGTTCCGATCCTGAATGAATTTAAGTTTCATAACGTTCAATTAGTCATGTCACATAACGAAATTTGTCCAATTTTGAATACAGATATTCTTTCCAACTATCTTGGTAACATTTGTATTAGTAATGGACACAAGCCAAAGTCCCTGTGTGTATATGAACACTATGTCTCTTGCTTTCATTAATCTCGTTCGACTAGCGTCTCTATTGTTTGTTTCTCTGAATAATCGTTGACGTTTCATTCATAGGTGGATAATTCGTTGATCGAATTCTGTCTTTTGGTATGATTAATTTTGTGAAGTTATTTGAAGACTATCCGCATTCATAAATCGTCTTCCGAAGGATTTCTTGAGAGTACGTCGGCCACGATGTTTTCTGTCCCCGATATGTATTCAATGGTGAATTCGAATGGTTGTAGCAGGATAGCAAACCTCGTAAGTTTCGGGCTTTTGTGATTCGAGCGACGTAGGGATGCCACCGCCTTCTGATCTGTTTGGATCAAGAAGGGTGCACCCAGTAAAAATTTTTCTAATTTGTTGATGGCCCACACGACGGCCAATAACTCTTTATCCACAGTGGAATATTTAGTTTCTGGCGTCTTGAGTTTGCGTGAGATGTAAAGAGTCGGATGTAGTATGCCTTCGTGACATTGGAGCAGACAAGCACCAATCCCATAATTACTGGCATCTGTACGAAGGATAAACTTTTTAGAAGCATCAGGTAGTCTCAAAATAGGTGGATTTGAAAATATATTTAATATTTTGTGAAACGTTTTGTCGCATTCGTCAGTCCATGTCACTTTCAACGGCATGTCTTTCTTTAACAATGATGACAAGACAGCCGTGATGGATGACAAGTTAGGTACAAATCTGCTGTAGTATTGGACTAACCCTAATAAGCTCCTAACTTGCTTCTTCGTTTGAGGAACTGATAAGTTTAAGATTTTTGAAACCGCACTAGGAACCGTTTGAATACGTCCCGCTCCAATAATATGTCCCAGGAAGGTTATCTCCTGAAACGCAATTTGTATTTTCGTAGGTTTCGCGGTTAAATGATTATCCCGCAGTATTTCCAAAACACATCTAAGCCCCGAAAAATGTTCCTCAAATGACGAACTAAATAAGCATATGTCGTCGATGTATGTAATGATGTCTGGTCTATCTGATAAAATATGTCGCATCATGCGAATAAAGGTAGCTGGAGCGTTCACAAGCCCAAAAGGCATCACATTCCACTGGTAAAGACCTTGTGGAGTGGAAAACGCTGTGTAGTATTTAGCTTTTTCGGTTAATGGTATTTGCCAGTAACCTTTAGTTAAGTCTATCTTTGTGAAAATTGTTGCGTTGGATAGACGAGGAAGTAAATCATCAAGGAGTGGATGTGGTTCGCTATCAACTACAGTCTGAGCATTTAGCTTCCTATAGTCCACGCATAGACGAATGTTGTTGTCCTTCTTTCTGATAATGACTAGTAGTGAAGAAAATGGAGAGTTACTAGGTTCAATAATACCTAGAGACAACATCTGTTCAAGTTCTTGAGTTGTTTTACTAAGAAAATGTAGTGGGACAGAATAGGGATGTACACGGATTGGTGTATCATCATTAAGAATGAAGTCATGAGAGATCGCTGATGTGCGACCAGGTACGTCTGTCAGCACATCTGGGAATAATTGTAAGAGATCAGCAATCTTCTGATGCTGTTGCGGTGTAACCGAAGAAGAGATGGTTACATCCCGCCAAGATTCAGTAGGTTGTACTAATGGTACAGGTAATGCCATCTGTACCTCAGGAAAAGAAGATTCTTCTTCCTGAATTACTGAAAGATTAGAATAGTGACATAGTAGATAAGATAACAAAAGTATCACCTAATTGAAGAGTCTACCTTAACTAGTATATGTACGAATAGATTACTTGGAAAGAAAAAAAAAATTGATGATGACTGACTATGCTGAGTCATCAAAGATGTGAAGAACAGTGTTAATGTAACCTGTTATCTGCATGACGCAGAATCAGGTACTAATTTCAATCTCAAAGAACGGTGGTGAAAATAAACACCATTGTCAAGCTCGATAACCTTTCGAGCATCTCTATTGTTACGAAATGTAACCAGAGCTTCACCATACCTGTTGTTGGTAGGTGGCAACAGACGCACGAACCTAACGTCTGCCGTGTAATTGAAGAAATTACTAAGTGTCTGCCATGTAACGTCGTGTGGCAGATTGCGCACTAATACGATGCGAGAATATGCACCCTTCTCATTACTCTTAACTCCACCTATATGTTTCAACATCTTACTGTTCTTAGTACGATCTTTTACACCGTTGACAATGTTAACAGTTTTATTACGATCAAGTATAATATGATCCTGTCGCCAGCATTTATTTTCAGAATTGGCAGTAATATTCTGCCGAGGAAAAGTATAACTCCCTCGGAATGATCTTCTACCTGCCACTGGGTGTGTAGACACATTAGTATCACTCTTAGTGCTGACTACTTGTCGTAAAATAGGCTTATTATTATTTTGATGGAGAGTCTCACTATATTCCTCTTTTTCAAAAATAGTACCAAGACTAAAATTAGAAACTGCTGTGCCACATGTATTCATATTCTTAGCACGAAATGTAGCCATTGCAATGACGGCGTTAGCATTGCCATAAAATTGCAAATGTTTCATTTCCCATTCCATAATTTCTTCTGGTGTGCAATCTCTGCTGCCATGAATGCGACCAACCATAAGATCTGCAATAGGATTTTTCAACATGCAGACCTTAACATTACCTGTGAAAAAAGGTGTGTTAACATGTATTATAGCAGTGGGATAAAATTCTATTGTCCCACCAAACGTCATGCATCTGACATATTCCCCTGTTGCACAACTTGGATGGATCAGTGACTGTTGAACTCCAATCGTTGTGGATCCGGAATCTCTCAAAACAGAGATGATAGATCCATTTATTATCCCTCTGTTGAATATAAGAGAGCCTGTTCCATCGTTGGCTGCAAGAACTACTTCTGGTAGAATATGTCCGCAGTTCAATACTGTCTCCTTTGCTTTCTGAAAAACAAGATTACATTCTGGGCAACTATTTGCCACATTATAATTTATAGCGTAACATGTAGCAGAAGATTGTATTACTTTATCGTTTTGTGTAACATCTGAGGTTGTATTATTAGTAACTGCTGCCCCTGTGTGGTGATCATCCTGAGATGATCTACGAGACTGGGACCGCTGACGAGAATAATCATTGGAATTATTTCGTTGTCCCCTGTAGTGACTGTTATCTCTGTGTCTCGAGCCTTGATTATAGTTATTCCAACTATTACCAGTATTAGAGTTGTATGATCGGTTATGATTTGTATTGTGTTGACTATTGTTGTATTTAAAATGAGGTGACTGATTTCTATTTTGTGGTCTTCCTCTATTAAAATCACGCTTATTGTTAAAATTATTATGTCCCTTATGAAAATTAATATTATAATTTCCTTTGAAGCGACTTCTATCTACGCTGTGTGTTCTTGGTTTGTCATGACTGTGGTATGACATATTAGAGGCCACAGGTAGAGGTTCCCTTATTAGCGAGTTAGAAATGCTTGCATTCGGATGAGCAGTGCAATAATTTATTGAAATGTTTTCTAATTCATCGATTGTAGATGGTTTTCGTTCTTGCAAATAGGCAAAGAACGGTGAGCTGACAGAGGATAACACTTTATCCCTTAGTAACAAATCAACTAACTTGTCGTATGATTTGTTCACACCTGCCAGTTCCACCCATCTGTTAAAGGTATTGCGTATGTTCGCAATAAAACCTGTAAAGTCTTTAATAGAATCTGGTAGAATACTCTTAAAACGTAATCTGCAACCCTCTTCGTCCAAATGGAAACGACGTAATAATAAGGCCTTAATGGCGTCATAGTCACTAGCTATTGTTGGGTCAACATTCTGAACTGCACTTAATGGTTCCCCGTCCAACAATTCACTAAGTTTTAAAGTCCATGTTTGTTTTGGTAAGTTATGTGTTAAACATACCTGTTCAAAACGTGACAGGTACGATCCAAGGTCATCGAAGTTCAATTTGAAATGTGGTAATTTAAAATTGTAATAAGGTTTATTTTGGTTGGATGAAGATCCATTTTGAGCATTATCATTCTGGCTTGCTGCAGCACTTTGTGCCTGAAATCTTGCAGTTTCCCACTTAAGACATTGCAATTCCATTTCTTGTTGCCTTATAATTTCCTCTCGTTTCATTTTATTTTCTTCTTCTTGTCTAGCAATTTCTCTTTGCTTTCCTAACTTAAGTTCACGTTCTTCTTCTTCTCGTCTAGCACTTGCTTTCTGTTCCTCCATTTTTGCTTCATATTTTGCAAGTTCAGTTGTCGCAAATTCCAGGAGTGCATCTCCCTTTTTATTACAATCCTTTCCAATTCTAATGAAATGATCCAAGGTAAGCATTCTTGAACCTAATAGTGTATGTATTTGCTCAATATAATCAATTATAATACTATTGTATTATTATTTGTAAGTTCCACAACTATATAATATTTTGTAATAATATTATATGTACCTACTAATTTACATCATAACTAGTTAAGCTATTTATTTATTTAAGATGCTGAATTTATATCATACACCTAATATCAACATTTAATAATTATGGGTATTATACCTCCATAATTATGTTATTTGATCAATTATATGTGCTAAGTCAACACTGTAGTATTATGAAAATGTACTAATTAATATTTAATATGTTTGTCCTATTCAAGGCAAACCATAAATCAAAGTTATTTATCACTATATATTATTCTATAGTGCCCTCATCATAATCTACAATATGCTTCAATAGTATATTAGACTACTACTGCAAATAGATGACATTACCTAAGTCATCAAATGATTTGGTAAAAATTAATCAAATTATTGTATTATTATATTAATAATAAATTTATAGTAATATCATTATGTTATTAATATATGAGATCAATACAAACAATACAATTTATTAACCAAAAATTTACAACACAGAAGTACAAGATACAATTGACAATTTCACAAAAATAAATGATTTTACAAAACTAAGCATAGAAATCGGAAGTACTGAAAGGTCAAGGATTGAACTAAATGTAGGTCAGCATACAGAAAAAAAAATACGAATGCAAAAACTAATGACGTCACAGGACTCATCTGACGGTATTTACAATACATATAAATGAACATAAAGATAGCAAGGTTAGGATTAACGAGATAGCTTACAAACAATAATACAAAACTCAATAAAATGAAACTGAATACAGTAAAATACACTAGTTATTCACAGAACTGGACACCTAACACGCAAGGTCAAATCATAGCAAATGCGAACAAACAACCCATCGGCATAATCATCGATGGGGTTTTTCGCCAAATGCGATCATTTAACGGCCCTACGGAACGATCAAAACTGACCTTGACGTTCGAAAAGCCATAAGGATCAGTTTTGATTCCCACCTACCGCCCACAAAGTTAAATATACGATATAAATACATATGGGAACATAAAACATACAACGGGTAACAGATGCTTTTGAAAGGACGTGCCGGTGACTAACATGGACCGAACATTGTTTAAAGTACAAATAGGTACTTAGCTTTTAGACACGATAGGTTTCTACAGTGCCCGTTTCACCAATAGGATAAGGAACTCATATGACCAGTTCATGAAGGTTGAAATTAGCTTCCATCGTTCAAAGACATGTTTTGACAGAATTATTTGAAGGTCGATGTCTGGCGCTGCCATTCAGCTGAGTTCGTTACGTTGCTATGGTATGACATCACCGGTGTACAAATAGAAAAATTGTCCATTTCGATTCTGCTTGAAGGAAATTGTTTCTTTACAATCTAGTGTGACTTAAAAGTCCACAGCCACAACAGGCCACCATTGTTGCGGGGGTTCGGTTGTTGGGTCTTTCATTCTATTATTATTAGTTGACTCTGTAAGTTTTTGCTTATTTATCATTATCTCAGTTGAGGTCAACATAATGGTTTTCGTTGATTAATGAGTGTCCAAGAAAATATTGGTTCCGTATGAACCTGATTATCATTAGTATAAACTTCCTATGAAGAAGAGTTCATCAGGTCAAACAACAATCAAGAATTCAAGTTGAAGCAACCAACCGTAATCGAAGTAATGTGGGTAAGTCCTTGACTGAGTCCAAACGTTTATTGACGGAACAACGGATGAAGACATCACAAGTATTATTCATTAATAGCATACATATATAATTGAGTACAGTTGAATCCAATTAATATTCTCAGTCCGTGTCCAGTAAAATGAATTAATATAGCCAGAACATCATAGCTGTGTGCACGCGCGGTTGGGGTTTTCAACGGCCGACAATGAGCGTATGCGTCTGATAAATATCATATTATGGACTGAAATAATCTTCCTTGAAGTTGGTTGTATACTAATCTATTTATATTATTTGATTCATATAACTTGGACTGACCCTGAGTCCCTACTTCGAAGCACTTATATAAATATGTGGCAATACAATGCCCAACACTGGACGAATATAGGACGCGTCTTCATAGCTTGACAGTCAACGTAAAAAGGGTCTCGTATCTAAGTCACGATGCGTGACCTATCAACGCTAACACGTCATAAATCGATCGTGCAAATAGCGTTCAGTAGTCCGTGAATTCTTAACATCAAATTATATTAAATGCTGTGACCCTAGAAGTAGCACACTGCCAACTATAGCAGACGACTTCAATAAAATACTGTAACAATCTCCCATTACTATAATGAGATCGTACCTGGGTGTAGTTTCCATTTCTTTTTGTACCTGTTGATAGAACTCGTCCTTGATCTCTTCATCGCTGTCGTTTGTTGGTGCATTCTTCTTCTTCTTCCGTCCTTAGCCACCGACCGTCAAAGCAGTCAGTGGCCATTACGCCTAGTGGCGTCTTAGGGCAACAGCAGATAGGTTTTCTTTGCCATTGTTTCCCATCACGCCTAGTGGCGTCTTTAGGGCAACGGCAAATCAACCCATTTGCTGTTGTTTCCGTAATCGAAGTGACTGGCAAACGGGTGATCAGCCCGTTTTTTTGTTGGTGCATAGCATTGTATAATTGTGATGTTGGTGAACCTCCCTCTCAGTCTTGCTCTTATCAGTCATTAATAACAATGTACTTCAATAATGAATGTTGTATTAATGAAAGGCTGTCAGCATCATCATCACACCTTTGAACTCCCCAGTCTTGTTCACATTGTTTGTTGAAGCTTTTATGGCTTAAACCTACAAGATGGGGGTAACCAACCCCATGCCTAATTCTCCTTAGTTGCTTTTTATGACATGCTTGGTTAGTTACATTATTATAATTCTTTGCTCCCCTTTAGGGTCCCGGTAAGATAAGGGTGAATTAAAGGTTGTGCCACTTACAGTTTAATAAACATTTTTTTTGTTTAGAACAGCTTTGCATATAATTTTATCTTCTTTACACTCGACAGGGACAGGCCCACTTAAATCATGACTCTACAGGGACAAGCCCACTTAGGTCATGACTCTACAGGGACTGGCCTACTTAGGTCATGACTCTACAGGGACAGGCCCACTTAGGTCTTGACTCCAAAGTGACATCATCATCACCCTTCAGGTCCTCAAAAAGCATAGGCCTTCTGAAGAACATCCGAGAACAGCTTATTCAGGTGGACCAAGAGGCCTGCCCTGTTGTTAATCAGCTCATCTTCGTGACAATCAGCTCATCTTCGTGACAATCAGCTCACCTTTGTGACAATCAGCTCATCTTTGTGACAATCAGCTCATCTTTGTGACAATCAGCTCATCTTTGTGAAAATCAGCTCATCTGTGACCATCAGCTCATCTTTGTGACAATCAGCTCATCTTTGTGACAATCAGCTCATCTTTGTGACAATCAGCTCATCTGTGACCATCAGCTCATCTTTGTGACCATTGTCGCGAGAGGTTCAGATGTTATTAAAATGAAGACTATCCTGGACAAATAGATGTATCAGATGATACCAGGATAGTGCCAGATAAGAGACTGGTCTTAAAAGAAATACCCCCTTCTCTGAAAAGAGTAAGGGTGTATCGACATCAAAGTGGGGTCAAGCTATGTAAATCTACAGGTATGATGATAGTGTTGGGTCCTGAAGATCTATCTGCTACCTCTCCAGATCCCACAATGAGTAATGGTTATATATTGTTTTGTGTGGCTAATTATGTAGGGGAATTTAATTATTAACATGTAATATCTATCAAAACAGAACATTAACTTAACTTACAATAATTAAGAAGACTGAATGATAGTATTTAAAATTTATTCTTCCTATACCTGTTCTCTTTTGTATAGGAACATTTGAAATGAAGTCATAATGTATTTACACAATTAAATAAATAATATGTGGAAGGTACTTCTCCATAAAGTTATAAATTTTATATATAGGTACACACTCTTAATCTCAATGTCACTGGCTTGTATAAGTACTTGAGTTACATCTATTCATTGCCGGGTTCGCATAGAATCTGTAAACTCCAGGCTTGGAAACATGGTTTTGGCTCTATAGGTATAAAGAACTGTACACCATCAGAGTTCCTCTCAAGTAGATGTCTCAGGACTTTGTGGTAAAACCAGGACAAAACCCTCAGGTAACACACATAAGCTGATACTGGCTCTTAATGGCCTCTGGCTCTGCTTCCAGATACAGGCGGCAAAGGTATTGACAGCCTACAATTGCGCTATTCTCAGCTTCGTGTAGTACTTTTGAAATGGTTGTGGCATACTTCTGACAAGTTCAAGGCCTTTTATAACGTTGTGCTCGACCAATCGAAACACAGTCAAAACTGGAATTAAGAATTTTAACCCTGCCCATTTTTCAGCCTTACCGTTCAATGTGACTAAGTTTAAATATTTATTATTTTACTTATTTTTGGGCCGATTTTAATTATTTAAAGTTCTAATAAAACTAGGAATTGATCTCTATCGTTCTAGCTATTAATATTTTAGTTAGCCCAGTGCATTTAAATTTGTGCAGACTTTAACTGACTAAATTGGGGACTACCCTGATGTTTAAATGTCACTTAAACTAATTTTACTCTTACACTAAAATATTATTATGAGGAAGTCTTTACACTAACCTCTTAAGTAATATCCCCGCTATAAATTGAGCTATTCCTTTCTGTTTACAAATCTTTATATTATTAAGAAATAAAATATCTTCGTTCGGTCAAATACACAAAATAGGCCCCTCTATCAAGCATAAAAAGGTGTCCTTTACATAACAGAAAAAGGAGCGATTCTATTGGCTGTTATAATTGTACTGTTTATCTTCGATATTTTCGAGCGGTAAATTTGACCGTGGTTATTTGGTCTGATGTGAAACAGACGTCATTTCACGACAACCATCATCACATCTTTGTGACAATCAGCTCATCTTTGTGACAATCAGCTCAAGTTAGCAGAATGGATAAAACCAGAAGTTAATGACCAGTTAGGAAATTGCAACCAAGGTGGAGTGGGTTCAGATGTCAGTGCAGGAGACAAAAAAACCACAGGAGTATAACACTTTGAATTTCATAAAAGGGTGCTTGCATAGAATAGAAGGATTGAAATGGTACGGCAAGAACACCAATGTGGAACTGATAGCAAGAACCAGTGGAACAAGAGATGAGAAGAAGACACTGTCAATTGAAAGGACACAAGCTGAGGCAACCTGTTGATAGCATTACAAGGCAGTTCTTGTTCTGGAACCCCCAGGGTAAGAGAGGTAGAGGGAAACCAAAGAACACATGGAGAAGAGAACTGGAGACAGACATGACAAGGATGAAGTAGACATGGAAAGACTTTGAGCAGACGGCACGAGTAAGTTTGTTAACAGCCTTAGCTCCTTGCGTGGCTGAAAGGTGATGATGATGATAGTGGTATGGTGTCTGGTTCTGAAGACATATCTCAATTAGGACAAATATGAATGAACAGTAATAAATTAAATAAAGAGAAAAAAATATCTGTATTAAGACATCAGCTAAGATAATGACCTAAAGAGTTCTTGTTTGGGTCTCTCAGGAGACCAAAAAAAATGAATAGGCTACGGATAGCTTAGATATGTTTAGAGATGGCTACTGTGTGTATGTGTCGAAACAATGCTTCGAAACAGCATCGAGTCCGAAAGATTCGATACACAGCCTGCTTGTTGTTTCGACACAGTTTCAGTTCCTGTCTGCCTCGCTGGTTTGCAGAGACACACTGTCTCACTGTCTAACCTTCCGTGGGCCTTTGTAAAATTTGAATCAACCGTTCGGAACATTAGTATGGAATATCAAACATGTCATATTTTTCAGGGATGTGTTATGATGACTTGATTTTACAAGTGATATTATTTTTGCTGAGAAGTTATAGACACTGGAAATTGTGTCAGTGCTGCAGTTGTCAATGTTTTAGGCACTATGTTAAAGTTGAAAGTGTCCGTATGTTCGTATAAATGTAATGGACACTTTATTAGCTCTGCTGATATCTGTGTACTCGGTGTGGATTTGAATCATTGTCTACCAAAACTAGCTTACTCTAGTTTGATATCATGTGTTATTATTACTGTTATTATTATTGTTGTTTTTTTAATTATTTTCACATATACTGCAGCTATCATCCTATCTCCATTTTATTTCATCATAATGAAGACGTGTGTAAAAATATTGAATTGTGGTCACACGAAATGCCATAGATTTTCACACACGACAGTAGCGCGCAAGTAAAAACAGTTCATGTATAGTAATGTATACTGTCTATTAGAGACTTCTTTCTCCCCGATACGGGCAATAGTGCCGTTGTGTCGACACACTGTTTCGATACAGTTTAAATCACTGAGCCGACTGTCTCGAAACAGCGGAGTGTGTCGATCTGCCCACCTCTAGATATGTTGTAACAGGCAACACATCTAAATTAAAAACAAACTGCTACACAAACTACCACTGCAAAAGCACATGAATGTTTGAATGCAGGCTTCTTCCAACTGGACCAGCGGCAGTGTTGGCTCTTAGTTCCGTAACGAGTAAAATGGGGGAAAAAGAAGGAGAAGCTATAAGAAAGTAATTCAAATGTCTTATAGGTAATAACACTGACAGTACAAGAAGTCCAAGACAAATTCTGACAACAGAAAAATAAATAAGTAAGTAAAACTAAACATATAAACAATGATAGGGCTGGAAAGTAAACTGGAAGAGATACAGGTCCGTATAATTTTATCCATCCACCCGAAAAAAGAAATATTCTGAAAATTGAAAGTTTCTTTAGGAGATTCTGGGCAACATTTTTAGCACATGTTATGCGACTCTGGGCTATTTAGGGCGACTTTTCGAACATGATTTGGGCGACTTCTGGAAACCAAAATAAAATCCAGTTTCCGAAACACAGTTGTCCCCGAGGCTTTCAGATAAAAGGATACTGAGAAGTTAGCAAGAATAATATTCCAGTCTTAACATATGGATGCGAGCCATGGGCAATGACTACAATTCACAAAAGCCAGCTCCAAACCTCAGAAATGAGGTGCTTGAAACAAGAATAGATATGGTCTGCAACAAGACGATAACCTCAAAATCTAGCCACTACAGACTCAAGTAGAACAGTCCCAATTATGATGGTTTTGCCATGTCTGCAGAATGGAAGAAGATCGGCTACCATGACAAGTATGGGAAACTATGAGCCAGGAATCCAGACCTCCAGGATAACCCAGAGTCCGCTGGGAGGACAACATCAGGCAATCTCTGAAAGGCCGAGGACTAGATTGGAACCAGACCAGTAGGAAGACAGCCTTTAGGATAGTATGGCTGTCCCTCCTCTAAACCTCATGGCAGAAGGGGGATGACTAAGTAAGTAAATAAGGATACCAACCTGTAGTTATCAACTTCTCTGATGAGACAAAGCAAAAAGAAAATGATATAACTGATACATTTCAACAAAATTCCTCAATCTAACTGTTGAAAAACTTAATGTCTTATGGGTATTAATAGTGAAAGTACAAGGATCAGAAGTTCGAGAAAAATTTTGACAACAAAAACATAAACAAAACTAAATGTGTCAACAATAATAGGAGTTGAAGGGAAACTCTCTGATGAGGCAAATTAAAAGGACAATGATATAACTGGAACATTTCAAAAATTTCAAAATTTAACTTGAAAAACTTAATGCCTGAAATAATAACTTGTTTAACCACAACAACAAAAAACAAAGACAACAGAGAAACAATGACCTATACCTCAACTCACTTGATTTGATATTCAGGTGGTGCAAGAAGAGGATAATCAGGCGGCATGTGTACCTGGCCAACAGAAAAACAAAATTCAATGCTATTGCTAAAAATTATTCTACACACAAAATGTAAAATGTTGCAAGAAATATTTCTATATTCTAAGAGCTACGTTGTGACACACGGAGAACAACAAAAACAACAACCTAGATGCAACAGACTTTCATAAATGGGTTCTTGTACTGAATAGAAGGACTGAAATGGTATGACCAAATCACCAGTGTTCAACCAGTGTCTTTCTGACCTTAAGCACTGGTGCAGAAAAAAGGCTGTCAGTGGTGACAGGACGATTCTCCAGCAACTTCAGAGCAGAGGCAGAGGCCTTGAAAACTGCAGCAGAGGTTATATTGACAGAAGAAACGGCAGAGAGACAAGTTGCTTTCTTTACTGATGCACAGTCAGTAATTGCAACATTGAAAAGACAAAATAATACAGACCTGGATGATCTCAGAGTAGTGCTCCACAAACTTTGTCAACGATTCAAAAGTGTTGTGATCCAGTGGATCCCATCTCATTGTAGCATCGCCGGCAATGAAGAGGCTGACAGAATGGCAAAAGAAGGTTCACATCTACCTCAGCCTGATGCAAGCATAACTTTTGAGGAGGCAAAGAGTTTTATCAGAATCAGTTACAGAAACAAATGGAATGTAGAACATCCAGGGCACACACAGAATGATGCTTACTACCAGCTCCACAGAAGAGAACAAGTGGTAATCTTCAGACTCCGCACTGGCCACAACAGATTGAGATACCATCTATTCAACAAGCTAAAGATAGGAACTACCGATCAGTGTAACTGTGGCACTGATAAAATGACTGCTGAACATCTGCTTCAAAGTTGCCCCTTATATGTGGTACAGAGAAAGTGCATATGGCCGACGCCAGCTTCTTTTGTGGAAAAGCTTTACGGGGATTCAAATAGCCTCAAACTGACTACTGCTTTCTTTGAGAACATTCAAGTGGACGTCTGAGAGTGTACGAAGAAGAAGAAGAAGAACCGGTGACAAGAACCAGATAGTTTCCGGTGCACCAGAAGATGAGAAGAAGCTGACGATGGATAAGACCAAAATTGAGGAAGCCTGGTGATAGCATTACAACGCAGTCCTTGTTCTGGAATCCCCAGGGTAAAGAGAGGCAGAGAGAGAGACCAAAAAAACAAATCACAAAATATAAGGAGAAGAGAAATGAAGACAGAAATTAAATGGATAAAGGATATATGGAACAACTATGAGCTGATGGTACTGGACAGGAGGATTTTGCATGAATCTTTTGAAGATCTATGCTCCTCAGGGAGCTGAAGGGTAATAATGATGATGAGCTATATTATAAGAGCTATATTATAAGAGTTGTATTATAAGATATATTATATTATAGTCTCACTCTTATATGAAGCCAGTCTAAGCAGATACAGGAGCAAGTGGGATGCAGAGCATCCAGGTCACTAAAAAAATGATGCGTATTACAGGCTCAGCAGAAGTGAACAAGTGGTAATCTTCAGACATCACACAGGCCACAACAGATTGAGACACTATCTACTCAACAAGCTGAAGACAGGAACAACTGGTGAGTGTAACTGTGGCACCGATAAAATGACTGCTGAACATCTAATTCAAAAGTGCCCAACAGAGAATGTGTACATGGTCATCACAAGTAGAAAAACTCTACGGAGATACCAACACCTCAAGCTGACGTCTGAAAGTGAACGAAGAAGAAGAAGCAGATATGGAGCCGGTCTGAATGCTTTTCAAGAGAGAACACCGTAATATTATGTTATCTCAATTAATAAAATGATGCTGTATTTACTCATTGTAATGCTGCTGCTATTTATGCCATTTCTCTTTTAGCCTTTGTTTAATTATGCTGTATGTCTCTCAAATGTTGATAACCTAAGCATCTTAGATAACAATGTTGATCATTAGATTTGTACGTGGACACTAGATAGAGCAAGAAAGGCATCAAACGTCCAAGGTATGGAAGCATAATTCTAAGATTTTCAGAGATTCACGTAAAAATAAACTGTTACAATAATGATCTCTGTATGACTAAAACTTGCATGCTTCTGGCAAACTCATCATGTAAAACAAATTGGTACAGAAACTACCTCGCAAGAGTACATGAATGCTTAAATGCAGGCTTCCTACAGAGGGACCAGCTACAATGGTAGCTCTATGTTCCATAAAAAGTGAAAGAAGAATGACATGAAAAAGGAATTGACAGGACATAATCATGAATAAATTTCTCTACAACTACATATAACTGAAGAAAAGAACCCTTTGAAACATACTGTACCGTATCACGGCACACAAAACAGCTCATGGGGTAGAAACAGTTTATGAACCAACTGTGCTACATAATCTCATACAAACAAATAACAATGCAAATGCTCAATGATATGTGAAACCAACAATAAAACACAGAAAGAGCGTCTCTCATTACAATTGTTACTTTTTTTTTAACTTTTTAATGTCCAAACCTGGTTAAATATTTTCAATACCTTATTTAAGAAGCTAAGGACGGATCTGCTGATCATGACTACAAACCTAATACTGACATAAATTTTTTTTTTTTTTTTTTTTTTCTTTTTTTTTTTCCCGTACGCCCGCTAATACTCGAGGCGAAATCTCAGGTTATTATTAATGTCTAACCTGACATTGATTTTACGTGAGTATCCCTTTTCTTGTACAGAGACAGGTGTCCCTCGCCATTCAGGCAGATACTCGCCGATTTCGGAGGTATGACATAAATTAAATCAATGATTACCTGTAAACTTATTGTCCATTTTGGAGCCTCTGCATCGTCTGTTATGCGAATGCAGTAAATTTTTGATGATTCATCAATAACACACCATTCATCACCATATATGGCCGAGAGGGCTTCCACTTCATCTGCCTATTATTACAAAGAAATCTATTAGTAACATATAAGACTTAAGAAGTTGGAGTGGCAAAGAGGTATGGCGTCCGCCTTGAATTCTAGAGGTACCGGGTTCGATTCCCAGTTGAGGGAAGATAATTTATGCAAATTTTTTTTTCAGATCCAGTGTTCCTAATGATGTCATACTCCCCCCTGGTCTCCTGGGTAGTGAGATTGAATGCCTACCCTTCTTGGATAAGGGCGAAAAAATAGGAGGTAAATTTCACATGTATAAAATCCCACAGCAGCTGGAAATCGTAAAGAGCAGGCCTATCAGGCCGCTGCACTGGCAAAATTTAAAAATTAGAAATCTACACACCACAAAAATATTTATAAAATGTGTGATTACTATATACGCATATTGGGATTCTCGCCGGTGCTATGAAGTTCGTGCATTGTGCTGAGATCCTCCTTGTGTGATCTAAGGGAGGAGATCAGAGCACTGATGGAGTAGTCCGTGTGCAATGAAGATAGTCCTTAACACCAAACCAAACCAAGATTTAAGACATTACATTATGAGTAATCTGTCCTAAGCAGTAATGCTAGGCATACATGCCACACCTCAGAGATGAAAAACCTGTACAAAATATCCAAAATCCTGTACAAAGTCCCGCAAAAGCTGTACAAAGACTGAAAAAAACATATACAAGAGTTAATTCATGTAAAAATATTTTCAATTACAGTGGGCTGCTTTATAAATGAGGCACTGGGACTTTGCCTTTTAAAGCAGGTCTTCACTTATTTTAAAACCCAAACAATAAATGTCTGAGTTTA
Source organism: Oreohelix idahoensis (assembly GCA_024509875.1). Lineage (NCBI taxonomy): Eukaryota > Metazoa > Mollusca > Gastropoda > Stylommatophora > Oreohelicidae > Oreohelix > Oreohelix idahoensis. The sequence goes on along the minus strand of JAMPIV010014962.1, from coordinate 310,108 downwards.
TTTTACACTGTAAAAATGATGTGATGGTGTCATCCTTTAGTCTATTTCTGTGCTTAATTATCACTAACAGACTGGGAAATCCTGTGTTCAATAGGACCTTATAAAAGAACTCTGAGACACAGTAATAAGGAGAATGGGTTAGAAAACCTGTACAGAAATTATGTACAGGGTGTACACCTCCGAAAACGCAATTATGGGAAAACCATAAACAGATTATGGGTAAACCATAGACAGATTATGGGTAAACCATAGCATGTGGCATGTATGGCTAGGTATTAATCTCTTGCTTTTCTTTTAATTAATGGAAACAGATATTCTGGGTTGAATCACACTTTACTGTACACTTGCCATCCAATATGAACAACTATAACCCATCAGAGGTTGAAAGGGTTATTTTTTCTTCATTAATTTTTAAAAAAAAAGAAAGTCAATTAAATATCTGTTAAAGTCAGTTATATAACACGATCACCCATCCCCTTTAATATTATTCTATTTGGAGCTTCTGCTTGATTGTGTTCGTTTTTATCTCGTTAAGATTAGTTTAGAATTCCTAAACCTAACCCATTAATACTGTGTCTCTGAATTCTTATATAACGCATTAACGATGTACGCGACTTTACTGGCTGCCGAATTGATAGACATTTGGGCGAAATTGCACATGTGTCCCACTCTTATTTAATTCACCCAAGATATATATCATATTATGAGTTTGTAGTGTGTTTGGCTCATTTTCTGGATTGTGTTGATAAGTATTTTAAAGATGAAAACATCAAGTTTGCCTGTCATGTGAGTTCACTGTTTGTGTTTACCGAGTGAACAAGATGGCGGTTTTTGTGATGTGTCAACCGGACAATGTTTCAAAACATTACAGATTTATTGAGGGCTATTGTTACTGCTCCAGGTACATTTTTGTATGTACCTGCAAGGATACTTGGAGAGGAGATGGGCACCGCCAAGCAAACCTCTTGCCCACTGAAATGTTATGATGGAAAGTCAACTCAGTAATAATTTGCCGGATCGGCCGATGCCCGGATTAACATATCTAGAACATATTATGCAGGAGGCTCTCTACGATTATAAATCAACCATATCGATTGGAGGCCGACCTCTGTGTAATCTACGTTTTGCTGATGATATTGATCTGATAGCTGGAACAGAATCAGAACTTCAAGACCTTACCTCTAGACTGGAGAAAGTAACAAGAACATATGGGATGGAAATTAATATAGAAAAAAGCAAGATATTGGTGAATAGCCATAAGAAACATGTTCCGACCAACATTACGTTAAATGGGCAAACGTTAGAAGAAGTTAACACCTTTAAATATCTCGGGTCCACTATATGTAGTGATGGAAGATCAAATAAAGAAATCAAGACAAGACTTGAGATGGCCTCAGCTGCCATGACAAGGTTGAATGTGATCTGGAAAAGTAACATCAGTTTTCCTGTGAAGATCAAATTATACAAATCACTTGTATTATCTATTCTCTTGTATGGGTGTGAGGGCTGGACACTCACTGCAGATACGGAGCGAAGGATTCAGGCTTTCGAGCATAAATGTTATAGAAGAATTTTGCGCATTTGCTATAAAGAGCACAAAACAAATGTCTATGTTAGAGAGAAGATAAACACCTATGCAGGCCATCAAGAACCACTTTTGTCAATAGTGAAACGTCGAAAGCTTGCCTGGTTTGGGCATGTAACTCGTCATGACTCCCTTTCGAAAACGATCCTCCAGGGAACAGTCGAAGGTAAACGGAGAAGAGGAAGGCAAAGAAAATCCTGGGCTGATAACATCAAAGAATGGGCAGGACACGGTTTCTCCACACTTGTATGCATTGCTGAGAATAGAGAGCAGTGGAGGACCCTGTCTGTTGATGCTTCCACCATGGCACCCCTACGACCCATGACGGGTTATGGGTTGAGATGATGATGATATATCATAATGTATATAAATGTAGTCGCTATATGCGATGCCACTGTTTGCTTCTGGCATTGTCATTCCTTCTTATTTATTGTGTAAACGGTTAAAATAGAAAAAAATTTCCAATTGTGTGTAGCCTAGGCCTAATAATTCAATTATTGACTGAAATGAAGAACAGTGGGATGTGTTCTTCGACGTCACCCACTGTCACCAGCGTCGTTAGGGTTAGGATTCCTACACCCAACTCTTACCTTTTTTTACAGCGTCTCTGAATTCTCTATTTCGGTCGTATCGAACAGGCGGCCCCCTGTTCTTCATTTCAACCAAAGAATGATGAAACAATGAAGGGGGAAAAAAAGTTAGGCCTAGGCTTTTGAAAATGTTTTGGCTGAAGAATAGAACTTGAACAACATCAAGTAGCCTATACCTGCCGTGCAATATTGTCGCTCTCTGACATTTTGTATTCGGTGTCTACATCAGAAGTAGCTCAAACTATCCATTATGAAATTAATAAGAATATTGACACTTAAAAGTAAATGTTACACGTATCTACTATCTACACAGCAGATTCTCATTTTCACATTAGGTCACGTGGTTACTAAATATAGTTTCAAAGGTCCTGTGGCCAGACACTTAAAAATATCTAATTTCCGGTTCCGTTACGGGTATACCTCGGAGATATTACGGGTTCGGTTCCAGACAACCGCAATAAAGCGAATGTCGTAATAAAGCGGGTCATTCCCATTTTTATTTGCTTCCCAGTGCATATAAAAGCCTAAAATCATGTTTACACTATGTCTATTAAGTGCGCAATAACGCTAGTTCTTAAATAAAAAACAGTGTATTGTAAAATTAAAAATAGGCCCTACTTTATTAATTAAAAAAAATGCTAATCTTCATCATCTAAGCCTTCAGCGAAGCGTAATTTTATTGCTAGTGGACTATGAAGAGCCAAAACATATCTGAAGAAAAAGGCACGTTCTAATAAATAAACATGAATAATTTGAAAAAAAGCACAATATCTGCGAAGCGCAATAAAGCGAGGTATACTTGTAAATATTTTTATTTACTTCATTGTCATGTCTGCAGTTGCCGTTAAACCCGTGTATTTCCCACGAGTCTCGAGGAGACAAAGAAAGAATATGCCTTCTGCTTCCTCAGGCATGTCGTAAAAGGCGACAAATATGAGATCGTACTTGTGGCTGCCAACCTCATCATGGAAAACAAAGTGCTACAGAAACCCACTTCTGCAAGAGTTCTTTATTTTAAATTTAATTTGACGATGAGAAATATCCAGTTCAACCTTTGATTGATTATAATTAGGATCTTCTTCTTCCTCATTTGTCCTGAAAAGGACGTTCGTTGCGTTGTGTCTGTTTACAGCGCTGCTGTGATATCTGCGCCTTTCGGCCGGCACATCCGACTTCAGCACGGCATTTTTGGGGACCGGGTTTGCCTTCCCTCTTCGATCCCTACTCTCTCAGCCAGACTGCAGTGATGCAGTCTGTTTCCAGGACCACCACGTGGAGGTGGAGTAGGGTCTTGGTCAGCTCTGGTTTGCTGACCCTGACGCAAGCAGTCAAGCTATGGGTCGCTGACTGCATTCTCTATTGCTGCGTCTTTGGGTCCCAATAATTAGGTTCTATCCTATATATAAAATACCAGCTTTTTCTGTCTGTGCGTAACGCTAAGGGGTGCAACTTTGGTTGAAAGTTAGACATTAATTGTATTGTTTCCCTTATATGTGCTCTCCCGAAAATAGTAACACTTACCAAAGAAGACTGCGCAAATGACGGTGTGCACAAAAATATTTATAGAATATGTGATCCCGTATACACATATTGGAACCCTCGCTGCTGCTACGTAGTTCGTCTACAGTGGTGATGCACAGTGGTTTTTTAAATACTTTTGACCAAGTAAAATTCCCGTTAGGGTATTTGTGCTTTTGACTTTAATTCCCGTCTTATGACGGGCTTTTACACTAGTAAAACAATATTAACAGACTCGCTTTCAGCTATTCAATCTATAAGAAACTTACGAGAATGCAGTAGACCAGATATAGCAGAAGAGATATTACTGGCAAATACTTACCTATATTCCAGAGAATGTTCCGTTCTAATAGATTGGATACCTTCATATGTTGGCAGAGAAGGAAACGAAAAGGCGGATAAACAATTAAAGAAGCTAAGAAAAGTAGAAATAATAGAAACCAAATAAATGTGGGGATTAGTAAAACAGATCAAAAGCTTAATTAAAAGAATAATAACTGACGAATGGACAGTAGAGTGGGATGGAAGTCTGAAGGACAGACGCTCATATAAATTGTTCAAGACTCCAACAAGAACGTGTCAGGTATCTTGAGAATTAAAAATCTCTAGAAATTCGAAATTTTTAGACTGCAACTAGGAATAGGATATTTTAGAAAAGAAGAACCTTAGTGTGCAGAGTGTCTAGAAAAAAATAATATAGAGCAAATCCTATTAAAATGTAGGAAGTATGAACAAAAGAGTCAATGCGAAAGTTGGAACACACAATACTTATAACGAAAGAGTAATGGGGAAATGCGGCAGTGGAACAATAAATGGGGACAAATTAATAAGCTTCTGCAGTATTAACAACCTAGTCATTGGAGGAACACTTTTTCCGCACAAAGAAGTACACAAGTTAACGTGGGAATCACCAAACGGATGGGACAGAAACCGGTTAATGATCAATAGCAGATGAAGACATGCATTACAAGACGTGAAAGTAAGAAGAGGCGCAGATGTGGGAAGTGATCATCACCTAGTAGTAGCAAGACTGAAGGTGAAACTCAGAGCTGCTGGACCAGTTGCAGTCAAACAGAAAATATATAACATCACGAAACTTAAGGACCCCCTCACCAGAAAAGCTTTCATTGTCGACGTAAAGAGACGATATCAGATTGCTAAATGCCAGGAAAGAACGGAGACTGATGATGGGCAGAACACTTCAGAGAAAAACTGAATAAGGAACCATCAGAGACTCAGCTGAATGTTCCTGAGGCTGAAAGTGACTTAGACGTAAATACAGACATTCCACGAAAAAAAGAAATCATCACAGCTATCAATGGGTTAAAAAATGGAAAAGCGCCTGGTCACGACAATTTAACTGAGTTATTCAAGGCAGACCCTGAACTAGCAGCAGAACTATTAAAACAACTATTTGCACTAGTCTGGGAAACTGAGACAACACCAACAGAATGGAGTAAAGGAATAATTGTCAAATTGCCCAAGAAGGGCGACATTGCAGACTGCAACAACTGGAGAGGAATTGCTCTCCTCTCAGTTCCCAGTAAAATACTAGGCAGGATAATCATCCAGAGAATTTCAAAAGCAGTTGACCATAAACTCAGGAAAGAACAAGCGGGTTTTAGAAAGAACAGAAGATGTGCAGATCATATATTCACTCTCAGGAACATTATAGAGCAGTGCTCAGAATGGCGGAGACAGCTATACATTAACTTGTTGATTTTGAAAAGGCTTTCGACAGCATACACAGGGACAGCCTATGGAAAATACTGAGGGCTTATGGAATTCTCAGCTGCATTGTTTCCATCATAAAAAGCCTATATTCTAACTTTACATGCAGTGTTGGATTGAGTAATCTAACTTTCGAAGTGAAAACAGGAGTACGACAGGGATGCCCCTTATCAACAACATTATATTTTACAGCTATAGATTGGGTGATGCGCCAGACAACAGAGAACAGTCAAAGAGGAATTAGATGGACAACGTTTTCTACACTGGAAGATCTGGAATATTCAAATGACATTGCACTACTCGCGCATTGACATCAACACATCCAAGAAAAACCGACTGACTGAAAAAGTATGGCCAGCAGGTTGGTCTGAACATCAATCTGAAGAAGACAGAGGTCTTGTCGTAAATTTATTTTGAGAGAAAAGAGTCGTAGAAATAGTGGTCCGGTTTAGAGTGGAAAATGATGATGGAAAGCTCAGTGATAGAAAATGTAGAGATTTAATAGTTACTTCACAGCGTGCTGGAGGAGAGTAAAGACAGACTTATTTACGACAAATCGTGTCTCTCAATCTTCTCTTTCACTCTCCTGGTCAAACAATTATTTGCCAGTTTTCCAGACTCGCATCTGCGCGCACACCGATTCGGTGTTTTCAAACACACACACGACGTTGATACAAACTATATTAAAACGAATAGGGGAAATGTTGGGCTTTGGGTATATCCAACACACAGAACTAAATGAGTTTAGGTGATTTTATTTACTTTAAACATCAATCACTAAAAATATCAGATATTACATAAATTATCATAAGTACACAAATGCAAATAACAAGTTTGGGAGGGGGTGAAGAAGATTGGTATCGACTAAGCCCTTCCCGCTCATTAGACAAAGACAAACCCAGTCCAGAGATAGATAATATCAGGAACACGGGTACGTTAACCTAACAGTAAAGTTAATTACTCTGAAAGAGGTGTTACCAAGTTAGGTATAAGTGATAGAAAAAAAAAAAACCTGTTCTTCCCAGCTGTTCTTCCCTTTACTAAGCAAATGGAAAGGAGGTGGTTTTAAACAGAGTTAACAAATTATCAACTATCCCACTTAAAGGAACAATGTAGGGTATACAGAAAAGATATATGTTACCAGGTAAGCAAGTTAACAAAATGGTCACACAAAAGAATTAATTTCCTGTCATTCATACACGCGCTAGCAAAGGCCTTCACTCATCTTGCTCTCACTTACCGATTGTGAAAAAATCTTGCACTCCATAGAATAACACAACAGCAGTTACACCTCAACTAAATGTATGAGTGTTTGTTCAAGTTCTAGCCCCAGATTATCGGGTAGGCGGTCAGCACATAAAAGGATCCCGTAATCGCTGGAAAATGAATCTGTAGTTGCGTCTCTTTTCTTAATAACAGTTTCTATGGGAGGGCACGGTCTCTGATACCGGGGTGAGGATGGTGTGGTCTATTTGGCTATGCCGCTGATAATAAAATTCTCACGCGTGCTGGTACACTTTATCCGTGAGGTATGGTTTAAGTCCAGTGAGAAAACTAAGTCACATCACTGTTCAGGAAATTATGAATTATCTCTCTGTGTCAGTAAACTAACAAAGCTCGGGCCAGTGTTCTTCTTCCCGTTACGACTTAAGTTGTTTGATGGTGCGTTAAATTTGTCTTTGGGTGTGCTTTCTTTGCTATAAGTTAGATAGCGGAATTCCGAACATAGAATCGCCTCAAAGATTAAAAATTTACACAGTCTCAACAAGTTCTGCGTCAGGGGAACTCTACACACTGTTTATGCTTTGCTTTGCTTAGATTGATTTCTTTATTGCTTTCTTAATGCTGGGATCGCACAGGTTACGATCACTCTGTATGAAAGAAAAAAAAGACATGTAATATACCGAAAACAAATAACCTTCTAAAGCGCGATGAATTTCCCGTTAAGCCTATAATACGCTCGAGTATTTAATTATGTATTTAATAAACACTGCGCGAATTCTAGTGGTTAAAAACCCACATCTATAAAACTAGGACTTAACTGAATTTATTAATTATAAATTCCTTCGCGACTTTAAAAGTTAATTTAAGCATCTATTATCTTTTGAAATAATATAATAGATAGATCATTATATTTACCACTGGAACTATTGAGATGGTTTAATTTAATAGATTTAAATTAACACAAAATCCCTTGAAATAGAATGACTAGACCACTGATCACTTTACACAATATATATTTTACCGCTTTGCACAGAATTAGAAATCACTGCAAATATATATAAAATCCAGGGGAAAATCTATAACCAGATTTCAATAAAGCTAGTGCTTCTGTAAAGATCTGGCCAGCGAGTGATAACGTGTCTAGTTCTACATGGTCTATTTAGCTAAAATGGAATGTAAGTTGAGTGGGACATGATAAACTTGACAACTTATTTGATCTCACGAACTTTTGGGGATCTGACCGCCAAATCAAGAGAAGAAGCCGCCCCCTGGTCTTCGTATCCGCTCGCTGCTGCCCGTTTCGCTTTCCCCCGTTCGCTCGGTTCCTCGATTGACACCGAGACGCGAAATTAGCGGCAAGCAACTGCGTCTCGTATCAGGGAAAACTACTGTCTTTGATAGCGCCGATAGTCTCCCCTAAGATCCCTCGGTCTGTCTCTTTGATCTCGTCGCTGTATCCTACATGAGTCCCGGTGGAATGCGTTCTGGCAAACGAAAAGTTACAACAAATGTTCAGGGGTTCTAATGTTATGAAAAGCTAAAGGTCCCTTTAAATCATCCATCATATCAGGGAAAAATTCACTAGTCAAACTAGACGTACGTCACAATCGTCCCCACTTTTAGACATGAAACCATTTTTCATGTTTTCATTTTTGACAATGGAGGTGACCTGATTGGTGATTTTAGGATGAGTGGTATCTTCAGTTTGCTCTTCTTCCTCTGTAGACCAGTTTCTACTCAGAAAATCAGCCCGACATTCTGTCTTCCCGGAATATATTCCACTTTGAAAGAATAGACGCTTAGAAGGAGGGCCCAACGCATGATCCTAGCGTTAAATTCTTTATTGGCACCAAGAAATGCTAACGGAGCGTGGTCTGTTTGCACCGTGAACGATGTACCATAAAGAAACTCATGATGGTGTCTGATACCGTCAATCAGAGCAAGACATTCCCTTTCAACTACGCTGTAGTTCCGTTCCGCTTTATTTAATTTCCGACTGCCATAGGCAACTGGAAATAGCATGTTCAGGTCACTGTCATCGGCTTGAAGCAGTGTTGACCCGATGCCCTGACCTGACGCGTCGACTCTCAGTACAAAAGGTTTCTTGAGGTCAGGCAACCTCAAAATGGGGTATGCAGACAACTGTCCTTTCAAAGTGCTATACGCGTGTTCGCACTTTTGATCCCATATGACCTTATCAGGACAACCTTTCTTTGTGAGGTCAGTCAGAGGTGCCGTCAGTCCGTTGAAGTTCTGGATGTACTTCTGATAGTATGCACATAGCGATATGAAGGAACGTACGTCTTTCTTCGTTCGGGGTCTTTTTGCTGCCACTATTTTCTCCACGTTCTTCTTAATAGGCCAACTGCATCCGTGAGAAATAGTGTGCCCCAGGAAGTCTAACTGTTCAAACCCGATGAGACATTTGCTAGGTCTGGCTGTGAGACCCGTTTCCTGTAGTCTCCTGAGGAGCATAGCAACCGTAGCAATATGTTCTTCATAGGTTTCCGATGCAATTAAGATGTCATCCATAATTTCATGGATATGGGGACTTTGCAAAGGTTCTAGAAGCTTCCTCATCATCCTGGTGAACACTCCTGGTGCGTTATGCAAACCGAACGGCATCACGTTAAATGTGTAATGTCCTTCACTAGTGCTGAAAGCTAACAAAGGTTTAATTTCCTCCTTGACTGGTATTTGATAATAACCTTTGCTGAGGTCAATCTTGGAGAAGATCTTTGCTTTGCTGAGCTTGGTGAACAACTCAGAAACAGTTTGGAGAGGTTCGGGCTGGAATTCCGTTACAGCGTTTAGCAACCTGTAATCAATGCACAGCCGAACTTCCTTATTGGGCTTCTGCAACAGCACTACACTCGAGCTGTAAGGAGATGTAGACTCACTGATAATTCCTGCCTGACGCAGCTTGTCTATTTCTCCGCGAAGTGCATCAGCTTTAGCGTACGGGATGGGGTAAACTCTGGTTTGAACAGGGGTCTCGTTTGTTAATTTCATATCAAATTCAATGAGATTTGTTCGACCAGGTACATCCGTTAAGACTGCACTGTACTGTTTTAGTAGAGCCCTAGTTTCTGTTTGTTGTTCTGGTGAGAGATTGTCGCCGAACTTGACATCTTTAAAGGATTCTGTGGGTTGCAGTGGATACTCCATGCCACCATCATCATCTTCCTCGTCTTCCGTTGCTATGGCGACAGCCAGGAGATGCTCGGAGGATGGCACCGGTCTTTCCAAATATTTCTTTAGCAGATTTATGTGGAAGACCTTCTCCTTTCCTTTGATGGAGATCTTGTAGTTGGTACGTGAGATCTTTTTAAGGACGGTTAAACGGTCCTTGCCATCCGATGCGAAGTTTATTGCTTCCGGTTGGAAGTAGCAATAGGACTTTCTCCCCTGGTTGTAGTTCTCTCTCTTTTTGCAGCTTTGTTGTATCTTTTAGTAATTTTAGCGCGGGCTTTCTTAAGGTTGGTAGTAGCTAGATCCCATCCTAGCTTTTAGCCTTTCCTTAAGCTCAGATACATACTTGCTTGCAGAGACGACTGTCTCGTCAGCCTTCTGGTCTGTCAGGGACCGAAGTAAGGCTTCTAGTGGCCCCTTAATAGGTCTGCCAAATAAAAGTGTAGCTGGCGCAAAAACCCGTAGACGCTTGGGGTACCTCTCGGTAGGCGAATAAGGCAGCAGATATATATTGGTCCCAGTCTTCCGGTTTCTCCTGACCCAGCTTACGTAACATCATGGTGAGGGTACCGTTAAAACGTTCCACGAGCCCATTTCCGGCCGGATGGTAGGGACTTGTGTGGATATGTTTGGCCCTCAAGATCTTAAAGATCTCCTCCATTAACAGGCTACGGAATTGGGATCCATTGTCCGTCAAAACTTGTTGAGGGAATCCCAACCGTGTAAAAATTTGCACAAGGGCTTCTGCGACATGCTTGGAATTAGTGCATGGTAGCGGTACGGCTTCGGCCCACATAGTGCAAGTGTCAACTAAGGTCAGGATGAACCTGTTCCTTCTTTTGGTCTTTTCCAGAGGACCAATAATGTCGACAGCAACCCGTTCAAATGGAGCCCCTACTATTGGCATTTGCCCCATAGGTACTGGGGGTGTCAAGTGCTTGGGTGCTACCCGTTGGCACTGGGCGCAGGATTTCACGTACCTGACAATGTCAGAGTTCATTCCTGGCCACCAATAGTGGTTTTTTATTCGCTGAATAGTGGCGTTTTGTCCCATGTGTCCGCTAAAGGGAAGAGAGTGCCCCATTTCTAAGATCTGGTTTCTGTACTGCATCGGTACTAGGAGCTGGTTATTCCCCGTGTCCGGGTTGCCCGTTCTACGATACAATACACCATCCTTAGAAAAGATGTCTCCGTTGTGTCTGGGGTCCTTAGCCATGGGCAGTTTTTTAAAGCAGGGCGCCAGAGTAGGGTCCTTTTGTTGCGCCTCCTTCAGTTCATTCGGCAACAAGTTTGGCGCAGGCTCCCTCTCCTTCTTGGCTTGCCCTCTTGTGGTTACCGCTGCCACAATCGGCTCCTTAGGTCTCCCAATGAACACATATCTACATCCCAGGATAACTGGGTAGATCGGATCATCCATTATGGCCGCTTTAATAACTCCTCTCTGACAAAGTCAGAGTGTGTATTTCTACCAGTGCGATAGGAAGCGTCCTGGGTGCATCACTCCTGAAAACTCCACTAAGTTTGACGGTTTCCTCTGTCTCCTGACCGGGTTTGACTAGGTGCCTAGCGACAATACAACCAAAACTTAATCCAGTGTCAAAAAGACAAGTAGTAGAGGTACCGTTCAAAATTACAGTTCCTCGAGTTGAGGGTCGGTCCCCCTCAGGTTGAGAATCACTGACATTGACTCTACCTTTCGAGGCTGTATGCAAACATCCAATGCGGTTTGCACCGGTTTGTTTGCCCTGATCAGACGTTCCTGGTGTAGGGGTCTTCCCTTTTCCTTGACCTTGGTGGCCGCGCTGCCACGTAGGCTTGTTGGGTTGATCAGAATTGTTGGTGGGGGGGGGGTATCGGGTTTTGTAGAATTTTGATTTTTCCTGGGGGTTTTCTGGGTATTGTTATCTCGTTGGTTATAATGTTGAGAGGAAGTGGAAGAATAGGATGCCTGCTCTAGATTCTGTTTTCGAGATGGCTCATCGGTGGGTTTACGTTTAGTGCTGGGAAGTTCGGCCATTGCATTGCTATAGCGTTCGGCTTTATTGAGTATGTCTTCAAGCCTGACTGCCCCTGTTCAGCCAAAAATCTACGTGTTTCATTCGACAAAGTGGATTTTATCTGCTCCACAAGAACAAGTTCGAGGAGTCCCTCATATGAAAGAGGTAGGTCAGATAATTCAATGCACTTTGTCAGATAACCCGTGAGACGTGAAGAGAACTGGGGAAATGTTTCCGTGCTCTCTTTTCGGCTGTTTCTGAACAACTGCAGAAACTTTCGGGCAGTCATCTCAAACTGCTGTAGTAAGGCCTTTTTCAACATGTCGTAATCATGTTGATTCGGTCCCAGCTTTGTGTACACGTCATAAGCATTGCCTTTCAGTGACGTTGAAAGTTTGAGCGCCCAGCGGGTACTCTCTAACCCATAAAGATTCGCGAGTCTCTCGAATTTTTCTAGGTAGCTGTCAATTTTTTCGTTAGGGCTAGGAAAAGATTCTAAAGAAAACGACATAGCAGTTAATTGGGCAGATTGAGTACTGGAGAGGTCCATTGATTGAGACTGGGGAGAAGACGGCTCTCCGTTAGTCGAAGTAGAGGCGCCCCGACTCTCTAGAGCCTTAAGCGCCAGTTGATGCTGTCTTTCCTTGTCTCTCTCTCTCTCTCTCTGCGAGTTTCCATCTCTGCTTCAATTTTCTTCTGTTCCAACAGACGTTCTTCCGCTTCTTTCTTATCTGCCCTCTCCTGGGCTTCTCTCCTCTCTGTTCTTTCTTTCTCTTCCTTCCTCTCAGCTTCTGCTCTCTGTTGCTCCGCCTTCCTCTCAGCTTCGGCTCTCTGTTGCTCCGCGTCATATATTTCCAATTCCTGTTAATAAACGCGTTTGCAGCTTCTGCATCTAATCCTGCCTCTTTCGCTTCCAGCCTCAAGATGGACCTCATCTTTATCCTCTCTGCCATTGTTAAAGAATAAGATGAAGTATGCTTAGAGAACTAGTAAGAAGAAACGCGAAAGGGAGGAACTCTGAACCGCTACGAGAAAAAAAAAACACAAGTACAAATTTACCTGTGTTACCTCCTACCTGTACTGTGCAAACTTATCGCTGCTATTATCTGGCAATTAAGGCTCTAAACGCAAGCGACTATGCCACTAAATGGTAAGTTACACTGGAAAAGAATCTACTATTACAAACAGTAGAGAAAAATTTATATTAAAACAATTTAAAAGGAAAAAAAAAATTCCCCTAAATTTTAAATCTCTGACAACAAACTTCGTCCCTAAAGTCAATTATTGAGATGAGACGTTGTTAACTTAATTTTTAAAAATCAGAACAATCCGTCTTTAGCTAAGCTCAACTCTTTTTAACTTCAAAAACCTTTGTGACTGTAAAACAATCACGCAATCCCAGCAACTCTTATAAAGAAAGAAATTTAATTATCTCCGCCAGAGGATAATAAAATAGCAAATATATTTGTTTATCTGTACTTTCTACTGCTGTGGAGAGAAAACAACCTGTAAATATGCTGTGTGGACAACCCAAATACTTAAAGAACGTTTGTCTAGGGGTGTAATTATTTATTTATTTCCCTAATTCACAAAGACAAATCATTCACACTCTACCTAGTTAGACCCAAACTAAATCAGACTCAAAATATCTTTAACCCGGCTATGCGATTGCCTCAAATGTAGCTCAAGATCCCAGAACCAGCCCACAAATATGTGTGCATCAAATGTATCTCAAAATTATCCCAGACGAGCCGGCCAAATATTGTCGTAAATTTATTTTGAGAGAAAAGAGTCGTAGAAATAGTGGTCCGGTTTAGAGTGGAAAAATGATGATGGAAAGCTCAGTGATAGAAAATGTAGAGATTTAATAGTTACTTCACAGCGTGCTGGAGGAGAGTAAAGACAGACTTATTTACGACAAATCGTGTCTCTCAATCTTCTCTTTCACTCTCCTGGTCAAACAATTATTTGCCAGTTTTCCAGACTCGCATCTGCGCGCACACCGATTCGGTGTTTTCAAACACACACACGACGTTGATACAAACTATATTAAACGAATAGGGGAAATGTTGGGCTTTGGGTATATCCAACACACAGAACTAAATGAGTTTAGGTGATTTTATTTACTTTAAACATCAATCACTAAAAATATCAGATATTACATAAATTATCATAAGTACACAAATGCAAATAACAAGTTTGGGAGGGGGTGAAGAAGATTGGTATCGACTAAGCCCTTCCCGCTCATTAGACAAAGACAAACCCAGTCCAGAGATAGATAATATCAGGAACACGGGTACGTTAACCTAACAGTAAAGTTAATTACTCTGAAAGAGGTGTTACCAAGTTAGGTATAAGTGATAGAAAAAAAAAAAAACCTGTTCTTCCCAGCTGTTCTTCCCTTTACTAAGCAAATGGAAAGGAGGTGGTTTTAAACAGAGTTAACAAATTATCAACTATCCCACTTAAAGGAACAATGTAGGGTATACAGAAAAGATATATGTTACCAGGTAAGCAAGTTAACAAAATGGTCACACAAAAGAATTAATTTCCTGTCATTCATACACGCGCTAGCAAAGGCTTGCACTCATCTTGCTCTCACTTACCGATTGTGAAAAAATCTTGCACTCCATAGAATAACACAACAGCAGTTACACCTCAACTAAATGTATGAGTGTTTGTTCAAGTTCTAGCCCCAGATTATCGGGTAGGCGGTCAGCACATAAAAGGATCCCGTAATCGCTGGAAAATGAATCTGTAGTTGTGTCTCTTTTCTTAATAACAGTTTCTATGGGAGGGCACGGTCTCTGATACCGGGGTGAGGATGGTGTGGTCTATTTGGCTATGCCGCTGATAATAAAATTCTCACGCGTGCTGGTACACTTTATCCGTGAGGTATGGTTTAAGTCCAGTGAGAAAACTAAGTCACATCACTGTTCAGGAAATTATGAATTATCTCTCTGTGTCAGTAAACTAACAAAGCTCGGGCCAGTGTTCTTCTTCCCGTTACGACTTAAGTTGTTTGATGGTGCGTTAAATTTGTCTTTGGGTGTGCTTTCTTTGCTATAAGTTAGATAGCGGAATTCCGAAACATAGAATCGCCTCAAAGATTAAAAATTTACACACAGTCTCAACAAGTTCTGCGTCAGGGGAACTCTACACACTGTTTATGCTTTGCTTTGCTTAGATTGATTTCTTTATTGCTTTCTTAATGCTGGGATCGCACAGGTTACGATCACTCTGTATGAAAGAAAAAAAAAGACATGTAATATACCGAAAACAAATAACCTTCTAAAGCGCGATGAATTTCCCGTTAAGCCTATAATACACTCGAGTATTTAATTATGTATTTAATAAACACTGCGCGAATTCTAGTGGTTAAAAAACCCACATCTATAAAACTAGGACTTAACTGAATTTATTAATTATAAATTCCTTCGCGACTTTAAAAGTTAATTTAAGCATCTATTATCTTTTGAAATAATATAATAGATAGATCATTATATTTAAAACTGGAACCCTTGAAATAGAATGACTAGACCACTGATCACTTTACACAATATATATTTTACCGCTTTGCACAGAATTAGAAATCACTGCAAATATATATAAAATCCAGGGGAAAATCTATAACACGATTTCAATAAAGCTAGTGCTTCTGTAAAGGTCTGGCCAGCGAGTGATAACGTGTCTAGTTCTACATGGTCTATTTAGCTAAAATGGAATGTAAGTTGAGTGGGACATGATAAACTTGACAACTTATTTGATCTCACGAACTTTTGGGGATCTGACCGCCAAATCAAGAGAAGAAGCCGCCCCCTGGTCTTCGTATCCGCTCGCTGCTGCCCGTTTCGCTTTCCCCCGTTCGCTCGGTTCCTCGATTGACACCGAGACGCGAAATTAGCGGCAAGCAACTGCGTCTCGTATCAGGGAAAACTACTGTCTTTGATAGCGCCGATAGTCTCCCCTAAGATCCCTCGGTCTGTCTCTTTGATCTCGTCGCTGTATCCTACATGAGTCCCGGTGGAATGCGTTCTGGCAAACGAAAAGTTACAACAAATGTTCAGGGGTTCTAATGTTATGAAAAGCTAAAGGTCCCTTTAAATCATCCATCATATCAGGGAAAATTCACTAGTCAAACTAGACGTACGTCACAGGTCTTGACACTAAATGTGGGCAATGCTGAGCCAATAACAATAAGGAACCAGAAGTTAGAGCAGACAGACACATTTACTTACCTAGGATGCATAGTAACACCTGACGGCGGAAAAAAGCAAGGACATTAACAACAGAATGAACAAAGCGAGAACAGCATTTGCTAGTCTCAACAACATTTGGAAGTCTCCCCAGTATAGCACAAACACCAAATTAAGACTGTATGAGAGCTGTGTACTTTCTGTGCTTCTCTATGGTGCGGAATGCTGGAGAGTAACAGAGAAGGAAATGTCGAAACTGTCCTCCTTCCACACAGTCTGCCTAAGGAAAATTCTCCGAATCTTTTGGCCGAATACCATCAGCAACCAAGAACTACTTATTCTGAGTAACCAGGAGGACATGCACAACATTATAGCTGGCAGACGCTGGAGTTGGGTGGCCACGTCCTCAGAAGGGACCCTGACACCATCACAAGAACAGCTATGCTAAATTTAAAATTTAAAAAAACGGCAAACAAAAATAAACAGGTGGAGGGGTGTAAAGGTCTGGGGTGTTTAGTTATGTACTTAATTGTTTTTCATTTGTTATAAATCATATTTTTTATAAGAACATCTTCAGACCTCCACCTTCCCAATTACTATATATTAACTTTTGTTTTTATTAAATATTGTTTGACTAAATTATGCAGTTCCCTAGGTCTGTCTATTCTTATCACCTCTTCTATATTTAAAGGTAAATTTGAAGCCTGCAAATAATCTGCTATTGGGATTCTCATTTGGTCATACATTTTATCAAGAAAAGCTCTATATTGTTGTCTTGAAGACATCCTGCACAGTAAGGTTCTTCTATTCTAAAATAGCCCTTTCCCAGCTTTAGTATGAGAAGTTTCTTGTTACTCGGAATTTTCAATTCCCTAGATATCTGACATTCTCTTCTTGGAGCCTTGAATAACTTATATGCACGTCTTCCTTTCAGATTTTTATCCCACTCTGCTTTTCTCTTTAAGCTTTTAATCTCTGATTTACTCATCCCTTCATTTATTAGGTTTTTTATCATATTTACCTTTCTTGGATTCTTTATCATCCTTTTCATTTACCTCTATACCAACATGTGAAGGTATCCAAGCTATTACGACTGAACATCCTCTGGAATATAAGTATGTAGTAACCAGAAATATCCCCTCCGCTATGTCAGGCCTACTGCATTCTCGTAAGTTTCTTAGTGCTTGAATTGTTGAAAGTGAGTCTGTTAAAATTGTTAGTTTCTTGGGAAGGTTATACGAGTAGATTTCTAGTGCTTTTAGTATTTCCATCATCTCTGTAGTGAAAATGGATGTATATTCTGTGATACTATACTACTGGACAAAAGTTAAGGGCCGCCATTCAGTTTAGACAAGGTTTATATAATTGATTGGCAAACTGTAAAGACAAGTGAAAATGCCATTAAAACTGAGCTCAGAGAAATGTGTATACATTTCTGTGTGCACTAGGTTAATTTTTTTTAAATGTAAAAAAACTGGGTCACTTTAACCCGCACGTGAAAATTGCCATTGTTGCTGCAAAAACTCGTGGTTTTTGCAACACGCCCCGCTAGTTCAAAAGGTGAAAAAGTGAGTTGAATTTGAATTGCACGTGGAAAATGATCATCGGTAAAGAGTGTTCACCGTTGGTATGCAATAAATCAGTATGACAAGTGGTCGAAATGATCACTGCATTAGCCATGCCACCAAGGAGAAGTCTCAGCACTGTAGACCGTGGTCGAGCCATGGCATGGATTCTGGATGGTCAATCTGTTCGTCATGTTGCAAGACGTTTAGCAGTGTCCCACTCTACCATTCAGAGACTTCTTGAGAGATTTCAAGCTACCGGACATTTGGAAAATCGACCCTGCTCACGAAGAATTATATAAACCTTGTCTAAACTGAATGGCGGCCCTTAACTTTTGTCCAGTAGTATATATCCTTTTGCCATTTTCCATAATCGAACATATATTCATATCCCTAATTTGTTGTCTTCTCCCTTGGATCCATTTGTGTGTACTGTAATGCTGCCCTTTCATATTTGTTGTATATATTTTTTGGCTATGTTTTTAATATTTTCGATATCATTTGTTTTCTTAAGTACGTCTGCTAGGTGGTAGTCCGTGTCTAGTTTCTTGAGCTCCCAGGGTGGAACCACTGGCTTGTATTCACAATTGTTATTAATTTATGCAATTAAAATATCTAAGTGGACAATTCGCTCCACACATTCCCATCTATTGGTATTCATTGGATTGACCTGAGTCGCTAGCTGACATTTGGTAAAAGTTGCATTTGCTGGGTGAGACTTATCTAACATTACTTTGTTCATGTAATTTAGTCTTAACTCCTTTCTCCGTAATTCCAAGGGTAGAATTCCTAACGCCACTTCTAGAGCCCCCCATTGGTTGATCTGATGGCACCTGCTATTGTACACAAAGCTTGATGCTGAATTCTGTCTAATTAAATCTTGTTACTGTGTGCAGCAGAGTCATATCTAATTTATTTTTCCTCTAATAAAAGATTTATAAAACATGAACATTGTTCCAGTTTCTGCTTCTCCTGGCATGGAAGAGGGGATTGGGAGGGGGGGGGGGGGTGTGAGATCTAAAGATATTGGATTTTCCCCATTTCACAAAGTTTGCGGACGATGGTTGAAGATCATACTTTGATCAAGAGCACCCATAGTGGGGACACTGGATATGGATAAGGGAGAGATACTGAGAACAATTAATGATCGCATGTTAGAGAATGACACTGCAATAGATGAATCATCAAGGTTAAGACTGTTGGAATTTGGCATCAAACGTAAGGCTAGTAGAGATGGACGTATGAGAGGATGCATCCGTCATGTATACAACCAGCGAGCTACAGGAACAGTTAGCATTCATACTCTTCGACATATACAGAGGGAGACTGAGCACCTATGGGTTTAGAGGAGCCATACGCCTTATATCATTTCTTCTTGAGCTCGCTGAACTGCTTTTTTGCACCCCTTTACCATTCTCTGCTTCTCTGGAATGTTGTTTCTAACCTAGCGTATTCTTTTTGTGATTTAGTGATGCATTTTCCATCTGATGTGATTGTATATCACTGTAGTAGCCCCGTCCTGAAAGAATGCACTAAAACAATGATGTACTCTTTCAGTAGCGGTTTCAATAACCTTTTTTTTTTAATTGCCAGCCCCATGGACAATCTTATCTTAGTCGCCTCTCACGGTATACTTGTGGGAGCAGTGGCCTATTCTTTTTTTTTTTCAATCAATCATCACAAGCCTTCAACAAACACATGTCTTCCTGTCACGTGCCATCAGCTCAAGTCCTCCTGTCACGTGCCATCAGCTCAAGTCCTCCTGTCACGTGCCATCAGCCCAAGTCCTCCTGTCACGTGCCATCAGCTCAAGTCCTCCTGTCACGTGCCATCGGCTCAAGTTCTCTCCACGTCTTCCTCATAATTTTAACTTCCGTCTCCAGTTCTCTTTTCCGTGTTTTTTTTTTTGGCCTCTCTTTCCCTAGAGATTCCAGAACAAGGACTGACTTGTAATGCTATCAACAGGTTCCATAAATGTGTATCCTATCCAACGCCAGCGTCTTCTTCTCATCTCTGGTTCACTGGTGGCTGGTTCTTGTCATCAGTTCCACATTGATAAACTTGCCAAACCATTTCAATCATTCTATTCTACACAAGCACCCATTTATGAATGCCTGTAGCTTTTTGATTGTTGTTTTTGTTGTAACTGACCTTATGTGTCGCGTATTCAATGAAAAGTGAACTATACACCACGTTTGTTTTTCTTTGCAGAACATTTTTTTTTTTAAAATGGGTATTACGAGAACTTCATTAGACATTCACTTTCCCGCCATACCCCGCTAATCATTACATATAAATTTTTGTTCTTCTTACATACTGTTTTACTATACTATGTAGTTCTCTAGGTCTTTATGTTCTCACACCTGTTCCACTATACTGTCGTTTTCTAGGTCTGTATATTCTCATCACCTGTTCTACTATACTATATAGTTCTCTAGGTCTGTATGTTCTCACACCTGTTCTACTATACTATGTAGTTCTCTAGGTCTGTATGTTCTCCCACCTGTTCTACTATACTACTCGTATATAGTTCTCTAGGTCTGTATGTTCTCACACCTGTTCTACTATACTATATAGTTCTCTAGGTCTGTATGTTCTCACACCTGTTCTACTATACTATGTAGTTCTCTAGGTCTGTATGTTCTCACACCTGTTCTATTATACTATGTAGTTCTCTAGGTCTGTATGTTCTCACACCTGTTCTACTATACTATGTAGTTCTCTAGGTCTGTATGTTCTCACACCTGTTCTACTATACTATATAGTTCTCTAGGTCTGTATGTTCTCCCACCTGTTCTACTATACTATATAGTTCTCTAGCTCGGTATATTCTCAACACCTGTTCTACTATACTATATAGTTCTCTAGCTCGGTATATTCTCAACACCTGTTCTACTATACTATATAGTTCTCTAGCTCGGTATATTCTCAACACCTGTTCTACTATACTATATAGTTCTCTAGCTCGGTATATTCTCAACACCTGTTCTACTATACTATATAGTTCTCTAGCTCGGTATATTCTCAACACCTGTTCTACTATACTATGTAGTTCTCTAGGTCTGTATGTTCTCACACCTGTTCTACTATACTATATAGTTCTCTAGGTCTGTATGTTCTCCCACCTGTTCTACTATACTATATAGTTCTCTAGCTCGGTATATTCTCAACACCTGTTCTACTATACTATATAGTTCTCTAGCTCGGTATATTCTCAACACCTGTTCTACTATACTATATAGTTCTCTAGCTCAGTATATTCTCAACACCTGTTCTACTATACTATAGTTCTCTAGCTCGGTTATTCTCCCACCTGTTCTACTATACTATATAGTTCTCTAGCTCGGTATATTCTCAACACCTGTTCTACTATACTATATAGTTCTCTAGCTCGGTATATTCTCAACACCTGTTCTACTATACTATATAGTTCTCTAGCTCGGTATATTCTCAACACCTGTTCTACAGTTATGAATGAATTCATCGTCATCATTTATCAACGCGCTCCATGTGAAGCATGGATCCACCACCGCAGCTGGTTCCCTTGCAGGAAGCCTGCACCAAGTAGACACATGCTCTTGGGGCCGGGGTTTCTGAGGCAATGTGTTTTTACATGATGAGGTTGCCAGTGCCATGCATAACCTCAAATTAGTCGCCTAGTAACGACATGTCTCAGGGTCAAGTCTTTCTTTGTCTCTTCAGAGACCTGGAAACTACACGGGGGCTTTTGTGAATTGCAGGCCACGTGATGATGCTGTCGGGCTTTTGTGAATTGCAGGCCACGTGATGATGCTGTCTCTTAGAATTCTTGCTATTTGTACAAATGAATAGTTTTCCTGGAGTTACTTCCTTACGCCATTCTCTCTACAGTTGCCTAACACCTCCTCCACTACAATCAAACTGAGGAACAGAATGGGGTGGGTGAAGGCTAAAACTCCAGGGCTCAAGACAGCATACATGCCACATGCTATGGTTTACCCATAATCTGTACAA
Source organism: Oreohelix idahoensis (assembly GCA_024509875.1). Classification (NCBI taxonomy): domain Eukaryota; kingdom Metazoa; phylum Mollusca; class Gastropoda; order Stylommatophora; family Oreohelicidae; genus Oreohelix; species Oreohelix idahoensis. Next base: position 288,517 of record JAMPIV010014962.1, on the reverse strand, counting down.
GGTGTTTGCGTTTTCAGATGTGTACACCCTGTACATAATTTTTGTACAGGTTTTCTAACCCATTCCCCTTATTACTGTGTCTCAGAGTTCTTTTAAAAGGTCCTATTGAACACAGGATTTCCCAGTCTGTTAGTGATAATTAAGCACAGAAATAGACTAACTGATGACACCATCACATTATTTTTACAGTGTAAAATAAACTCAGACATTTATTGTTTGGGTTTTAAAATAAGTGAAGACTTGCTTTAAAAGGCAAAGTCTCCGTGCCTCATTTATAATGCTTCTTCTTCTTCTTCCGTCCTTAGCCAACGACCGGCAAAGCAGTCAGTGGCCATTACGCCTAGTGGCGTCTTAAGGGCAACAGCGAATAGATTTTCTTTGCCGTTGTTCCCGTCACGCCTAATGGCGTCTTTAGGGCAACGACAAATCAATCCGTTTGTTGTTGTTTCCGTAATCAAAGTGACTGGCAAACGGGTGATCAGCCCGTTGGTTCATTTATAATGCAGCCCACTGTAATTGAAAATATTTTTACACGAATTAACTCTTTTGATATGTTTTTTTTCAGTCTTTGAACAGGTTTTGCGGGTCTTTGTACAGGGTTTTGGATTTTTTGTACAGGTTTTTCATCTCCAAGGTGTGGCATGTATTAGTGTTACGGTATATGATATTAACGCCGTCTGCTAAAGGTTAGCAGACGTGCAATTGTAAAGGTTAAGACATTTAATATATTGCGATAGATGTTTCAATTATTGAACGCTCCATACACGATCGATTATGACGTGTCTAGCGTTGTTTGGGTCACAGTCGGTAACTAGGAGACGCTACCCTTTGTTACTTGACCGCCAAGCTGAATAGCTGCGTTTTTTCTAACCTTCCAATTCAATGGCATGATATAGCCATTTATATGTGCATTTATGATGGACCAGGGTCAGTCCTAGAACTCTATATGAGAGGAAACTTACGGAGGTTAGTGTTTAACTAGAATCCTCAGAAGGAGGAGAATAATCGTCAAATTCGTATGAATATTCAGACTCGCAGTCTCACTGTCGGCAGGTAGCCATGTCTAGCTGCGCGTGCATATAGCTGTGATGTTCTGACGACAATACTGCATTGTATCCTTAAACGGACATTGACACGTAAACCAGCAGTCTACGTTATTGATTAATTTATGCATGACTTACAAGGACTTATGTTCTGCTCCTATTTGAAATGATCATCCTGTGTGTACATGTGATTAAATATTACGGACTCAACCTGAAGGCATTAATTACTTCATTAATGTTGCTGAGTTCAAGTTACATTAATTACTTCTTCATACCATGCTACTGAGTTGTATGAACACCTTCACCCTAATTCGCGTAATAATAAACAAAGCACGATTAACAAGAGATCACTAAAGTAACCATACTCAGTGCATGATCTTCAACCGGCAAATAACTCAGCAACAAAGTGGCGGCCGAATGCGGGGAACGACAGAAAAAAGAAACAAACTTCTGTTCCTTACGCACAGATTAATCACAATATTTACGATCAAGTTTCGATCACATGATCCAGTCGAAGATGACGTCTTACTCATTATAATGCCTAACAACGTGACGTCACCGAAAGTCGTGTAGGTGAACTGTCGGAGAAACCAAAGTCGTTCTCTAAGCCTAACCAGGGGAAACATGAGCCATTGAAGCAAACACACGATATGGACTACAGGAGCAGACAGTCAGGGGCATTAGCCTAGCTGTTGACGACCTCTAGCACTGATCTAAGCAACGGAAAAGATAAGTCTAGTTGTTTTAATACTGTCGTCATTGCAAACAGTAATGCTGAGTCCATGCCTTTTGCCTGCATAGGCATGTCTTTTCTGAATGTGTTTCATGTATTTTTTGGGTTGTTTTAATGTGTTGTTAATTAGTGGGCGGTAGGGAGGATGAACCGAAATTAGATTCTGTGGCTCTCACGATGCCTGAATTGATTTCGGTCGTTTCTTAGGGCAGTTAAACGATTGCATTTTTGGAAGCCCCATTGAGGTTTGCCATTGGACTACCTGTCCAGATCTGCTATCGTTTGACGATTTGTGTTAGCTGTGCCGTTCCGTAGATAACTGGTGTATTTTATTTGTACTAAGTTCACATTTTTATTCAGTTTTGTATCATGTTCGTTAACTATTTCGTCCAGTCTACTCTTACTATCATTTATTTGATGATTGTTAAATGTTCGTCCGTTATGAGTCCTGTGATGTCATCATTTTTGCATTCATTTTTTTTTGTGTACTTTGAATATTAAGTTGACCTCGGGTCAGACCTTGACCCTTCATTTGGCTTGTGACACTTCCGCTTGTTTTATTTAGTTCATAAATTCATTTTTAATTGTGAAAATGTCTTGTTTGCGTCTTGACATTGTTTGTACCCTTTAGTTGCATCATTGTTTTGTTTTGTACTCATGATATATATTAAATACTACATTAATAATATAACATTATATTCAATAATACACTTGTAATTTAATTTAATTAATTTTTTCTGACATTTAAGGTTAATATGGGACATTGCATAATTATGCAGTGATAGTCCAAGAAATTAGCACTACAATTTATAAGAGATGCCTAGGGCATAATAATATAATATATATATATTGACCAAATAAAAATAATCTTATAGTCTACCTTTGAGGTAATAGACCCATTGTATATTATTTAATATACTTTTCTAGTACTAAGAGAGTGACTTAGTACATTGAACAATATAATTACTAGGAATCATACCCAACATTATTGGATATTAAGATTAATTGTGTGATGTAATTACATTATAGTTAACAGATATCATAACTATTTATGATATAGTTATTATTTAGATACAATATTGTTACAAAATATTGTCTATTGGTTGAACTTAGACATAAGAGTTCAGTACTATTGTGATTATTTATATTGAATATTCCTAAGTTGAGTAAGTATAATAATTACTCTGAAGCTACTATTGACTATTTTAATCATTAATTATCAATAATTACTTACCAGATAAAAGTCAAAATGCTTACTATAGACCATTTCGTTAAAATTGGTAAGGAATATGGTTATAAATCTCAAGAACTTCGTCAGTTTGCTGAGGCAGAACTGGAAAAACATAAAGCAGAAATGGAGGAACGTGAAAGAAAAGAAGCAGAGAAAAAGGCTGCATTAAAGAAAGAGGAAGAGGAACAAAAGGCTGCATTAAAGAAAGAGGAGGAGGAACGTGAGATGAAGCAAATTGCCAAGGAAAATAGATTAAGAGAAATTGCTCAACAGGAAGAAGAGAATAAATTGAAACGAGAGGAAATTATTTTACAACAAGAAATGGAATTGGCGCGTATTAAATTGGAGACAGCAAGATTACAAGCACAAAGTGCTGATGCAAACCAGAATAATAACGCACAAAATGGATCGTCATCCAGCCAAACTAAACATTTCTACAACTTTAAATTACCCACTTTCAACTTAAACGTGGACGACCTTTCATCGTTCCTGTCACGTTTTGAACAGACTTGCAAAACAAATCATTTGCCCGAAGAGTCATGGGTACTCAAGTTAAATGAATTCTTGGTTGGAGAACCATTGACGGCTTCTCAAAATGCTGACCCATCAATAGCAAATAACTACGGTGCTATTAAGTCCTTGCTTTTACGAAGGTTTCACCTGGACGAGGAACACTGTAGGTTGAAATTTAAGGGAATTTTACCTGAATCTCCAAAAGATTTTGCAGGATTCATTGCGAACATACGCAATACATTTAATAGATGGGTTGAACTGGCAGAAGTCAACAAATCGTACGACAAATTAGTTGATTTGCTACTACGGGATAAGGTATTATCTTCGGTTAGCCAGCCATTCTTTGCATATTTGCAGGAGCGTAAACCAGGTACTATTGACGAGTTAGAAAAAATTTCTTTAAACTACTGTTCGGCACATCCGAATGCAACCATTTCTAACTCCTCATTAAGAGAACCTCTACCTGTGGCGTCTAATATGGCCTACAATCATAATAACAAACAAAGACATCACAGTGTAGACAGAAGTAGGTTCCAAAGAAATCACAATGTTAACTTTCAGAAGGGACATAATAATGATTTCAACAATAAAAAATGAGTTCAACAGAGGTAGATCACGAGATAGAAATTATTCACCTCAAACAAACTACCACAATGGTCAACATAACACTAATTATAATCGATCACATACTCCCAATAATAACAATAACTGGAATGGTAATAATCATGGCTCGAGACATCGAGATAATAGTTACTATAGAGGACGACGAGATAATTCTAACAATTATACTCGGAATCGATCTCATTCTCGGGGATCATCTCATTACAACCATAATACAGGGGCGGCAGTTACAAATAATACTACCCCTATAGCTCAGGTCCCACTTGACAATAATACAACACAGTCTTCTGCTGCATGTTTTGCTATTAATTATAATGTGGCAAATAGTTGCCAACAATGCAATCTTATTTTTCAGAAGGCGAAAGAAACAGTGCTTAACTGCGGACATATTACACCAGAGGTAGGTCTTGCAGTCAACGATGGAACAGGCTTACTAATTTTTAACAGGGGATTAGTTAATGGATCCGTCGTCTCAGTGCTGAGGGATTCAGGATCCACGACGATTGGTGTACGTCAGTCGCTGGTACATCCTAGCTGTGCGACAGGAGAATATGTACGCTGCATGACATTTGGTGGAACTATTGAGTTTTACCCCACAGCTATTGTCCATGTTAATACACCTTTCTTTTCAGGACAAGTTAAGGTATGCATGCTTCAGAATCCAATTGCAGATCTGATGTTGGGACGCATCCATGGTAGTAAGGATTGTTCCCCACAGGAAATTGATGAATGGGAATTAAAGAATGTGCAATCTTATTGCAATGCTAACGCTGTCATTGCAACAGCTACATTACGGGCCAACAAAATAAATACATGTGGCACAGTTTTCTCCAATTTCAGTCTCAGTACCATTCTGGAAATCGATAAGGAGAAGGATAAGACTCTCCTACAGGATAAAAAGTATACTAAACTACCAGTCCATCCTAGGAAGATTAGAAAATCATTTCGAGGCAGATATACCTTTTCTCAAGAGAATACTGCCAAGTCAGAAATAAAAATGTTGGCGACAAGATCGTATTAACAGTGATCTGAATGAAATTGTTGAAAATGGGCAAAGAGAAAATATCCCAGACAAAGGTAATGATGGTGAAGTTCTTATGAACTTAACTAATAAAATTAGGACAAATAAATATGTCAATCATTATGAGACATCATCTCATAAGACTACCATATCCAAAAGATTAAATAGAAGAACTATTTATCACGTTAGTGACACACTGATCCCACTTACATTGGGAAGGGTGCATATTCTCGCACCGTGTTAGTGCGCAATCTGCCACAAGGTACCAGATGGCAGGCACTTAGCAATTTCTTTAATGACACTGGCAGACGTTATGTTTTTTGTACGGTTGTTGTCACCTACCAATGACAGGTATGGTGAAGCGATAGTTACATTTCGTAACAATAGAGATGCTCGAATGGTCATCGAGCATGATAATGGTGCTTACTTTAACCATCATTGTCTACGGTTACAATTAGTACCTAATGCTGCGTCACGCAGATAACATGCTATGGTAATACAATTGTCTCATATCATTAATGACTCATAATAGTCATTCATCATTTCTTTTCTTTACTGGTCCTTACAAAGTCATTGATAAAATTTCCGACGTTGATTACGTCTTAGATATCAAGGGACACAAAAAGATATTTCATATTAACATGCTCAAGCAATTTCATACACGTCCTGAACACTTACAGTCAATTTTTCATGAACTAGATGACAACACAGTATCTACTTGTTATTATTCCAACTTATCCGTCATCCAGGAAGAAGAATCTTCTTTTCCTGAGGTACAGTTACCGTTACCGGTACCAGTAGTTCAACCTACTGAATCTTGGCGGGATGTAACCATCTCTTCAACGGTTACACCGCAACAGCGTCTACAGATTGCTAATCTATTACAATCTTATCCAGATGTGTTGACCGACGTCCCGGGTCGCACATCGGCTATCAGTCATGACATTACTCTCAATGATGATACACCTATTCGTGTACATCCCTATTCGGTTCCTTTACATTTCCTTGCTAAAACTACTAAGGAACTTGAACAGATGTTGTCTCTGGGAGTCATTGAGACTAGTAATTCGCCATTCTCTTCTCCATTAGTGATTGTCCGGAAGAAGGACAATAACATCAGACTATGTGTTGACTATAGAAAATTAAATGCTAAGACTATAGTTGACAGCGAACCACATCCACTTATCGACGACTTACTGCCACGTCTATCCAACGCAACTATATTTAGTAAGATAGACTTAACTAAAGGTTATTGGCAGATACCACTGACCGAAAAGGCTAAGTACTACACCGCATTTTCCACTCCACAAGGTCTATACCAGTGGAATGTGATGCCTTTTGGGCTTGTTAATGCGCCAGCTACCTTCATTCGCCTGATGCGACAAATTTTATCAGGTAGACCAGACGTTATTACATATATTGACGACATATGCTTGTTTAGTTCGTCGTTTGAGGAACATGTTTCGGGACTTAGATATGTTTTCGACACTCTAAGGAATTATCATCTAACTGCTAAACCTACAAAGGTTCAGATCGCGTGTAATGAGATAACCTTTTTGGGACATATCATTGGATCGGGATATATCCGAACGTTACCTAGTACAGTCTCCAAAATTCTAAACATAGCAGTTCCTCAGACGAAGAAACAGGTCAGGAGTTTGTTAGGACTTGTTCAATATTACAGTAGATTCATACCAAACTTGTCATCCATCACGGCTGTATTGTCTTCATTGTTAAAAAAAGACATGCCGGTGAAGGTGACATGGACTGGTATATGCAATGAAACTTTCAACAAAATTATAAATTTGTTCTCGCATGAACCAATTTTAAGACTTCCCGATGCTTCCAAAAGATTTTTCTTACGAACAGATGCTAGTAACTACGGCATTGGTGCATGCCTGCTCCAGAACCATGATGGCGTTCTACATCCTACCTTATATATATTTCAAGAAAGCTAAAGCCGGCAGAAACAAAGTATTCCACAGTGGACAAGGAACTTTTATCAGTTATATGGGCAATAACTAAACTGGAAAAGTTCTTGCTTGGTGCTCCATTCACCATACAAACTGACCAACGTGCTGTAGCATCTTTGCGTCGATCTAACCACAAGAGCCCAAAACTCGCCAGATATGCGATCATCCTGCAGCCATTTGAATTCTCCATTGAACATATTCCTGGCACTGAAAATATTGTGGCGGATGCGTTGTCACGTAATCCTATTGACGACGAATAATCAACATTGACATTCCTAAACTACGTCAATCATCACTACATTGGATAGAACGAAGTATCAACTATAAGGGAACTAACCTTGCCTTCAATTTAATATTTATAAACACTATATGCATCACAGAATTGAACTAAAGACAATCAAGGTATACATATTGACATTGAAACTTCGTCTAACGTCCATACACAATATATGAATATTCGTTGAACAATCATGGAACAATATCTGACGACAAGTCGAACTTATTATCCTATGTGCACTTAATTCTTGGATCCTAAGATAATTGACATTTCTGTCCGACGGAAACGTTTCAACACTTTGTCTAAAAGAATTCATCAGGATCAGGACTACGGATGGATCATCATATCCTATACTAATTAATTAGTTAACTTAACTTCTTAATTGAATTATTATCAATAAAATGAAATGTGAGAAAAAAAAATGAAATGAAAGAACAAAAAAAGAGAACGAAATATAAAAAGAAGAAATTATGAAAAGAGAAAATAAATCTCACACAAGTATTAGATTAATATTTTTTTTTAATGTACCTATACGTTATTTAGTTAGTTAAATTAGATAGTTATTATTCACTAACACTTAACACACCCAATTAAGTTAAACTTATATTCGAATTTCTTTCTATTTCTTCTCACTTATTTTGTCTTTTCTTCTCTCATAACATCGCGTTACATTAGAATCTTAATAATTTAACTCTTAGTTTAATTAATTAATTTAATTTTAATTAGTCAAATTAATTCCTATATGACATACTAATACGACAGACCTTACTTTAATTTAATTCTATCATTCACTATTGACATTAGATAATTTATTTAGTTGATATAATAATATGTATAATATTGATATATAATGTGATCAATGTTAGATGACTATGACAAATAGTTAGTTGACATGACCGCGACACGGTTCTACTCAGAACATCGTCGGCCATATGTCACGATTGTGTTAAATTTTTTTTTTGAAAAATTGTTAAGTCGGATAAATCTTGAAAAAAAATCTATCGATTTTTTTTTCCCCGGTGTACAGGGAATTGTTACGGTATATGATATTAACGCCGTCTGCTAAAGGTTAGCAGACGTGCAATTGTAAAGGTTAAGACATTTAATATATTGCGATAGATGTTTCAATTATTGAACGCTCCATACACGATCGATTATGACGTGTCTAGCGTTGTTTGGGTCACAGTCGGTAACTAGGAGACGCTACCCTTTGTTACTTGACCGCCAAGCTGAATAGCTGCGTTTTTCTAACCTTCCAATTCAATGGCATGATATAGCCATTTATATATGTGCATTTATGATGGACCAGGGTCAGTCCTAGAACTCTATATGAGAGGAAACTTACGGAGGTTAGTGTTTAACTAGAATCCTCAGAAGGAGGAGAATAATCGTCAAATTCGTATGAATATTCAGACTCGCAGTCTCACTGTCGGCAGGTAGCCATGTCTAGCTGCGCGTGCATATAGCTGTGATGTTCTGACGACAATACTGCATTGTATCCTTAAACGGACATTGACACGTAAACCAGCAGTCTACGTTATTGATTAATTTATGCATGACTTACAAGGACTTATGTTCTGCTCCTATTTGAAATGATCATCCTGTGTGTACATGTGATTAAATATTACGGACTCAACCTGAAGGCATTAATTACTTCATTAATGTTGCTGAGTTCAAGTTACATTAATTACTTCTTCATACCATGCTACTGAGTTGTATGAACACCTTCACCCTAATTCGCGTAATACTAAACAAAGCACGATTAACAAGAGATCACTAAAGTAACCATACTCAGTGCATGATCTTCAACCGGCAAATAACTCAGCAACAATGAGACAGTGTAAAATGGCCTCGGTGTGAAAAATAATCTTATTAGCTTTAAATAGTTGTCCACGCCACATAATCTTTAATATCTGGACATGCGACCTAATATATCTGTCGTCTACGTTGAACGGGGCATGTACCACTAAAACGAGGCAAACCTCTTAAAAAAAAACGTTCATTGGTAAGTTCCGAGGTCTGGTACAATCACTATTCCACAGACCCATTCCACCTCTAGATAGCTCTGACCACAGTGACCTTCTTCTTCATCCAGCCGTTTCTCATCTTTCTGCATTAATAATGAAAAACTAATACAGACTTAACATCGGCAATAAATAAAATGCACAAGCAAAAAAACACAAAGCTATTTCTTTTCTTTTCAGTCATACTTTTAATGGTTAACTCCAGAATTTCATACAATGGTTACAACATCAAATATTTAATAATGTATAATGATAACGATATGTTAAACTAAAGAATGAAATGAGTGAAGAATATCTCCTATTACAAGTATTTTATTTTTTTGTCATTTAATTTTATGTCCCAAATTTAATTAGATATATTCCTTGTGCATACCCAATCACATTTACGTACTCTCTAACTTTAGTAGTAATCTCTACATAAAAATGTGATAATGCAGTTTTACCAAACTAATAAAGATATGTTTCATGAACTGCAGCGATGTTAACATCTTTTTTTTTTTTTAAACAGTATGTATAAATTGCTGAATAATTCCAAAGATATTTCCACATATATGCTCCAACTTTACTCCTGAATGACAAATATTTTCCTCAAATATATTTACACCAAAAAAGAAATAAAAAACAACATTTTCTCCACCCCTACCATATATATTTGTCAACAAGATATGGAATGATGGAAGAGTACTGAAATCTACTTGGGCAAAAGCGCCCCTCCCCCCCCCCCCCCCATTTTCCCCTTCATTTCAATCAGGCCACAGAAAATTGAGCACAAGTGATCTGGAATGTCCACAGTTAATAAGTTATCCTTTCTACTATAAAGAAAATAATAACTCCCATAGATTCACTTAAATGACATGTACTACAATTTATTTATAAATGAAATGTACAGAAAAAGTAAACACATAAAAAAAGGATCATACAAAAATTATTTCCCCTTGTTCATGTAAAACTAAAGTCATGGAATGTAATGCCTTGAAAAAAAAAAAAAAAAAAATAACTGAAGAAAAGGAGAGATCTGAAAATGTCTTGATCCCAATCTTTTAGACCAAAATTTACATCTAGTCCATGATTCTGGACAGAAATAAAGGAGCCAGATATCCAAAATATGCACTAAAGGTTTATTTTATAATCAGAAAAATAACCATAGCATACACAACATCCCTGGAATGAAAATAGAAACAAAAATGTCAACACAGATTTACTAAAGAAAGCCAACCTGGCATGTGGAACAACTTGGTAATTTCTTTACCCCTATTACACAGATATCATCATAACCTGTGTCTCCTTTGGGGATTTCCATTCCTCTCTTTTGACCTCTTCTAAAACACTCATGGTATTTTTCATTCTGTTTATCCTCCTCTGTTGTCAAATGAAACAACTGCCAGAAATCAGCCAGTCAACCATTAAAATGTCTCCCACTTTTAAACACATGTCTACAAGAGTAAACAGTCCTAAAGCAAAAATGAAACCCAGCAAGAAAGGTCTGCTATTAACTATGTACAATTTGCTGTTATATAATATATAAGGGCTACTACTGCTCTAGACAAGGGTGCTCATTTTGAGTCTGCTTGTAAATTCCAAATAAATTATATATATGACAACATTAATACCAGCACCGATGAAAATAAATAGCCTCAATTTTATATATGACTTAGTCAATTGCAAAAAAAAAAAAAGAACAAAAAACACTTAGCTATGTACAAACAAATAATATTAACTGTATTGCATTTGAATAAAATAAGCAACATAACTGAAGAAAAAAAAAACACAAAATCCATAAACTATGACATTTAATATTTCAATGAAATGCCTTTCTTCCCACCATCATTAGTCTTGTAAGCTGGTGCTTCTTGAAGCACCACCATTATTACATAATGTATTACTTTTTCCCCTCCACTATTGTGCATCACATTCAAACTTACACATCTTTACAAAGGTCTGCCCTGACCATCTCAATACAATTGCAAACAACAGGTACCCAATTAATAAAAGTGAAAGTTAGTTGTATAAATATGTGCAATAAATTACATCAGAGTTTGTCACTTGTCGTACTGTTACCTATTTGAGATAACTGTAACAGATTAAGAGATCAGTCACAATGCATAAGTTAAATCACTGTGGTTTTTAAAACAAAATTCTATATTATAAAATGTATGTAGAAAACACACAAAAAATGAGTTCAGGAGAAGTGAACTGTATTCATCTCATTCTCCCATCACCATCCTTTTTCTTTGTGCTCCTTACAGAGCATACAGCCACCACTACAGGTGGCCCCTTCCACGAAGCCTGCACCAAGCAGTTACATGCTTCTGCAGCCATGGTTTCTGTGACTATTTGTTTTACATGATGAGGTTACCAGCCTTATAAACAACCTCATTAGTCACCTTGTAAGGTATGTCTGAGGGTACTGCAGTAGTTCTATTCTGCATATCTTCAGCCCACTATAGGAAGCATCTTCTTTCCATATTGGGCTAATATTTCAAACACAGGCTTATTGTTTTGCCAAGTACAATGAACATTCTTTATTTTTTAAACATATCTGATTGCAGTTAGAAGAAAACTTGACACAGCCATACTACATAAACAGAAATACTTGTAGACAAAACATACAAGTTACTACTGATACTTAAGGAACAGACAAGTACAACATTTGAATGTAGGCAAGTTGGCTGTACCTGCTGCTAGTAGAGAAATACAATTATGATAGTTATAGTAGAAGTACAACATTTCTGATGATAGTACAGAGGTAGATATTTATTCTCGCTAACAAAATGAATTTTCTGTATATACATAAACATTCTATAAACCAGTATTTAATCCTCTTAGGCTTTGAGGTCAGAGTGGCCAAGAGGTATGGCATCCGCCTCGAATTCAAGAGCTACCGGGTTCGATTCCCAGTTGAGGGAATATAATTTTGTAAGAACCAGTAATCCTTATGATGTCATCCCACCCCCTTCCATCTCCTGGGTAGTGAGATTGGATGCCTAGCCTTGTCGGATAAGGGCAACAAAATAAGAGGTCCCATGTGCAAGCTGCGCACGTTAAAAATCACACGGTTGTTGGAAATCGTAAAGAGTAGGCCTATCGAGAGGAAATCGTAAAGAGTAGGCCTATCGAGAGGAAATCGTAAAGAGTAGGCCTATCGAGCCGCTGCCGTGGAAAAATTTAAAAATTAGAAACCTACCCACCACAAAAATATTTAAATCACACATTGATTCTTGCCAGTGCTACGGAGTTCGCGCACTGTGCTGAGATCTTCCTTGTATGATCTATAGGAGGAGATCGGAGCACTGATTGAGTTGTCCGTGTGCAATAAAGATAGTCCTTAAAACCAAATCAGGCTTGTCCCTTCTCTTTACATACATAATTGGACCACAAGGTCTGTTATAATTGGACATGTGTTCTAATATAACTGACAGACCTTGTGTACAGGTTGAATGGGTGCCACGCCTTGCTAAAACAAGGTCAAACTTCTACTTACACAAAAATCTTCATGTACTCAAACACTCTAGTTTTTTCAGCAGTGTCACATATCTCCGTGTTATTTCAGTAAGTGGAAGCTTGGATTTGGAAGAACTATACTGATAGAAAAACAAAGAAGTTCTCAATATAAAAATTATAACAAGAAACTGATAAAATGTGTAAACACATTAAGCAAGATTCCCGGAGCAGGTACAAGTATATGTCACAGAGTAGGTACAAGTATATGTCACAGAGTAGGTAGGTAGTTTCACAGCAGAAACTACAGTAGGGGAGTGAAGTGTTAGAGAGTTAACTGTACTTGAGGTCCAGCTTTTTAAGGTGGGGTAACCAGTTTCCTTCCTCACTGTCTTTGCCTTCCCTAGCAGAGTCAAGTGCCCATTTACAGCTGGGCAGACTGGAGTGCGACACAACCAGAGTTTCGCTCAAAAGGTAAAGGTAATACCACAGCAGATACTGACATAGGGGAGTGAAGTGTTAGAGACTTCACTATACTAGTACTGAGTACTAAATGTAAAATATTCACATAGTGATACAGACAGAACACACAACTACAACATTTCACTTTAGTCATTCAGTTATAACCTTTAACATTTCATCCTCTCTGAAAACACATTTCACCACAACAAATCTAACTACGTGAATGAAATGTAGATAATAAGATATTTATGACAATATAAAGGATATGAAGTTATTTGTTTAACATAATAACAATTAAAATATTTACATGTTATTTCACAGTTCTATTCACACTATGTATAAACAGGATTACCACTAATACCTTTAATAATCGCACTTGATATAAAGATAAATACTAGTCTAGCCTGCATTAAGGACACTTTATATCAATATATACTACTGGACAAAAGTTAAGGGCCGCCATTCAGTATAGACAAGGTTTATATAATTCTTCGTGAGCAGGGTCGATTTTCCAAATGTATGGTAGCTTGAAATCTCTCAAGAAGTCTCTGAATGGTAGAGTGGGACACTGCTAAACGTCTTGCAACATGACGAACAGATTGACCATTTTGAATCCATGCCATGGCTCGACCACGGTCGACAGTGCTGAGACTTCTCCTTGGTGGCATGGCTAATGCAGTGATCATTTCGACCACTTGTCATACTGATTTATTGCATACCAACGGTGAACACTCTTTACCGATGATCATTTTCCACGTGCATTCAAATTCAACTCACTTTTTCACCTTTTGAACTAGTGGGGCGTGTTGCAAAAAAATTTTCACGTGCGGGTTAAAGTGACCCAGTTTTTGGACATTTAAAAAAAAAATTAACCTAGTGCACACAGAAATGTATACACATTTCTCTGAGCTCAGTTTTAATGACATTTTCACTTGTCTTTACAGTTTGCCAATCAATTATATGAACCTTGTCTAAACTGAATGGCGGCCCTTAACTTTTGTCCAGTAGTATAATTGCTAGTTACACCTGATGTAAAGACACTGTACAAAGATAATTATTTTCAGTTATTCCACCTGTTATAATGGCCCTTTATATAACATTTATTTCCCCTTCTCTCCATATGGAGTAAGGAGCCACTACTGTAAAAGGAAAAAAAGGGGTAAAGGATCCCGTTACACGCCCACTGAGGCATATTGGGAATACGGTGTTAGGCCCATATTTTCTTGACCATCGGCATACTAGGGGTGATGTGGTCAACATCACGCCGGCTGCCTTAACCTTCCCAGAGTTGTTCTGGTACCCAAATTCATGAGGCTGGGTCGACCCCGGAGTCGTTTGCGGTCTAAAAAAAATCCCACCTCAACTGGGGTTTGAACCATGGACCACCGAGCTAGGAAGCCAGTGCCCTAACCACAGCGCTACCGCCACATACTGTAGCTGGCTCCCAGAAAACCTGCACCAAAGTATTCATGTAGTCTTGCAGCTGTAGTCTCTGAAGCAATTTGGTTTACAAAATAAGGCTGCCAACCTCATGCACAAAATAATATTGGTAACCTTTTCCCGTCGGCGTCTGTGGCCTAATGGACATGAACGCAGTTTCATAATCCAGATATACCAGGTTCGAAACCTGCTGCAGGCGGTTTGGTAGCAGATCGCTTTGTGTGGATTTTTAACAATGGTATAAGCGCCGTACCGTTCAGAAAGCAATGGCAAACTACTGAACGTAAAAATTCCTAGAAAAATCACAAAACAGCCAATAAAAGCTGGCGTTGATTGCCACGTCCTGTAAAGGATAAGCAACTAACTTTTTTTTTTTCCAGCATGCCCTATGATTTCTCTCTGTTTTCCCAGAAAATTCCCCGAGAACCACATGGGGCACTTTATACAAATATTTATTCATATCATAAGGCACTTATATATAAAAATTATTACATGTTACTTATATCAGCTTTTAAGGCGCTGCATGAAGGCAATTGCTATATTCCTAATCAGTAATCAGAATACAAAATGGAAGCTGCTTGATATAATAAAGGTAAATATCTTATACTGAAAAACAGCAAATTGAAGGCAAGACAAATAAAGGCACTTTGCAGCATTTACACAAGCCATTTATAATATAAAAAATTTGCTGACAATTCCACTGTACATAAGTGAATTGGATTATAAACAGAAACAAAGAGCTCATATTTATTTTTCTTTTCAGGCCCAGTGTAACATTGTTTTTCATTATACAATGTAGCTTCAGTCAATAATTATGTACAAATTCAAATAGGTACAACCAAGTTTTATATCCCTGTACAATATTTTCCAAAGTTGTACATATATATCCTCAGGTATTGTCAAGAATGTGCTCAACTGTGCACAGGGAATCAAAGGCACTAAGAGAAATACAAACAAATATCAAATCAAATCATCAACATCCGGCAACTAGTTTGAATATTACAAAATGGAAAACTTCACTAAATATCGCATAAACACACTAATATAAGTTATAAATATGAAATGTATTATGGATAAACATTACAGAAAATTATCCATTCATACAGACACTAATATATATGTTAGGTACAGAGACCCGTAACGTGTCTAGTAAGACAGGGACATAGACCACTACATGTATCTAGTAAGAAAATGTAACATCCCAACACCAGACATAGGTGAATAACCTAAAGCACTACCATGATGAAGGCCACATATGGTTCATTTAGTTTCTTAAAGCAGCACCTCTGAATATGAATAAAAACGAATTTACAGGGAAGAACTTTTCAAGTTGATACCAACATATTATGAGCAATAATTTTCAAATATATTCTTCTATGTGATACTAACATATTGTGAGCAATGATTTTCAAGTATATCCTTCTATGCGAATCATTAATGTCAGTTAAATATAAGACTAAACAGTAATGTCAGTTCAAATATATTCTTCTATGTGATACTAACATATTGTGAGCAATGATTTTCAAGTATATCCTTCTATGCGAATCATTAATGTCAGTTAAATATAAGACTAAACAGTAATGTCAGTTAAATATAAGACTAAACAGTAATGTCAGTTAAATATAAGACTAAACAGTAATGTCAGTTAAATATAAGACTAAACAGTAATGTCAGTTAAATGCAAGAACATCAAGGAAAAAAAAAAAGGAAAAAGGAAGCAAACAGAAATGATGATGAGGTGGACAAAAAGACCTATCCTAGATACCACAAAAGCCACCAAATTTGTCCATGAATGCCACTAATTTACCCACAATTCTATGGTGCAAATGTCAAGTTACTATTTGATGACAAAGTTTTTTTAAAAAAAAGGTATATATAAGGAGTATGCTGGAGGAAAAACAATGACATTTGATACTGAATGTCAACAAGAAAATGAAAACACAAGATGAAATAATTCTGAGTAATAGTTCCACTGTAAAATTCATATAACCCATATTGCAACACTCTGACTAGCAAATTGACATTACATGAAAAAAAGTTAACTCTCAATAATTGATTTTTAAAAAAAAGAAAGAAAATGTATATTCATATGAATGCAAAATGAGAGCAAAAATTGGCTGAACACTTCAATCTGACTTCAGACAGCCCCAATAGAATGGGTCTGCTCCTGAAATATAAAATGATAGTGAGTTATCTCTCTTAGACTGGTGATAACCTGTAATATACTTTTTATGCCTGTAACAGTGTAACAATTTCTGAGTTTATTTTAGTCTCCTGTTTTTTTTAAACTGCTAGCCTGTCTCCCTTTGACTTCCATTATCATTTTACACTAATTTTAGGTTTATATTTTGTTCTTCAGCAGAACCCTGATGCAGTGTTTCTTACCAATCTGTTGTAGACTTACATCTGTGTTGTCAATAATATTTTATCAGAGTAACCCTTAAAACGATTCTTCTATTTTGTTTTCTGAAAAAAATACTTTTTTTTTGAATAAAAAAGAAAGGAAGCATCTGTGGGCAGTTTATAGCAAAAAGTGCAACTCAGTTCCACAAAGCACAATGAAGCACTTTGCCGAACATAATTAAAAAATTAAACATCAAAATAAAGTGTACTACAGCATCAACATTAAATTTACATTCAAAATAAGTGTTAGGTTATTCAAGTTAGACTCAAGTTTATTTGACTAATTTGTTTAAAAAAAAACACTCTCAGCTCCTCCTTGACAGACACCTGTTGATTTCTCTGTTTAAGTGTTTTCTTCCAGCATAAGAAAGATTACCTCCAAGCAAACTAAGCATTCCAGACTGTCACACCATGTCAAAGTTTATTTGAAACGATTCATGATATGTCAAACTTTTTTGTTTGCTTATTTAATTTTAATTTTTTTTTTTTTAAATGAAACCCCGATAATGCACTGTGGAACCCCATTTTAGAAAGAAGAATGTTATGATGAATTTATCATAAGGTGATCTGATCATAACTGAGAGGACCATTGTATACCCACGCTAAAACAGACAGCAGAAATCACAAGGTAAAAAACTGATAATATAAAATGAATCTTGATTTCCATAACCTACATATTTAATATATGTGGACAGTTCTTTTCGACTGCAATATCAATGTTTGGCATAAAGCATTAAAAGAAAAACCAATTTAGCAGAACATAAATAAATTATCATACACACTGAAGTTTCCAAATTACATGAAAACTAAGGGAATGTCATGTTGTCACTGCTTGTATCAGCTATAACTTCTGTAGATTGCAAATAAGAATAAATAAGAGCAGAGTGGAATGGCATATGACAGAATGATATGACATACAAATACATATAACAGCTCAAAAATAAGTGCTCCAAGTATTGTACTCGATAGGCAATAATAATAATAATCAGATATACTCATATAAAGGCACAGTCTGTAAAACCCTTCATATCATTAGGAAAATGTATGTACAGTATACAAAAGATAGCATATTAGTACATATGTAGTATTGTTTTCAGTGAGATAGGGAGGGAATATTAAATTTTCTGTACAATATAGACTTTTGTGCCCTGTTCATAAGGAGTTCTTAGTCATGTCTTATGCTGAGAATGGCCATATAAAGTTCTAAATCACACTCATCTTCAGAATGGCCAGATAAAATGTCTATCTGAGCTCATGTTCAGAACTGTCATATGCTCAGTCATAACTTGTGCTCAGGATGGCCACATAAAGTTCTCAGTCACACTTGTCATCAGAATGGCCAGATAAAATGTCTGTCTTAACTCGTGTTCAGAATTGTCATATGCTCGGTCATATATATACATCTCTTCAGAATAGCAATTACATGTTCTCAGTTATAACTTGTCTTCAGAATAGCCATAACATGTTCTCAGTTATAACTTGTCTTCAGAATGGTCATAACATGTTCTCATTAACTTTCTTCAGATTGGCCATAACAAGTTCTCAGTCATAACTTATCTTCAGAATGGCCATAACAAGTTCTTAGTCATAACTTATCTTCAGAATGGTCTTATATAAAAAGTTCTCAGTCACAATTTATCTTTAAAATGTCCATAAAAAAGTTCTCCAGTACAACTTATCTTTAGAATGACCATAAAAAGTTCTCAAGTATAACTTGTCTTCAGAATGGGCATAACAAGTTCAAGTATAACTTGTCTTCAGAATGGCCATAACAAATTCTCAATTATGACCTGTCTTCAGAGCGGCCATAAAGCTTTTTAGTCATAACTTGTGCTCAAAATGGCCATAAAAAGTCCTTAGTTTTAATTATCTCCAGAATTACTTCCTAGCAAATGCTGCTTCTCATGCTGTATCATGAGATGTTTGGCTTCAAACTCTCTCTCACAAAACTGGCAGACGTACACCCTCTTCATTGTTACGGCTTCCTTTTCTGGCTCAGGTGGGGTCTTCTCAGCACTGGGTGACAGGGATTTGGGCATGTCATCATGGCTGTTGAGAATGCTGTCGTTAGCCACTTTTGTGTGTTCCTCCAACTTGCGTTCTAACGCTTCTGGCTCAAGCTTAGTACCAGGAAAGTGGATCTGAATATGGGGGAACATGATCTGCCTAGATGTGGCACTGAAGTCACAGAATGGGCAGGTCAAGTTGTCTTGAGCAGTGTGGCATTTTATGTGCTCTTTGAGAACATTCTGAGAAGAAGCAGTAAATGGGCAGC
This sequence comes from Oreohelix idahoensis, assembly GCA_024509875.1. Lineage (NCBI taxonomy): Eukaryota > Metazoa > Mollusca > Gastropoda > Stylommatophora > Oreohelicidae > Oreohelix > Oreohelix idahoensis. The sequence goes on along the minus strand of JAMPIV010014962.1, from coordinate 269,063 downwards.
GTTGACATTTTAGTTCTGGGCCAGCTTGGCTTTCTAACTGGCTTGGAGTTTTCTGAGATTCTTTCTTGCTGCTGACCAGGGAAGAAGAGTCTTGTTGGAAATTTGTCATCTCAGAGTCCAACGTCTGTTGTTTATTAAGTGGATTCTTCATTGTAGAGGACAGTGGGGTGCAGATAAGGGCACTTGTATTGATATGTAGTCGAAGATGCTGCCGCAGACGACCTCTGTTCACAGATGCATATGAACATTCAGTGCAGGCAAATTCCGCGCCGGAATCATGCATACCCTTGTGAACAGAGTAGCTGTTTTTCGAGTTGGTTTTATATGGGCACAGTTTGCATGGGTAGCTCTTCTTGACAACAGTCAATTTGAAAGGTGGGGATAATGGTGTCTCTAATTCACCCTCTTCCACCGGCTTATCAGTATGTTTAATTTCCATAAATTTTGCCTCAAATTCTCCTGATGTGCCATCATTAAACTCTTGATTCAGAAAAACTTTGTCCTCTGGACTAGGGTTGTAAGTTGGTTCATGCTCATGAACCCAGCGATGCTGATACAAAAGTCCCATACCATCAGCACTCCAGTCACAGAAGTCACATATGTAGCGCTTTCGTGCATCATGACTATTGCAGTGGATATCAAAAAGCTTCTTCTCTCTGGTTTTGTAAGGACAGTATAAACAGGTGAACTGGCTGATATTGGATTCACTCTTGCCTTCCTCAAGGTTGCCAGCATCAGAAAGATCCTCCACCGCCTCCATTTCAGAATTCTGCTGAAGAATAAAATTAGTATTGAGCAAATCTGCTGCATGTGGGTTGGGATTGTAACCAGGTTCATTAGCATGAAGTCTACGATGCTGACTGAGCAAATTCAGTCTGTCCAAACTGTAGCTGCAATGATCACACTTGTATCTTTCCTGTGTACCATGAAAATTGAGATGTTTGCGAAATTCATATGCAGAGTTACTGCTAAAAGGGCAGTGTGGACATTTCTGCTTGCGCAGCTGCTTGTCTACATTGTCACCATCATCAAAGAGACCTGTAGTCTTGTGAGCTGCTTCAGCTTCTAAAATGTCCTTTGCTTCAAGATCCACTATAGCTTTCACATCAATTTCATCTGAATCATCAGAATTCGGATCATAATCATCTTCAAAATCCTCAGCATCCATCTCAGTTTCCTCGCTTTCAATGTCATCATTATCATCAACTTTGAAATTGTCATTTGGACTGTTGGGGTCACAGAAAATGTCATGGTGCTGGCCATCATCCTCTACTGGAGCCTCATGAGAATCAAGATGATTTTTCAGCAAAACAGCTCTAGCAGCTCCGTAGGAACACTTGGAGCATTTGTATTTCTTATTGTTGTTATGTTGCCTCAAATGTTTCACCATGTTACTTCTGCAGGTGGTATGATACGGACACACTGAACATCTGTACCGAATTCTCCTACCAGGTTTGGATCTGGGAGAGCCTTCTTGGTCACTCATTTCCGAAGGTTCCGTAATTGTTCCCATTCTAGCAACTTTTGACTCAGATTCATTTATTTTTCTGTCTATAGGCTCTTTCTTCACATTAATTTGCAATTTATTTTCTAAGAAGGATCTGCTGTCCAAAGTATAGTTAACATCATGCACCTTTACATGCTCGCTGATAGCACCAGCTGAATCTGAGCTATAATCACACATCTGACACTTGTACCGAGCCTGCTTGCTGTGGTTTGAAACATGCATCTTCATGTGCTCAGTAATAAGTGTTTTAAATGGACAGAAAGGACAAGACATGGCTTTGGTGGCCAAAGTTTTGGCATCAGACTTTTTGCTGAGGTCATATCCCATTTGTTCCCTTAAAGCATTAAGTTGAACAATTTGCAGCTCACTGAAGTTGATCTGTTTGAAGTCCAAGACTTCAACAATTCTATCAGGTATGGGATGCTCCTTCTTGCAGTGGTCAGACATAATGTGGATGTTATCATCAGAGAACTGGCATGTCTTACAAGTAAATTTAGACATGGCTCGGTGACTCTGCATCACATGGCAACAAGTCTCGGCAATGGAAGCATCATGGAAAGCACAATGAGGGCAAACAAAATTCAGGGCGTTGCCAACAGGTACAATATTAACTGGTATTCCACTCCAGGTGTACTGCTGTTTGGTTATGTACATGATGTCATGTGTCACTTCTGAATGAGACGTCTTACTCTTAGAGCTGAGATCCATAGCACTGAAATCTGCCATCTGTGAAATATCAGGTGGGCTGTCATTGTTATTTCCATGGACACCGGAATTGGCAAAGGCCAGATTCATTCTGTGGATCTGAGAAGCATATTTGGGATCCTGACTCAGAGCTTTCCACTTGCGTGTATGAGAGATCTTCATATGCTGGTAAAGAAGATTCATCCTATCAACACTATAATCACAGAACCAGCACTGGGACGTCAGCTTACTTCCATGCAGCTCATGATGACGCTGGAAGGTGGAGAGGTTAGCAGATGAAAAGTTGCACTTGTCACAGTTATACTTCTTGGCACCTCTCTCATCTTCAACTCTCTTACAAGCTGTCTCTTGTATTTTAGAACTGGATGTCAACAGCTCATAATTATCAACCAGTTGGTGATTTCTCTTCTCTGCAATCTGTTGTTTCAGGATGTCAATAGGCTCTCCTGTGTAAGATTTCTTGGTAGGTAATTTCTGACCAGAAGGTGATTTGGAGCGATGGGTCTGACCAGATACAGACATACTGACATCTTGTTCCTTTAGCTGGATGGGGTGAGCCTGGCTTGCATGTTTATATACAGCAGTCAGGTTTACAAACTCAGCAGGGCACCATTCACATCTGAACTTGCTCATGTTTGGATTCTGATGCGAAGTTGTTAGCTGCTTTGGGACTTCATTCAAAATTTGCTGGATTCTAGCTTCTGTGGAATCACAGGCAAGTTTTTCATTCTCTGTATACTTCTTATTATACTGGACATTACTTTGGCTAGACTCGGTTTTATTCACATTGTTCTGCTGGGATTTATAATCTTTTCTGCCATGTGCTTTTCCATCATCCTTCGGCTGATACTGGTCTTCATCATTGATCATGAAAAATGTTTCCCATTCTTTTGGGTTGAAAGCAGAATGTGTGGTGATGTGATCAAGCAAAGATTCTTTGTCCTTGAAGAGTGAGCTGCAGTAGAAGCAGTGAATGCCACTCAACTCAAGCTGCTCGTGTTCATCCATGTGTTTCTCCATCGTCTGCCGACTCTTGCAAACAAACTGACACTTCGGGCATTCAATTTTTTTCACCTGTTTTCTTGGGTGCTTGATACGAGCTACATCAATTTCAATCTCTGTGGAAGGAGCTGGTGAACTCTGACTGGAATCTTGTCCAATGTGCTCAGCCATACGATGGTCCAGAAGATTTTGTAGAGTGTGAAAGAAAATGGTGCACTGCGTGCATTTGAACCGACCCTGTGATGTCTGAGTCTTCTCTTTATCATCCTTCTGGATGGTTGTCTTAGGGAAGTGATTGTAACTTTTTCTATGTTTCTTCAGGTCACATGCCCAACGAGTTGAATACTGGCACACGTCACATTTGAATGGTTTGTCATCTGAGTGAAGGCCCGAGTGGCGCTTCAGTTCTGCCTGACTCTGTGTGGTGAAAGGACAGTGCGGGCAATTCCAGACTTCCGCACTCTGTCTGGAACTACTGGTGTGAGTGACAGGAGATGGAGCAGGGGACTGGGCAGGGCTGTTTGAAGGATTTCTGCTGCTCACAGTGGAAAGGGCAAAGACTGATCCTGGAATGTGTGGGTTAAAGTTATCAAATGGCAGACCATCAGTGTAAGCTGCATAATTGTTGTTGACATTGTTTTCTGTTGCACTACTGTCATTGTTGTTCATGCTGCTGTTGCTTAAGTCTTGAATGGATGCACTGGACCCTGGCCTGCTAAGGTCATCACCAGAGGATGCGTCCGAACCATGGTTCTGACCAGACCTGACTACCAAGGCACCTTGCTGCCCATTTTCATTCATGGATGAAAGAATGTATGCCAGTGGTGGCTGTGGGGTCATTTTTTTAACTTTCCCTTGTTGACTGACAACAGCATTTGGTGGCCCACTGCTTACTGAGATATCCTTTCTTCTGACCTTTGTTGTGTCAATAACATCATTGATACCACCACCTCCACAGCGCTTCAAATGTTTCACAACATCCCATTTCCATTTACTTCGGTATTCACACCTGGGACATAAATACGGCTTGGAGTCTGAGTGGTTCTTCATGTGCTGTGTCACTTCAGATGGCCAGCGGGCATGATAGTTACACATTGTGCACTTGTAGGGAAGTTCTTCTGATTTGGATCCTCCTGGGCTTGGACTTAATGAGGATGTATCACTGCCACTATTTTTCTTGTTAATGCAACTGCCATTGCCACTATTAGAATTCTGTCGGTTTCTGACTGCATCTTGAAGTGCTTTCTGGGCCTTGTTGCGCCGATCAATCTCTTGAGCTGCTTGTGCAGCGTGGACCATTTGAGTTACTTGACTAATCTCGCCACTGGCAGCATAAGGAAATGAATTGAGGAAAGTCATATTCCTGTCCATTGTTGGTTCATCATCAAGAATATTAGGCTGACTTGAAATAAGTCTTTGGCCTGCCTGCGTTGCAGCAATGATTCCTTCCACTGAAATGTTATCATCACGACTGAATAAGCCACCATTCATCATCCCACTGTTTGGTTCATGCTTTGCTCGCTTTGGCATTGGCTCATCCTCATCCTCAGAGCTTCCATCAGGAGTATCCTTCTTGTCATTCCTCCTGTAGGGGTTTGGAAGATTTGGATGGCTCTTTTGGAAATGTTTAACAAGGTCCCACTTCCATTTGTATGTTGACCCACACACCATGCAAATATAGGGCCTTTCTTCTGAATGGGAAACAGCATGCTTCTGGAGTTCTGCTGGCCACTTTGCCTCAAAATCACATTTCTTACATTTAAGACTTTTCCCTTCGGAAGCCCCTAGATCCTGATTGCCTAGTTCGCCAATGTCATGAATCTCCATGTTAAGAAGGTGGTATGTTTGCTGTAAGCCATGAGGAATTTTCTTAATAGCTTCCTTGTAGTCTGTCAGTTTTCTGAAGTGGTGTTTAATGAAATGGTTATTCAGTTCATCCATTGAGTTAATCTGAAGCTTACACTCAAAGCACCTGACAATTCTCTTGTTCAAATGAGAGCTTGTGTGATTAGCAAATTCAACTTCAGAGGTACTTGTGAAGTCACACTTTGAGCAGTGGTGTAGCCTAGGAATGAGCTGGTTAATGCTGTGTGCTTGTTTCATGGAGCTCAGATCTTCCCAAGGCTTCTCATGTTTTATTTTTCCTGCTGTCTTATTGCTCTTTGAAAAATCAAGTGGCTGCTCTTGGTCAAAAGATTTGGTATGGTCCTGTCCATTTGCTCCTAAATATGGAGAATTTCTTGAACTTGGTTTGCTGTCTCTAGTGAGGTCTAGAGCACTTTCTTCGGTGGAGTCATATCCATTATTATGTAGAGAAAGGTGAGGCAATGCCATTGGCATGCCAGGGAAAACTGGCTGAGCTGTATTTGCAACAAATGGACCAATCATTTTGGGTATCAATGATGTTGCTGAAGAAGTTAATCGTGATGTACCGCTTGCAAAGGTATGGCTTGAATTCAGGAAATTTGGAGGACTTGGGGACTGGGTGAGACAGTGTGGAGATGTAACATGGGAAGGGTCATCACTCTTATTGGTTTTGATGGTTGCCAAGAAGCTCTTATCATAAATTCTACGAGCTCCCAGCTGGGTGTATTTTCCGGATTTTAAAAGCTCAAGCATGCCAGGAGGGCTGGCCACTTCTACTAGAGGATCTGAGCTGTGCTTTTCTTTCCAGTGCTTGTTCAGACTTTTTCTCCATTTGTAGATGTTGCCGCATTGGGAACAGGCATATTTTGTACCACTGCTGTCTACAGCCTCAAAGTATTTACCAGGGTCAACTTCCTGTCGAGTTTTCTTCTTCTTTTTCTTGTCTTCATCCAAGACTCGGTCTATGTTTTCTGGTGTAATTGTAATAGGGACTGATGTGGACTTCAGATCCACGGTAGAGGTATCATCATCATCGTCATCCAAATCTTCTACTTTGTCAATCATAACTGATGAGCTATGTCTGGATGAATGTGAGAAAGAAAACTTTGAGAAACTATTCCTTTCATCTACCTTGTTCTGGGAGGGTTTTTCTGTTGAATCAAATGATGAATTAAGCTGATCATCTCCGTCATTTACGAAGTGTAACTTTTTGTGTCTGGTTAGTTTCTGCTTGTAGACTGTAGCATAGTCACACAGGTCGCATTCATAGATGCTGGCATCAGTATTATGGCTCTCATTCAGATGGCGAAGATAAGATTTGGCACTAGTCGTGGTCATATCACACTGTTGGCAAGAATAAGTTCGGGTCTGGTTATCACCCAATCTGGTTGCAGTTTTGGATAAACTGTCATCATCAATGACCAAACTGGTCTCATCATCTTCATCAGCACTAAGGTTGTCTGTGATTCCAGTTGGTAGTTTACTTACATCACCATGGTCCTGGCCTACATTTCTTACATCATCCTGCAATGTTGTTGTCATGGCATCAGGTTCATCTCCATCATCATCAGCATCCATAAGTTCCTCATCTGCTTCTCTAGAAAAATCCAGAGATGTGGGCTCCATATTCTGTGTTGGCTTAACAACCTTTAGTTTTGGCTGTTCAGTGTCAATAATCAGGGGTGTTAAGTCTGCATTATGAGTAATAAAATCTATGTGTCTCATATCTTTGACTGAAGGTGTTTTTATCATGGTATCTTGAGCCAGTTCCATTGTAGAATTAGAAATATCACAGTCTGAGACACTACCTTTGGAGCTGCGTTTGGGCCTCAAAACCCGCCGAGGCTGTAAGGTGCTGGGCGAAGAGGATGATGTCTTTGAGGTCGATGTTAGAGGTCCTGTTTTGGTGTCATCAGAATCTGAGTGTGTGGTTTGATGAGCTGTGAATTCACGTGCGTCCGTGCATGTAAATTTACACTTCTTGCAGTATCTCTTTCTACCACGACCTGTTCCCTGGTTTTCAGTGGCACTCACTGTGGCACGGTCTTCACTCCCACCTGGTGCAGGCGGATTGCCAGGCATGGTAATGTTGAGTTGAGAGCCTGTAAAGTAAAAAAATAATAATTTTTGAAAAAAAAAAAAATGTGAACATTATTTTATTGCCGAAATTTTAAATCTTAAAATTAAATCAAAATATATATAATTGTCTTGGTATATCCACTAACTACCTAATGACATGCTATGCTCAGGCAACCACAATCAAAAATGTAAAAACCACATATACCAAGGCATGCTGGTGGATTGTGGTTAGAAACGTTGCCTTACAAGCAAAAGCTCAGCGTTTGATTCCCAGCAGAGGTACTAAGGTACTACTTTGTTTTTAAAAATTCAACCATCAGTCTGTAATTTATATTAGTGTGTTTTTGTTAATATAGTTTCTAAGTGTCTGTGTGTGTGGATGGACTTACTTGCTTGGTGGAAGGTGGATGGAAATGTAAAGAAAAAAACTGAATACTGGAGAAATGGTGCCTTCTTCAGCACAATAGACAGAAATGTTGATCTTTTTTTTGGGCGGGTTTCTTCATTTACTCATTCATTTTTCTTTACACTCCTTGGTAGAGAATTGAACCACCACAGTAGCTAGTCCCCTTGCAGAAATCCTTCACAAAACATTCACATTTTCTTGCAGCCTCATATACAACCTCATATACAACCTCATATGTCACCTTGTACGAAATGCATGAGGGTGCAGCAGGCCTTTTCTTTCTTTGTCTCTTCAGAGGGCCCCCCCAACCCAGGAACTGCTCTGGGCTGTTCCCCCCCCCAGTAACTGCTCTGGGCTGTCCACCCCCCCAGGAACTGCTCTGGGCTGGCCTCCTTCCCCCAGTAACTGCTCTGGGCTGCCCCCCCCCTCCCCCAGGAACTGCTTTGTGCTGGCCCCCCAGGAACTGCTCTGGGCTGCCCCCCTTCCCCCAGTAACTGCTCTGGGCTGCCCCCCTTCCCCCAGTAATTGCTCTGGGCTGTCCCCTTCCCCCAGTAACTGCTCTGGGCTGCCCCCCTTTCCCCAGTAACTGCTCTGGGCTGGGCCCCCAGGAACTGCTCTGGGCTCCCCCCAGTAACTGCTCTGCTCCCCGCCCAGTAACTGCTCTGGGCTGGGCCCCCAGGAACTGCTCTGGGCTTGACGGGTTACTTGCAAGCATTATAATAAACCAACAACTGGTAACCTTGTAGAATAGCTGACAAGCTGTGTTACTTTGCATGCCAGGTGTACATTCTGAAGATGGTGTGTAAAGCCAAAATTGGGTATATCCAAAATCACCCTTGAAAACTCCTTGCCTTTGCACATATAGTACAGTATGTGTACATCATTATCTTTCTTCTCGCTCCGTATGAAGCACGGAACCATCTCTACAGCTGATATCCTTACAGGAAGCCGACACTAAACCTTCACACGCTCTCACATCAGTGGTTTTATTTATCACATAATGAGGAGCAAGTGGCAGAGTGGTTACAAGTCTATCTTCTCAAAGCAAAGTTACTGGGTTTGAAAACCAGAAGCATCACGTTTCGGTGTACCTGGCAATATCGCTCGTTCGTAAATAGCACCTGACTCTGCTCTTGAGTTAGGTAAGAAAAGGCAGTGAGTAAAGGAAACTCATAAAGCTAAAACCTAGTACAGTGAAGTCTTTAACACTTCAATCCTCTAAGGCCGTATCTGCTATGGTACTACCATATCTTTTATATCTTGTAATATAGGTTTTTTTTTTACATTAAAGAGTTTACACTATGTTAGCTAAATACTACTTAATTTAATTTGTAACAACAGACACAGACACACACAAAGGAAAGAAATGGAAGACGGAAGAAATACATAATAAAATAATCTAAACAAGAATATGCTGTCATGATTAACTTGTCACTTCAGCTGTTACCAGAGCACTTCTTTGCCTGCTCTCCCACAACCACATCTATTTCTCCCATAAAGCTGGCAGCTTGTCTAGCCTCCTCTCTTCGACAGAGACATTAAACATTAACAGGGACGGACAGTGTAGCCACTGAGTGGTAAGGCTGGATGAATTTCTCGTGAGTTTGATGGCATGGATGCTGGGCTCTGACGACGACATAGACACAATGAGATCAACACAGTCAAGTATGACCTATATCAGCCCATATGACAAACAGATAGATCCTTCTCTCAGTTAGTCGAAGGCGCTTTTTTTTTTTTTTTGAAATAGTTTTTACAAAATGTATCAGATCAGTTTCTTCGATTACAAGAGTGGTTCCCAAACCCAAGGTCGTAATCCTTATTAGGGTTACGAAGGTCTTCAGTAAGGTCACGCAGAGGTCTCGGGGGAAAAAAAAAACGAAATTATATTCCCTAACGGTCCAGAGAAGTGAAAAAGGGTCACCAGCACATAAGTTTGGGAACCACTGTGTTAAAAATTTGACAATGTAGTTGCGTTAAGTTTGAAAGCTGCGTAGTACCCAAAAACAAAAAATATGTAAACGCAAACGCAGCAGTCTTTGAGCAGACAAAGAAAATGTTGGGCGAAAATATAGGTCAAACATATTAATATGAGGCAACAAAAATGAAACTGTACGAGGGTGGCAACCTTGTTGTATAAAACAAATTGCTAAAGATACCACTGCTACAAGAGCAGACGAATGCTTTGATGATGGGCGTGTTTCCTGTAAGCGACAAACTGCATGGTGGTTCCATACTCCCTGCATAGAGAGCAAAAGGAGAAATGACGAAATGAAAATGATGCTGGCTGACACAACTGGAAGGATAAACTAAAAGTAAACATTTGTCGCCACTGTTAAATGAGCTATGGTATTTTTTTCAGCGGCTAAAGTCAAGAAAGTTAATCTCATCACAACGCAAGGCAGTCCTGGCCACTAAACATATGCTGCAAAAATGTCCAACATATTATTAAGAGTGAAAGCACATATTGTTGTCACTAGTACCATTACTGGACAAACTTTATGCAGAAACAAACAAACTCAGGCTGACTACTGCTTTTTTTAACCATATTCAAGCTGACGTCTGAAAGTGTACGAGAAGAATCTCTGGAATTCCCAGTGTAAAAAAACAAACAAACCCAAAATACGCAGAGAAGAGAACTGGAAACTACGGCTAAAGAAGACATAGACATAGAGCTTAAACGGTGGCGCATGACATGAACTTAAAGATGAAGGCTTCACATGGAGATGACAGGCAAAGGCGGAGAAGAAAATGAAATGAATGAATGTACAGAAACATTTTAAACTAACCTCCATGAAGTCTCGCGTCATTGCCGGCCCTTACGCAATAAAGACACTCACAAAAAATATAATAAGAAAAGTGTTATAAATCCAAACATTTGTAGACACGACTTTCAGGCTTCAAAGGCACTATCTCACATTCTCAGAACTAGCAACAATCAGTCCATCGCAGTCCGGTATGTCGGGTCTTTAATACAGAACCGGCCAATCACAAACACTTATAGGATAAGCTCCTCGTGAACTCTGTCATGACTCGTCCAACCAATGCTCTAGCTGGAGCACCACTCGAGGGTCTTCCAATCTCTGAAGAGCCTTGCGTTATCACACTGATGCAAAATATCGGTCCCAACACGTTATCAGCGACGCTGCTACTTTCGAGACTTTGATTCTGGGGCGTGTAGTGTCTCAATCTATCTGCAGCCTTTATGCAGACGACAAATCCTAGCAGTCGGTGAGATTACAACGTTCAAATAACGGTAGCAGGCTGACATGAAATGATGGCACATGTTAAATGTTATTTCTGTTAATTAACAATAAAAATGGGGATGTATTTAACGAGGCTGTGAGTGCTACAAACTTTTTCTAACATGTAAAAATAAGATAAGAAGACTCATATCAACTACAGATAAAAAGCTTGGTGCTTTCCTCTCAAAGTTGAAATGCCGATTACCGCCAAGAGTTTTATAAAAACTTGTTGCTATATCGCAGTCTTTCTGTGGAGTGGAGCCGTGAAGTCAGCCTTATCGGATAAGTAACAGCGAAAAATGTCAGAACACAATCTGCACATTAAAGATTCCTTAGTTGGCATATTTCTAAATTTTACACAAAAACCGCGAGACCAATACCCGAACAAAGCCGTATCCTAAAAAGGCAATTCTGTTAAAACGTGTTGTAACACAGCAAACATGACATGGAAATAATTATGTGTGCTCTCTGTCTGCTGCATGTCTTGATGCCGGCACTAATTTTCCTATATTTATTTCATTCATGTCGATTCCACTTCAACTTGATTGGATCTTTGTAGTCAAACTTATCGTGACTTGTGGGCATTATCGTGACTTATGGGCAATGCACCAATAACAAATTGTGTGATTATTTCTAACACACCGAACAATGCGCCACGAAAAGCGTGTTATTTTAATCGGTGTTCAATTTAGCTTCCACAATGCTAAGTCTGCGCCTTTTTCGTATTTTCCCCGAAAAGCTGGCGGAAATTTTTATTTGTTCTTACAGGACGTTTAACTTAGATAAATAGTAAAATGGGAAACTGGCATAATTCAGAAGAAGAAATACGGTCAAGAAACAACAGAACAAACATATATATGCAGACAAAAGTGATATCAAAGTTTTCTCTAGGCAGACAGGCATCAATCCAGCCGCTGACAAAAGCCATGTTTGGCCGCTATCGCCACTTAAAACGGCTCAGAGGGTCTAGATTAGCTGGTATCGAGTCGTAGATTATCTTTGAACAATCGGCTTTATCTTTGACATGACTGGACCTGATTTTTGGCTGCCTGCAGTTCCCTGGAGTTGTCTGTTGTGGGGAAGACTATTTTAGTTTAGCTTTCATTGATGAGAATATGTGTGCGAGTACGATCACCTCTTTGATATATTATTGTGCGGTAACTATGCTCATATCGGTACCACGTGAACGAGATCTCCAAACTGCTGACGTTTACAAAGAGAGAGAGAGAGAGAGAGAGAGAGAGAGAGAGAGAGAGAGAGAGATAGAGAGAGAGATAGAGAGAGATAGAGAGGGAGAGAGATAGAGATAGAGAGAGATAGAGAGAGATAGAGAGCGAGAGAGATAGAGAGAGAGACAGTACAACTGCCCCCTCAGTCATGTCGTACATCATCATTCCTTTTCGTTCCCTGTGGAACATAGGGCAGAAACAATTGCTCTACATAGATTTCTACTCTGGGCTGTCTTTTTCATATGTGCCCAAGTCATTCCAATTTCCCTAGCCTCCTCTTCAACAGTTCTTCTCCAAGTTCTCTTTGGCTTCCTCACTTTTCTCCTCCCCTGTGGGTTCCAGTCAAGGGCACCTCTAGCTATGCTTGATTTTTCTCTGCTGAGTGTATGTCCTATCCATCCCCACTTTCTTACCATAATTTCTGTTTGTATTGGCTGTTGTCCGCATCTTTTCCTTAGCTCGTACAAGGTGACTAATAATGAGGTTGTGCAAGAGGCTGCCAACCTCATCATGTCAAATAAACTGCAACAGAATCAACCAGTGCAACAGCATGGGGATGTTTGGTACAGGCTTCCTGCAAGGGGATCAGTTCTAGTTGTGGCTCCATGCTCCATAATCAGCGCAAAAAGGAAAATGTGACAACAACTTCTGTAGAGCCATCCATCATCCGTGGCTGTTTAGCAGCAGACTTAGATGCAACATCGGCTGGTAATAATAGGGACCGCACTAATAGTTTATGTTGCAGCTGTTTTTAAACGGTGGGCGTGTCAACAGAAGTGAAAGTAAAAGTACTAGTAGCAGCAGCACAAGTTTCATTTACTTATGCATTGTCGTCCAGCCCCGGGTGGAGCATAGGCGTTTCCAGAAATTCATGCCATGCCTTCCTGCCCTGTGCCATCCGCTCAAGGTCGTTCCATGTGTTCTTTATTTGTTTATGTCTCTAGTTCCTTTCTGCACGTTTTCCCTCAACATCTCTCTAACCGCAGGAGGTTTCCAGGAGAAGGACTGTCCTGTAAAGCTATCAACTGGGTTCCTCAATGTCTGCCTTATCCGAGCCCAGCGTTTTTTCCTCGCCTCTTGTTCCACTGGTATTTGCCTTGTTTGTTACACACGTTATACTTGGGTGATCTTGTCATGCCTTTTCCATTCTTCTATCCTATGGAAGTACGGTACCCATTTACGGCGCGGTTAAAGCGTTTGCTTCTTGCGCCAGAGTTACCGGGTGCAGGTCTACCTCCTGTTAATCAGTACCTAACTCTGCTCTTGAGGGAAGGCAAAGGCAGCAAGGAAGATAACTAGTTACCTCACCTCATAAAGCTGGACCTAGTATAGTGAAGTCTCTAACACTTCACTCCCATGCTATGCGACAACCTTGACCTTTGTTTTAAACATATTTATGAAAGTCTCTAACTTCTTGACTGACACGTTTTTCTGTTCTCCATGTTTCACGGCAATACAGCAGGACTGTCTTGACATCGGAGTTGAAAATTCTTCAGCAGCACAAATAGTAGAAATCAATATATGATATATATATTTTTTACATTTAATAAAATTTTCCTCGTTTGGCGATTCATGCTTCATTTAACCTAGACCAGGATCCGTCACTTATATTCGGGCGCATATCCAAATATGAAAGACGTTCAATGTACGATAGTTGCGACAACAGGATGGTTTGTGGTTAAGGCATTAGTGTTCGCAGCAGTAATAGTAGCAGTATCAACTGCTCAATCAGAAGTAGTGGTGGTAATGGTAATAGTTAGGAGTATCACTTGTAGTGGCTGTGGTAGACGCTGAGGTAGTAGTATCAACATTAGTAGCAGCAGACGGTCCATCAGCAATAGTCAGCAGTGGAATTATGGTGGTAGCATACGTTCTTGGCTTTTTATTCTTCTTCATGTACCATGCCGGCTGGTGTAGACCATGAAATCTCTCCACAGCTTCCTGTCCCCACAGTTTTTAATCAAGTCTGTTATTGACTTCTTTAATGCCACCAATGTTAAACTGTTCATTGCCTTCTTTCTTTATTTTTTTTTTCTCTTCAACCTTTCCTGTTGTTTCGATAGGTTTAAGCTTTGTCATTCTCACAACATGTTCAAAGAAAGAGGATTCTTTGTTCCTAATACGAGTAACAAATTTTCTTTGCGCACTTGCCTCTTCAGGATATCCTCATTACTTTTTTTGTTTTCAGCTGCCCATGCAATTCTTAACATTTGTCTACAAAACCACATCTCTGTGGCCACCATGGAATTTCTTTATTTACCCATTGTCCACGACTCACTTCCATGTGACAAGAATGGCTCTTTGTAACACGGAAGCACTCTCTTTCTTTGTTTTCATTGACGATGATTTGTTGCATAAAATACTTTTTCAATTTATAGGACGTGCTTTTGCTTGGCTATTCTACTCTTCAATATTTTGAGTGGGCTAGTGTACTCTTAACCAAAAGTAATAACAGTTGCAGCAAAACTGTTAGGGTGAGTTTATTCTAAAATACAGGGTGTTTATAAAGTCGCTGTGCAGTGAATTTGAAAAATATTTTAGAAATTACGTCACGAATGATGCAAATTTACGTCATGATATTCTGTGTTCCAATGCTGTGTTCCACAATCCCGTGTGCAGCATTACACAACAAGCCCCAATTGAAAACCACATTTCTGGTGACGTAGTCTCGCCCGGGCGTAAATTTCACTGCATAGCGACTTTATAAACACCCTGTAATAAAAAAAAAAAGGGGGGGGGGGAATGGGATGGAAGGGTAATGCATCTTGCAAGGACAAAAGACAAAGAAATTGCCCACGTTACGACTACAAGGTCTTCGTCAGGGATAGGAAAGAGAGACAGAGAGAGAGAAAGAGAACTAAGTAAGACGTGAGAAAATAAATAAAAAGAATATCATCCCGTCGAAGCAGACTGCCATGCTTGTTTGAATTGGTTGTTATAGCAGGGCGCCCTGCTTGGACGGGAGTGATGTTCTTGTTATTTGTGTTATAAAGTAGTGAAGTAGTGGTGGTAATGGTAATAGTTTGGAGTATCACTTGTAGTGGCTGTGGTAGACGCTGAGGTAGTAGTATCAACATTAGTAGCAGCAGACGGTCCATCAGCAATAGTCAGCAGTGGAATTATGGTGGTAGCATACGTTCTTGGCTTTTTATTCTTCTTCATGTACCATGCCGGCTGGTGTAGACCATGAAATCTCTCCACATCACGTCTTACTGAGGTCTTCATCATCTTCTTACAACAGTAGTATGTGTAGTAGTGTTAACATTAGAAAATGCACATGTAGCAGTGGCAGCTGCCACATAGATCAGCTAGTTATGGATAACAAACCCCAAAAGATTAGTCAAACTGGAATAACATGTCCAGATATCTCCACACTACTTAACCTTCATTTTAAATACAATTTTCTTGCGTCATATAAAATGTCCCCAGATTCTGAAACTTTCTGAGAAGAAACATTTAGAAGTCTGTAGGTGGCTATGGACAATAGGTTAGTCAGAAAACAAAGTACGCCTCTTGATGATCAATACCGTCATCTCTTCCATTATTACAATATTTGTTTCCCGGTACAAATGCTTGTTTCTCCAAAGGAATCGCAACTTTAAGCGTTGAACTTGCATGCATCACTTAAGAAGCAATTGTCACAACATAAAATTAGTCACATAAAATTAAAGTGATTTCAACAAACACCAGCGATGTGTGTGGGTGGTAGTTTTTTTTTTTTTTTAAGACTACAAAATTAAAAATAGGAAAAAAAACTTGGTTTTCCCCGTAGACTGAAGAGCCCAGTCGAATGATAAGACAACTCTTGAGAGATTTGAGGAGGCGCTTTGAGGACTACACATCCTGGATCCTTGGTTATGAGATAAAAAGATATTCTAGATGACATTACGTTTCCTGAAATACAAATCTTAAGTGCGAATATGAAAACAATATCTGCAAGTTGGAAATGACGGTTTTGACTTTTTTGGGGTGTGCTTTTTTTTTTTAAAACCCCCACAGTGACTTACAGTGACGCATAAAATTTGAAACGGATGCGCAGGGTTTGAAGGATAATTGTGAAGTGTCTAGATGACACATTGGCACGAGCCCTGAGTGGTGGATTACTGAAGCAAAACGAGGAACAATATGATGGGCATTAGTGGGATGGTAGCGGAAGTGGAAAAGTTAGTGAGATGGAAGAAGACAATGATTACGACAGGCAGGCAGCAAGGTAATGATTTACGACGAGAACAGAGCAGGAGATGTTTCTTATGACAGATTATAGAATGATGGAGAATCATCATAGTTTCCTTTGCGCTCCGTAGAGAACGTGGAGGAATCAATGTAACTGGTACCCTTACAGGAAGCCGGCACTAAGCTTTCGCATGCGTTTGCAGTAGTGTTTTCTATTTGTTTACAATGATGAGATTGCCAACCCAATGCACAACCTCATATTGTACAACTAACAATAATCAACAATACTCCATATGATTGACGTTTTACACTCAGTTATTGATTCCGACAGCAGCCGTTCAAATCAGCCATGTTGTAATCAACGACAGATAAGAACTTGATGAAGTGACACTAGTGACTAAGGGAAAGCTCCCATATCCACCATTTCCCTAATCGAAGACAGAGCATCCTTGTTTTCAATGGCAGGGGGAAAAAACAGTCACAAGGGAAAACTCCACGTGCCAAGCAGGTCTAAATATGGGAAATATTAACTGGGATATTCTAGAGAAATTGTGAAAGACAACAGTAACCAATCAAAAACATGATATAAAAATAGGTTTAAAATTATCTCTTCTTTCTTGTTGTTGTTGTTGTTGTTGTTGCTGATCCAGCGGCGCTTGGGCTCTCCTTCTGTGGCCCATGCCATGTAGTGATATCTGCATGTTTTCTTTGTTTTTTTTTAAAAATAAAATTTTGCCTCGTTTTGACCTAGTCGGTTATATTAGGGCGCATGTCCAAACATAGAAGACCTTTTCACAAGTTGTTTTGTTTCTCTGTACAAGGTGTTCCACTTATCTGGTCTAGGAGGAAAGAGCATTTGTTGTAATGGTATATTATAATAACAGTCTACGGCTTCGCATCATCATCATCATCATAATGTTTCGCTCGCTATGGAGCTTGGAGCAGGAAGCTGGCACAAAGATTTCACGTGCTCTTGTAGCGGTGGATTCTGTGGCAGTTTGTTTGACATGATGGGGCTGCCTTGTACGACATGCCTGAGAGAGTAGTCATCATATTCTTTCGTTGTCTCATAACAGACCCACGGGATCTATACTCGGTGAATTAAACATGTTGTCAATGCAATGGCATTTTTAGGGAAGACAACTGAAGTTTGGCATGTCATATGAAACAGGAGTTGTACATTAGGGAAAAGTCTTCAACAGTTTAGAATGAATGAAATTATGAAACTGATGAAGCATTATGGAGTTCCCCATAAGTTACCACCATAACAAGGGAAACATAAGAAGGTAGGAAATGCAGAAGAAAACTGAAATTTGGCATGTCATATCAAACAGGAGTTGTACATTAGGGAAAAGTCTTCAACAGTTTAAAATGAATGAAATTATGAAACTGATGAAGCATTATGGAGTTCCCCATAAGTTACCACCATAACAAGGGAAACATAAGAAGGTAGGAAATGCAGAAGAAAACTGAAATTTGGCATGTCATATCAAACAGGATGTGTAAACTATGAAAATGTCTTCAACAGTTTAGAATGAATGAAATTATGAAACTGATGAAGCATTATGGAGTTCCCCATAAGTTACCACCATAACAAGGGAAACATAAGAAGGTAGGAAATGCAGAAGAAAACTGAAATTTGGCATGTCATATCAAACAGGATGTGTAAACTATGAAAATGTCTTCAACAGTTTAAACAGAAAATCATTTGTGAAACTGATGAGGTAATATGGAGTCATTTCATAATTTACCACTCTAACAAGGCAAACATAAGACAACATGAAAAGCAGAATAAACCTACAGAAACTGAATTCATTGGACAAAAAAACGGAAGGATCTAGATTTTAACGATGACCTTGCTCGTCTGCCTCATGGTCGGTACTACCAATAGCAAACAACAGGTATTTAATACAGCATAAACACTGAAGATACTTACTTACTTAGTCGTTCCCCTTCTACTGTGAGGTGTAGAGGTTTGAAAGAGAGAGCGCCAGACTATCCTATCGGCTGTCTTCCTCCTGGCCTGGTTCCATTCTAGTCCTCGGTCCTTCAAAGATTGTCTAATGTTGCTCTCCCTGCGGACTCTGGGTCGTCCTGTGGGTCTGGAACCCTGGCTCTTTGTTTTCCATGCTTGTCGTGGTAGCCGATCTTCTCCCATTCTGCAGACATGGCCAAATCATCTTAGTTGGGACTATTCTACTTGGGTCTGCAGGGGGTGGGATTTTATGCCTTGACGTATCGTCTGGTTGCGGACCATGTCTTTTCTTGTTACTTCAACCACTTTCCTCAGGTACCTCATTTCTGAGGTTTGGATCTGGCTTTTATGGGTTGTAGTGATTGCCCATGACTCGCATCCATATGTCAAGACTGGGACATAGGTGGAGTGGTATACAGCCATCTTCGTTTTCTTACCAACCTCTCTCTTGCTGAGGAATCCTCGATTTATGGCCTGAAAAAGTCTCCCAGCTGCTGCTTTTCGAGTGGCCAACTCTTCTTTGATGCCTCCCTTTCGGTCTATAATAGCTTCGAGGTATTTGAAGTGGTCGACCTGCTCCAGGACCTGTTCTCCCAGCTTAATCTGATGTCTTCTTTCTTCTCGTGATATCACCATGGATTTTGTTTTAGAGCTGCTTATGACCATCTCTCTTTTCTCCAGCTTTTCGTTCCAGACCTGCAGGTTGAATTGGAGATGTGCCTCTGATTTAGCAATCAGGACAACATCATCAGCAAATGCCAGCTCTGAAATACAGACCTGTCTCATCTTCCAGTACCCCACTGAACACTTTCTTGTTCTCTTCTTACATGCCTTGATGACATCGTCCACAAGCAGTATGAAAAGATAAGGTGACAGGATATCACCTTCTCTTACACCAGTGGTGGTCCTGAACTCTTCTGACTTATGGTTTGCTGTCCTCACATAATGTCTGCAAGACTTATAGAAGCTCTGTATAGCATGAATCAGGGGTGCTGGAATGTTCTTCCTTGCCAAACAGTCCCAAAGTTTGCTCCAGGGGACCCTGTCAAACGCTTTTTCCAGATCTATGAAACAAAGATGGATCTCACTCTTATACTCAAGGGCCTTTTCACTCAGCTGTCTGAGTGTGAAGATTAGGTCTAGAGTACTTCGGTTTGCTCGGAATCCACACTGGACCTCATCCAATTGTGGCTCAGCTAGGCGCCTGAGTCTCTGCTCTAGGATTCTAGAGTAGATTTTACCAGGGACACTGAGAAGGGATATGCCTCTATGGTTTCCACACTGTCGATTGTCACCCTTTTTGAAAATTGGTGTTATGATGGCAATCTCCCAATCCTTTGGTATGGTCTTGTTGCACCACGCTGCCTGTAGGACCCTTAAGAGTAATAGGTCGCCTGATGCTCCCATGTACTTAACCATTTCTGGTGTTATACCATCATGCCCTGCTGCTTTGCCCATCTTGATTTTCTCCAGTGCTGCCTTCAGTTCTTCAATCTTTATGCCATCTTCACCATCATTGGTTTTCTCTTCTGTGCTAGTGGTTATCATTTCTGATGCTTGACCGTGCTCACATCCAGGAGTTCTGAGAAATATTCTTTCCATCTTTCCATTATTTCCTTCGGGGCAGTAAGCAAGTTGCCTTGCTTGTCCTTTATAAATTTGAGAGGGCATTGTTTTTCCTTCCTCATGTTCTTTAGGGTCTTATAGAACAATTTATGGTTTTCTTGCGCATCTTTTTCTAGCTATTCTCCAAATTCTTCCCAGGACTTCTGTTTTGCCGCTAGCACCTTGTTCTTTGCTTCTGTTCTGAGTATCACATATTCTCTATATTTCTTCATTTGTCCTGTTGTGTTTTTAGCTCCTAAGTATTGTTTCCATGCCATTTTCTTCTCTCTTATTTTCTCTTTGACTTCCTCTGTCCACCAAGGTGCCCTCTTCCTCTTGTTCCCAAGTCGGACTTCACCACATGCTTCTGCAGCAGCTGTCTTTATGATATCCTTGAATTTAATCCAGAGGGTTTCCAAGTCATCAGGTTGTTCTTCTGTGTTGCTCACCACTGCAGCAATAAGCCCCTGATATCTGGTCCTAATTTCTGGCTCTCTCAGCTTGTAGGTCTTAATGCTCATTTTTCCCGTTCGTTTACTTAGTTTCTTGCGTGATGTTGGGCAGTTCCTAGGCTGAGCAACTCTTTCAGTTGTTCTTTTGATTGTAAGCAGGTAGTGATCACTTCCAATCTCTGGCCCCCTCCAGACTCTAGCATCCCGGACATATTTGAATGAGCTCCTCCTAACAATGGCATAGTCGACCACTGACTTCTCATGCTTTGTTGGTTCACATCTAGTGTATGCATGCATGCGCTTATGGGGGAACTTTGTGTTTGTAATGATCAGATTCTGCTCACTGCAGAATCTAAGGAGTCGCTTTCCATTGTCATTGAGAGTGTCTTCTCCATATCTTCCGATAACTCCACCCCATCTAGCATGGTCATTTCCAACTCTAGCATTGAAATCTCCGAGCATGATAATTTCATCTCGGCAGTCACCCACTGTCCTTTACAGCTGCTCGAAGAATTCCTCCTTGACCTCTGCTCTCTCATCCTCATTTGGCCCATACACTATGACCAGGTTGACTATTGTTTCTCCTTCTTTTAGTTTTACAACCATTATGCGCTCCGAGACAAAGTTCAATCCCTTGATACTATTTTTTTGGTTTTTGGCCACAATGCAACTTACGCCCCCTTTAGCTCTTTCAGATGTGGGTACACCACTGTAGAGAAGCATGTTGCCATGGAGATCCATGACTCCCTGTCCTTTTTTCTTTGTTTCCGTTATAGCCAGGATTTCTAGTTTTGCTTTCCTCATCTCTTCCACCAGCTCCGCTTCCTTTCCATGTATACTTCTTGTGTTCCACGTTCCATAAGTCGTAGTCCGTAGTCCGTTCCAGTTCGTCGCCTTTAGAATCAGTCCAGTTTTCTCTCTTGTATTGCTCGTAATCGTGATTTAAAGCAAACAGGTGATTGGCCTGTTGTGCCTTTGCATGGTGGCGGGGCTGCCTCCTTACGGCCTCCATGCAGGCCGCCCTCCTCCTTTTTCAGCCGGGCTTGGGACCGGCCTAGGCGGAGTTCACTGAAGATACAATTACACTAAATACCCTAATTATAACCGACAATTAGGTTGAACAGGGTAGACCAAGATGGTGGATGAGAGAAGGCAAATGAAGATCATCTGACGCTAGTCATTTCTCTCCCACTTCCTTTAAAAAAAAAAACCAGACCGGAAGTGAAAACTAGACTACATAAAGAGAAATTTATCGCGCCTGAAAACACACAGAAAAGACACAGCTGATGAGAATACGCGGCAAATGATAGCCAGACTTCGCCTGAAGAAATATTCCTACAAGATGAAGGCTCATACATAATATCTTGGCAACTACACGAAGTTGAAAAAGCGCGCTGTTATTCAAATTAAGAATACAAAAGGTATGAAGAGATTTTATTGCACTGGGAAATACAAGTACAGCATAAGGAAACTTAAGGAAATTAATGCTCACACACAAAAAGATAAGAATCTTCAACTCAAATATCACGGCATTCCTACTGTATGGCTGTGAAACGCGGAAAACAACAAAATAATAGTTGAATGCTTGCGTAGAACAGAATGAAAGTCTGAAATGATATGACAAGATCACCAATATGGATCTGATGTCAAGAATCTGACAAGTGCCAGAGAAATGTGAGATGAGAAGAAGACGCTCGGGGTGTGGGAACCTGTTGATAGCATTACAGAGTAGTTCTAGTTGAGGACTTCCCCGAGAAAGACAAGTCAAGGGAGACAAAACAACACATGTCACCTACAGATCTACCAAATCATTCACTGTGATCTACCGGCAGAACGCGATTGACTGGTTGTCAGCTCTTGCCCTAGACCAATCGTTTGAACATTACTATGCCGGTTCTGCCGCTGCACCTTTGTACAGTTTACATGTATACTTCTGAGTGATAAGTTACTTTGTGTGCAGTCTGATAGGGCTACTTGTTATAGAATTTATCACAGGGTACGGCGTACTTTGGAATGGATAATGTGGCTGGTGTCAGAGAAAGTACTAATCGAATTAATGAGATAACGAAATAAATAAGTTTCGTTTTAGACATGATGCAAATATTAAAAAAGTGATTTGAAGCAGGCATGAACTAACAAGATAATAGTATACGCTTCGCTTGTGCATAACTTGGAGGGTGACATAGTGAGGAAATGTGATGGGATTGGGTATACGAGCATAAACGATACCAGAAGTGTATTTGGTCTTGAGTTCACAATAAGATAGAAAATACGCGTGTTAGTGACTTCACTATGATAGATCTCCGCTCTGTGAGATGGGATGTGACCAGTTCTTTTTCTCGCTGCCTTTGTCATCCCTAATTCAAGAGCAGAGGCAGGTACCCACTTGCAGCTGGGTAGGCTGGAGCGTGGGAAGGCAACGCCAGAGAGGAATGGAAATGGTCACCCCACAGGGTCTAATATGGTCAAGTCTCTAACACTTCCCTCCTACGGCAGTTTCTGGGCAAACTTTAACTAATCCTAATTCAAGCAAGTATGATTCCACCGAGTACACAGCGATACATTTCCAAAGACGTGTGTTCCGCTTTAATCAACTTTCATGGAGAACAAAAAATTAAAATAAGCAAACGATAATGAAGTATATATTCTGGCAAACAACAGTATATTCGTAGAGAAAGTGCAGTTACTGGCTTTAGGTCAAAGTTCTTAAGTCAGATCGAGATCGGTGGGCCAGGTCTACCAAGAACTCCTGATCATGTGACAACAGATCATTTCATATCTGTCAAGTAATTTATTATCTCTTTGTTTATAAATCGTTCTAGAGCACGTTTGTTCCCTCCCCCTTGACCATTATCAAGCAGGTTCTAATCAAGTGTCATTTTTATTCCGCATCAGGCTGTGGAAAAAGTTAACGGTAGTTGCACGATACGGCCGTAGGGGAGTGAATTGTTAGGCCACAAATACTACGCCACAGCTTTATGAGGTATGGTAGCTAGTTCTATTCACCGCTGCCTCTGTCCACCTCCTAATTCCAAAGCAGAGTCAGGTACCATATTGATGCAAAATGACATTCAGCCATTTGTTTTTTTGTTTTTTCCTTTCATCTTTTTTTCCCAGCCTTTCTTTTGTCTTCATCTAACCTGTTCTTATGCTGGTTCTCTTTCTGGGAGGTAATCTCACAAAAACACCATCCCGTATTCTGGGCGTTTCCAATGTCTCTACCAAAACATTTCCTTTTAGTTTGATCATTGAATGTCGATCGTTCATGTCACTCAGTGTTGATTAGTTCTATAAGGGAGGCTGGTATTTCACTGACTTTCCACATGTAAATTAAAGGAATTAGGAAGACATGGGAAGATCTTAATGTGATGGCACATGACAGGAAGACTTGGCATAAGTTCCTTGAATGCCTATGCTCCTTGGGTAGCTGACGTCTAATGAATTCATGGATATAGAGCTTCTAGTGTGTAGTTTACTCATAGCAGTAAACAAACTAAGCATACGTTAGTGACTCTCCGAGATGATGATAAAATCGAGGAAAAAGAAAAGAAGGAAGGACCCCCATTTAGAGAACTGAACATGTCACAGAAATAAGAGCCAATCATCTGTCATAAATAACTCCAGTAAGATGTATGCCGAGATGTGGCTAAGATGAGATATCCAGGCGGTCGCCCTAGGCTAGATCGATCGTTTATTTTCGGAAACGCCTGGCTAGAAATTAAGCAGCGGCTGCTAAAAAAAAAAAAAAAAAAAATTCCTTCCAAATACACAGTCAAGCCATCAAGCGAAACCGAAAATGTCCATAGCCATCACTGGAAAGGCGGAAAGAGAGAGAGATGGGGGGGGGGGGGGGGGGGGGGGGGGGGGGGGGGGGGGTGAGGAGAGACTTAAATAAAATTGTGGTGAGGTGGGAAAGAAAGTGTGGTATTGTCAGTCAATATGAAATTTAAAATTGCGTAAATGCAGATTGATTATAAAGTAAAAATTCCCAGTGTTGCGGTAAGGTATGCAGACGGTTTTCCATGGACCCGAAAAGATCGGTGATTTGATGTAAAGGCATTAGGACAGGACCCGAGGATGCAACAGGCTTTCTTAAATTAAAAGGAGGGGAAAAAACTCAACGTGTGGATGTGGCTTTGAGGATGCCAAGCGTTAACCACGTGACCCATCTCGAACCAAATTCATACTTGGATTTCTCAGTTACTGAAGTACAAGACACGAAAGACTACTGAACGCTAATTTAGATGATCGTGTTTGAATGTGATATTTCAGTTAAAATTGAATACACCAAAAATGCATACATACTGTAACAGATGTAAACTCTTGTTACACATATTTCTGCACACCACAAAGCGTTCATTTTCTTGGAACTTTGTGGTGCTCAAAAGGGCGTTGCTTAACTGCACGATTGCTGCACCTGTTTTTGCACACCACAAAGCGTCCATTATCTTGAAACTTTGTGGTGTTCAAAAGGACGTCGTTACGCGTAAGAATTATGACGTGAGTGCTCGTGCACGACAATTAAAAGAAGTCCGTTGGGTGTAGCTGGCCTTGATGGCTGCGTTGTGAGTTCTCTATGGTGTAGCCGGCCGAGATAGCTGTGTTTATCCCTAACGTCCGTTTATATATATTTCATAGGTGATCGTCGTGGAAATGTTAAGAGTATCTATATCGTATTGGATCACACGGACGATAATGGACTGCGACTGACTTAAACAGAATGTGTTGAGTATCTAGTGACCACACACGTATAACGGTCAAAGTAAGCATTGGTCCATTGTTGTTGGCCTATGGATGTTCATGAAAAAATCAGAAGTTGATTAAAGAGTTAAATGTGTACTGTATCTGTACACCCTGCGTCGATGTACTTTTTATAAACGTATTAATTGGCCATTGTTGGTGTCGAAACTAATCACGTCAGAATTAACCCCTAGCAGAATTTGGCAGTCAGTGACAGGAAACTAAACTTCACATCCCTTAAATTTGGCAGCATGCCTTAATTTCCATCTGATGTTTTCTTGGGCAAAAGAAAAGAAGGAACTATTTAAAAATAATAACAAATATATGTAATCTAATGGTTAAATATACAGTTGAAAAGCACAGAGGACAGCTTTCAGAAACAATGATAAACTCAACATAGAAGTTTATTATCATCACCGTCATCAGAAAAAAAAAATCATCACATATAATCAAAGCTTTCTGTCAGTGCTTATAATATCAACACCGTTTAGTTCCCCAGGGCGCAGCGACCTTCAACAAACACGTGCCAAATACTCGTGTCGTGTGCATCAGCTCCAGGAGTTTCCGTGTCTTCCTTATCATTGTTATGTCTGTGTCTTGCTTCCTTCTCTGTGTGTTCTGTGGCCTGCCTCTACTTCCCTTGCCCTGGGGATTCTAGAACAAGGACAGCCTGGTAACGCTATCAACAGGTTTCCTCAGTGTGTGCCCTGTCCATCTCCAGTATCTTTTTCTGAAGTTTCACTGATACTTATCAGTTCCACGTTGACGACATTGTCACACCTTTTCTATCTTCTGTTCTAGACAAGCACCAATTTATGAAATCTGAACTTCTTGCTTTGTCTTTTTTGTTGTTCTCCATGTTTTACAGCCATACAATAGGACTGACTTGACATCTGAGATGAAGATTCTTATTTTAATGGCTTACAGTGTACTTGTCCATTATACAGTTGGCTACAGTATGCCTGTGACTAACAGCCTTGTATGCTGCTACTGTCGCCTTGTGCCATCTTTTCAGAAGAACGAATGGACAGCGTTTTCCTATCACTGGGTGATACCAGAACATTGCAGTTTCGTCTTATCAAATTTCAAACCAAGTTTGTTTAATCAAATTTCAAACCAAGTTTGTTTAATCAAATTTCAAACCAAGTTTGTTTAATCAAATTTCAAACCAAGTTTGTTTAATCAAATTTCAAACCAAGTTTGTTTAATCAAATTTCAAACCAAGTTTGTTTAATCAAATTTCAAACCAAGTTTGTTTAATCAAATTTCAAACCAAGTTTGTTTAATCAAATTTCAAACCAAGTTTGTTTAATCAAATTTCAAACCAAGATTGCCTTATCAAATTTCTCCAGACCTAAAGGTCTTTTATATTTGGGCATGCACCCTAATATAACCGACTAGGTTGAACGGGACGCGCCTCGCCAAAACGAAGCAAAATGTTATTTAAAAAAAAAAAATCAAATTTGGAACCAAGCTTTTCTTATCAAATTTCGAACCAAGTTCGTCGTATGAAATTTCTAACCAAGTTTGTCTTATCAAATTTCAAACCAAGTTTGTCTTTGTCTTTATGTTTCAGTATACTACTTCTGTACTCAAATAGGTCTCATGAAATGTCTTAAAAGTAAGTCATTCCTGTTTTTTGTTTTTTTTCCCCTTGGAATACATTCTTTTCCGTCATTCCATCTCAGTGTTTCATTGATGGATATTCGTAACCATATTGGTCTTATCACATGTCATAACTTAACCTGTTCGTTATTCAATGGAGTAACTCCTTTCAATCATTCCGGGCCAATGTTTTATTGCTGTCACCATAGGAATCTCACTGCATGTCACATATTAAGCCGTTCTTCCTGTTTTCCCTTGAGAAATTCTTCCGAGCCATTTCGTGTCAATTTTTCATTGCTGTCACCAAAGGAATCTCACCCCCATGTCAAAAATTAAGTTGTTCTTCCTGTATTCCCTTGAGGAATTCTTCCGAGCCATTTCGTGTCAATGTTTCATTGCTCGGTACAAGTAACTATACTGGTCTTATCACGTGTCAACACATTAAGCTGTTTTTCCTTGTTTGTTCTTGGAATACATTCTTTTCAGGCAAGCCGTGTCCAGTTTTCACTTATGGATATCCGAAACCACGTTGGCCTAATCACATGTCAACTTAAGATGTTCTTCCTTTAGTACCCTGAAGTAATTCTGTTCAGTAATTCCGTCTCAGTGTTTCAGTGCTGGATATCTGTAACCATATTGGTCTTATTACAACTTAAGCTAGTCTTCCTTTTTTTCCCCGGAGTAATTCTTTTCAGTCATTCCGTGCCAATGTTTTACTGCTGTCTTACTTTCTTACTTAGTTGTTCCTCTTCTACCCTGCGGCGTAGAGGTTTGTCAGAGAGAGTGCCATACTATCATATAGGCTGCTTTCCTTCTGGCCTGATTCCAATCTAGCCCTAGGTCCTTCAGAGGTTGTCTAATGTTGTCCTCCCAGCGAACTCTGGGTCGTCCTAGACGTCTGGAACCCCGGCTCTTGGTTTCACATATTTGTCGTGGTAGCCGATCTTCTCCCATTCTGCAGACATGGCCAAACCATCGTAATCTGGACTGTTCCATTCGGGTCTGCAGGGGCTCGGTTGTCACCAGACTGAACTTCCCAGATGTCAAATAATTAAGCGTTCCTCCTGTTTTCCCCGGAGGAAGAGTCTTCAGTCCTTCCGTCGTCGATGTTGCAATGCTGGGTACACGTAATTATACTGATCTTATATCTTGTGTCAAACATTAAGCTGTTCTTCCTTGTTTGTTCTTGGAATACGTTCTTTTTCAGTCATTCCGTCTTCACGTTTTCTTGCTGGATATCTGTCACTGTATTTGTCCTATTGCATGTCATAATTAACAAAGCTGTTCCTCCTCTTCCTCCCTCCCCGGAGTAATTCTTTTCAGTAATTCCGTGCCCATGGTTTACTGCTGCCACCATACTGATCTTCCCAGACGCCAAATAATTAAGCCGTACTTGCTGTCTTCTGCCGGATGAATTCTCTTTAGTCATTCCGTAAGAAATGTTTTCCGGCCAGATATCTGTTACCATATTGGTGTTAGCAGTCTAAACATTAAGGTAATCTTTCTCTCTTTCTCCTACAGTAGATCCCTTTCAGCCATTTCATGTCAGTGTTTCACTGCTGGATCTCTTGTGTAGCTACGAGACATGAAGTTTATGTCGTGTTGTATACAACAACTAGAAATTGCAAGTCTTCCATGTGCGTGTGTGTATGAATGAAATGAGAGGACTTCGGTCAGACGAACTTAAACGGTAAATTTAAAATAAATAAAAAAGACAGACAGGTAGACACAGACAGGTAGACGGACAGAGAGACAAATATGTATAAAAAAGCAAGAAAGGCAGTAAACGCAGTGCTAGGACTAAGGACAAATAAACGGCACACAAGATCAGGAACAAGACGTAAAAAAAAACAATAAAGGTAACCACACAACAGATATAGCCGTAGGGGAGTGAAGTGTTAAAGACTTCACCTAAACTGGGTCTCAGCTTTATGAGGGAGACCTGGTCCCTTCCTCGCTGCCTTTGCGTTCCCCATCTCAAGAAAAGAGTCAGGTACTCAATAACTCCTGGATAGACTGGATGATGTCGACGATGTCTGGTTGTGAACCCTGTAACTTTACAGCAAGAAGCAAGCACACTAACCACCTTTTACTAATGGGATGCTCACGAAAACAACAGAGAAAGGAAAGTGAGCGCCAATGACTGATCCACTGTCATTGAGCGTCAGCTCTTGGTGAAGTAAGCGCCAATATAAAGACATGATACTAATAATAACAATAAGGATATGAATTATTGAAGATGATCGCTCTCGGCACACAGTGTGTAGGTGGACACCCCCCTCCCCAATTATTATTCACTATTCTGATCTTTGCTCCTACACACGCGAGAGTGATTCAGAAAGTACTTACAACCCCGGTACTAGTCAAGAGATCTAATAAATATTTAATTAAAACAGTTAAAGATTCCGATTCAAGATTACAACATTACAGCATATACACACTCAGGGAAATACATAATGTTCTTGTTCTAAGCTCTTCAGTTAAGTGTGAAGTATACGCGTTTAGCTAGATCTTGCCAAGGTAGCCTGTTTCTTTCTGCTCTTCCATTCTTAGTTGTTTCAGGTTGTCTATATGTATTCCTACCTCTCTTTAAGCTGTTTCAGATCGTGTGTATGTATTTCTACATGTCTTTAAGCTGTTTCAGATCGTTTGTATGTATTCCTACATGTCTTTAAGCTGTTTCAGTATGTTTGTATGTATTCCCACATGTCTTTAAGCTGTTTCAGATCGTTTGTATGTATTCCCACATGTCTTTCAGCTGTTTCAGATCGTTTGTATATATTCCCACGTGTCTTTAAGCTGTTTCAGATCGTTTGTATGTATTTCTATTGTTTCAGATTGTGTGTATGTATTGCCCTACCTCTCTTTAAACTGTTTCATATTGAATATATGTATTCCTGCATGTCTTTAAGATGTTTCAGATTGTGTGTATGTATTCCTACCTCTCTTTAAGTTGCTGTTTTCTTTCTAAAGCACGGACTGATTTATGCGAACAAAGAGTTATATCTTTTAAGTATTACTAATGTGTATGAAAATGTACACATTAAATATTCACGGTTTGACCGCAAATATTAGTACCAAGATTATACCAATAATAGTTGAGACTAAGGTAGTGGCGTGTTAAGGAGATGCGAGGGGACGTTCCGCCCTGAGTGACAGCCAGGAGGGGGGAAACCAACGGACACTATTATGATAGTACAGTAGTGTTAAAAAATTGTGCAAGCACTATATATATTTTATTCTGCACGTTATCTGGGATGAAAGATCCGCTACGGGTGCCAAGTGATTTAAACACGCCCTTGGGCAAGGGGCAGAATGTTAGACGGGAGATTAATAATCATCATCATCCTTCACCACGTAGAGCATAAGCCTTCAACAAACTCATTCCGAGTCTTCCTGTCCCGAGCCATCCATTGAAAGGCCTTTCCATGACTTCTTTCCTATCTTCACCAAATCTCTTCACAGTGTTTTCCTCTATCTTTCTTACCCCGGGGATTACAGAACAAGGACTCCCTGGTAATGCTATCAACAGGTTTCCTCAGTGTGGATCCTATCCATCTTCAGTGACTGCTTCTCGTCTCTTATTCCACTGGTGCTTGTTTGGTTCCTGTCATCTACATCAGTGATCTTGTCTTACCACTTCCATCCTTCTGTTCTAGGCGCAAGCATCCATTTATGACATTCTACAGCATTTGTTTTTATTGTTGTCCATGTTTCACAACCATATAGTATGACTGACTTGACATTTTAATTGAAAATTCTGACTTGAGTTGCGCTGGATTTCTGTTGATGTCCCACTGCAATGAAAGCTCCTCTGGCCTCTTGTATTCTTCTTTTGACGTTACTGCCCTTCCGTCTAATTGTGTCTATTTTGCAGCCAAGGTATATGAATAATTCGACATCTTTGTAGTGGTGTTTCTTCCAGTACAATGTTGTTATCCTTTCCTACGTGTTTTCTCATTATCTTTAGCTTTCTCCCGTGTGTGTCAGGGCAATGAATGGATGAATGAGTATCTCCGATCACTTCTCACTAGCTAACATTAGCCTTCTCTCTCGATGCACCTGGTCCACTGTTTTATAACAAGGCATATTCCAAGAGAATTAAAACCGATAGGTAACATTAGCTCGTGTGTTTCTCTGAACAGGTGTCATATACACTCCTGTCTGCTCCCACTCGTACTGCGAACCACGACGGCCTGTATCCCCTGAGGCTGTTGTTTATGACAGACTGAGAACGTGGGTGAAATTATGGAAAGTCGTGAGGGGTGGGAAAAGGAGGAGAGAGATTAAACTACAAAACACGGAAGACTGCGTTTGGAAGATGTGAGACAAAATTTAAAGATCCAAGGGGGGAAAAAAGTGAAAGTGAATGGGGAAAACAGATCTGAAATAAATGTGCTGTGATGAGGACAGAGAACAAAAGAGCATGATAAGATAAAAGAACGTAAGAATGGACATGAAAAGAAAATATGAATGAATGATAAGCATAGAATAAGTAAGAGAAGATAAGAAGACAAGAGGTCAATAAAAGAAACAGACGGACAAGGAAGCTAAAAAAATGAAAAAAATAGAATACAGGAATGAAGTAGTTAAAAGAAGTGTAAGAGGAATAAGTATAGAAAAAAAAAGAACAGACAGATCGGTGACAAAAAAAAAAAATGAAGACATCAAATAAGAGATGAAATGCGAAAAAAGCAAAAAAGTGCTAACACCAGTCTTACATAAGTAGAAACGTAGACTATGGCTTCCTCTGGCATGTAGTAACTGGCGACTAGTATAAAGTTGTGCAACTTCATGATTTAAAACAAACTGCTACAAATACAACTAATGTAAGAGCATATGAATGTTTAGTTAATGTAAGAGCATATGAATGTTTAGTTAATGTAAGAGCATATGAATGTTTAGTTAATGTAAGAGCATATGAATGTTTAGTTAATGTAAGAGCATATGAATGTTTAGTTAATGTAAGAGCATATGAATGTTTAGTTAATGTAAGAGCATATGAATGTTTAGTTGCCGCCTTCCTGCAAGGTCACCAGCTGCAGTACTGGTGTCATGCTTTACAAGACGCAAAAAAGGGAAAACAACGAAAAGAAACGTACCAGTTACAACACTGAAGAAAAAGAGTTAACAAGTGGTTTCAGCTGCGAGCTGTGTTCAATCCTAACAGATCAATAAAACAGATCTAAGAAAACAGCAAAGCAGACAACTATAGCAGGAGATGATCAATAACAATGTCTACCTTTACAAAACGCGACACTAACAAGAGATAATATAAAACGAATTGTTATAGTTAAGGTAGCGATACTAGTAATAACTACAAGAAGGAAATAAAAAGCGAATATTACCTCCATAACGCCGATGTTGATCTTGACAAGTACGGATGGATCATAATGAAGTCTCCTGCGTTTTCTAACACAAGTAAAATCTGTCTACTTAGGAATAAACACTTTCTGCACAATAACCTACTTCTAACGCGCATTCCTTCCTGAAAGGCAGATAAACTTGCAAAAAAGGGAGGAGAATGTGAACAAGAAGATAATGAAGTCACATACTTTGAGAAAAAGAGAGCTATCCAGACTATCAGAAGAGAACAGAACCAACCCAAAGACGACTATCACACACTCTCGACCGGCAGGGGACAACAACTTTTTCGACTCAGGACAGGGCATAAAAAACAAACTGAATAAACACACATGCACAAGCTACGATTGTCTGCTTCACCACTGTGCACATGTGGATTAAACGAACAAACTGCTGAGCATGTTCTACAGGACTGTCCTCTGTATGACCAGTTAAGAAAGATATACTGGCCCAATGACTCAACACTAAACTCAAAGCTATATGGAGTTAAAGAGGAACTTCAAACAACAGTCGAATTCATCATGAGAACTCGTCTGACGGTGTAATCATCAAAGATGCGATCGCAAGAAGAAGACTCCTTTCTGACTTGATTTGAGAAAGGGCGAGAAAATGTATTAATTAAAACGGCTCATTTCCTCTCGCTCTTGTAGTTCTGGTAAATAACGTTGACATATCAGTCCAGTGATCTGGGCTATCTCCTTAGCTGTGACACAGGCAACGCGATGTGCAAGATTTGTAAGCTTGAAATGAACTTTGGACTAAAAAAAAAAAAAAAAGCAGAACAAGTGTCCCCAGATGAACAAGCCAGGCTCCTTGAAAACCTGGCAGCATCACGTCTGAAAATAAAGTAACCAACAAGGAACGAACTTCTGACGTCTGAGTCAACCACAGCGTCGGACTCCTACCCCTATTCTGGTTCTTTTTTTCTCATTTCTCACTGTTCCTGTCGTCTGCCGTTTGACCCGAAGATTTGGCAGCCAAATTTCTCATGACTCCAGTATGGGCAAATACAGGTAAAAGAAGTGGGGTGGGGGGAGAGAACTGGAGAAAATAAATTGGAGGGAAAAGTGGTGGGGATATTGGGGAAGTGTGGAGGTCAAATCCTTTTTCGGTAAAACAAGGGCTATTAGAAGAAACCAGCCTGGAAGGTAGAAGGTAATGTGGAAAGGGAGTGGGCTACGCACGGGACGACTGCAGGGGAGGGGACGAAGACGGGGAAAGAGAAGACAGAAAGATCAATCAAGACAGGGCCAATATACCTGGGAGCTAGAAGAACGAGATGGGTTTCGGTCGCTGACATACCGTTCAGGTAGCGTTTTCCAGCAGACGACGGCCCGGCCTAAGCGACAGAGGAGGGATTATAAGAATGAATTTAAGTGACAATTTATGAAGAGGATGAGGAGGAGGGTGACCTTCATCCTCCCATCAAGGGGAATTGGTAGGGGATATTTTGATTCAGTGAAGACTTGATGGCATTGACTACTCCATGAGGGCGCAACAAGTGGGCAAAGTCAAAGCAGAAGAGGGCGCAACAAGTGGGAACAGTCAAAGCAGAAGAGGGCGCAACAAGTGGTGAAACATTAAAGCAGAACAGGATGCAACAAATGGGCAAAGCCAAAGCAGAAGAGGGCGCAACAAGTGGGAACAGCCAAAGTAGAAGAGGGCGAACAAGTGGGCAAAGCTAAAGCAGCAGAGGGCGCAACAAGTATGCAGTGCCTAAAGCAGAAGAGGTCGCAGCAAGCAGGCAACGCCAAAGTAGAAGAGGGCGCAACAAGTGGGAAAAGCCAAAGCAGAAGTGGGCACAACAAGTGAGAACTGCCAAAGTAAAACAGGGCGCAACAAGTAGACACTGCCAAAGTAGAAAACGAAAACTATATTAAACGAAGAAAATATCGACTGGGAAAATTAAGTAAAAGGTCAAGGTAGTCCCATAGCAACTACTGCAATTGGGATTGAAGTGTTAGAGACTTCACTATACTAGGTTCAGCATCTAGAGGTGGCGCGACCAGTTCTCCTTCTCGCTGCCTTCTACTTCTCTAACTCAAGATACAAATCATGGTACCCATCTACAGCTAGGCATAAAGTAAGGAAATACAAATTTTGTAATAAAAGGAAAAAAAAACCCAGCGAATGTATCTTGTTGAAACAATGCGTGGCACATAATTAAATAAAAATGATGTAAGACGGAGCAATTCTATTCTTACATAAACATAAGACAGTGCCAAAAGAAACGAGAGAAACTTTCGTGTCTCATAAACAAATAAACATACTGATAGAATAAACCAGTAAACATATGGTCACATTTAAAAAAAAACAACAACAACAACAAGAAACGAGCGAATGTTTCGTGTCACATAAACATTAACGTCAAACATAGCGAGTGAATTCTTCGTCACATAAAGTCAGAAAAAAAGTGAATGTATTGTCACACAAAGTCAGAAGAAACAGTGAATATGTCGTCACATAAAGTGAGAAGAAACACTGAATGTATTGTCACATAAAGTGAGAAGAAACAGTGAATGTATCGTCACATAAAGTCAGAAGAAACGGTGAATTTATCGTCACATAAAGTTAGAAGAAACGAGTGAAGTATCGTCACATGAAGTCAGAATAAACAGTGAATTTATCGTCACATAAAGTCAGAGGAAACAGTGAATGTATCGTCACATAAAGCCAGATGAAACGAGTGAATGTATGTCACATAAAAGCAGAAGAAACGAGTGAATTTATCGTCACATGAAGTCAGAAGAAACAGTGAATGTATCGTCACATAAGCCATAAGAAACGAGTGAATGTATCGTTGCATAAAGGCAGAAGAAACGAGTGAATTTATCGTCACATAAAGTCAGAAGAAACGAGTGAATGTATCGTCATATGAAGTCAGAAGAAACATTGAATTTATCTTCATATCAACATAAGAAACGGGCGAATGAATCGTGCCAAAAAAACATAAAGTCAGAAGGAACGAGTGAATGTATAGTCACATTAACAACAACAAAAATACTGTCACCGGAAGCGAAAGAATGCAACGTCACATAGACATCAAAGTAATGTCAGAAGGAAAGAGCGAGTGTATCATCACGTACATTTAAAAAAAAATCAAACAGATAACATTAAAGGAGATAAGAAGAAGACGCTGACGATGGACAGGACACACCTGACGACACCTGTGGATAGCATTACAAGGCAGGCCGTGTTCTGGAACCCCTAGGATAAGAGAGGCAGAGGTAGGAAAAGAAACACAAGGAGTTGTACTGGCGACCAGGTGTTCATGGTTCAAACCCGGGCGTCGGCGTTTGAAGAAATGTTTACGGCCGGAAATTTGACTGAATAACCTGAACGGCTCCTGTGATAAACCCTCTGTGGATGGGAAGGAGCGAAGCTCCTGACCGGGTTGGAAGGAAAGTCCTCAGGTTCCCCAGCCTCGCAATGACATGTCATTGGGCCGAAGGGCTGATAGCCTAAGTGCCGCTGGTTTAAAAAAAAAAAAAAAAAAAAAAAAATATAAAAGAAATGAGCAGGTAATATACAACAACAGAGCAGAAAGATGGAAGGGGGGGGGGGGAAGGGGGGGGGAATTAGACCTATAATTAAAGAACACATCAATACTCAAGGCTTTTTTTCTCCCCATTTCAAAGATGGGTGAACTCGCGACATTTTAAAGTGTGTATCCCGAAACAGCAATTTATATTCCTAAAATTTCCTTTGTTCTACTCTGCGGTCCCGCTTACCTGATCCAAAACTTGCATCAATTGCCTTGGGGCGCGACTCATCAGACCCAAGTCTGGCGACCGTCACAAACCCTAGCCAGGTCTAAGACGTCGATGATCAATCCCACGAGTGATCAGGACCCGCCTCTAAACTTCCTGAATCCTTAAAGTCAGGTAAATGACTAGATCTAGCCGCAGGGAAGAGGAAACAAGTCAAGCAGAAATTTGACGGTTCAGGATCTTGATGGCTTCTACCAGTGCGTTAAAAAAAAAAAAAAAAAGGACTCCAATATATGTTCCCTTCTTGTCTAAAGATGCAGGTGAAAGTTGTGTAGAAGCACGTAGGAGGTGTACAGAAGGAAGAAGACCTAACAGAGGCTTTCGGATAATAGATGTAAATGGGTACGTTGTAGGCGCTCGTAAAAATGAAAGAAGAAAACTAAGGATATGACAGACAAACAGACAGACAGAAAGAAAGGAAGGAAAAAACAGAAAATAAAATATTAAACAGAAAATAACAGAAGAATCATGCTTACCTCCCCGAGTAGTTTACGGGGAAGGGGGGGGGGGCTCAATTTAAATAAATAATAGGCTAACTGCCCCCTCAGGTCGACTAAAGGGAGGTTGTGCATGCAGGTGGTTGGCAACCTCATCGTGTAAGACAAATGGCTACATAACCCACCACTGCTAGATCATGTGACTGCTTGTCCAGGCTTCCTGCAAGGGGGCCCAGCTGTAGTGGTGGTTCCATGCTTCATACGGAGCGAAAACGAAAATGATGATGATAGTGAAATGAGATGGGGATGTATTAGAAACGAGATGGGGATGTATTAGACACGAGATGGGGATGTATTATAAACGAGATGGGGATGTATTAGAAACGAGATGGGGATGTGTTAGAAACGAGATTGGGATGTGTTAAAAACGAGATGGGGATGTATTAGAAGCGAGAAGCCACAGGACACCCAAAATTAACCAGTATTATTTGAAAACACACGAAACAAAACTGCAGACGAATGGATGTATAGGGAATATGTAGGATGAGTGGGGGAGTGTTACGTTGTCGTCAGACAGATCACCCCGGACGCCAGAAATACTTCACCAAACTTCCCTAAGCTCTTCTCGCCGTTTCCTCAACTGCGGCCATCAAAATAACATTATGACATGCCTGCAAGGTATGTCTCCGACATTAAGCTTCCAAGCGGTGATGGCGCTCAGCGACCGCGACATCAAATTCAACTTTTATCTTTAGCCTGGGAGCTACTGGGACCGAGAGACATCTATCACGTGTCTTCAATCATTTTGCCCATCTTAGATGAGACCAATACGCTTGCCCTTCCAAACCCCGTCTACGAAGTGATGAACCTTCCCCGTTTAAAAAAACCGCAACGAAACGGAAGAACATGATTTTTCCATACTTAACTTGAAAGCCAACAATTTTTATGTGTTTTTCATAAAGATTCTATGTCTTTACCGAATTAACCTGAGAAAATTTCCTCCTTCCACCGTGTTGTTTTTATCCATTAAAAAAAAGTTTTCAAGAAAGATACAGTAGATCGCAATTTGGTTATGGGTGTGACGCCACGGGCAGCATTTATAATGACAAATTACCTGGAACGTCTTAGCATAGATCTATCTTAAGGGTATATGCCTGGAAGTGGCGCATAAAGACACAGCTCTACACTATGAGAGAAGCGGAAAGAAGGGGAGGGGAAAAGAGGCACGAATTTTCAAACCCAGACCGGCTGGTAAACAGACCTTAAGTTTTATAGTTTCAAGTATGGGGTTTCCACTATTTTGCACGTCCGATAGAAATTTCCAAAATCAGAGACGGTAAAAAGCCGACAGAAAGACAGACAGACATACAGACAGGCAGGCAGATATAGATAGATAGACAGACAGATAGATAGACAGACAGACAGACACAGACAGATAGATAGATAGATAGATAGATAGATAGATAGATAGATAGATAGATAGATAGATAGATAGATAGATAGATAGATAGATAGATAGATAGATAGATTCCATGTGTGTATGAGTGTGTACGTGCTTGACGCGTGCAGAAACAACGACGGAGAAGACAGCGAAGAAGCGTACATTTTAACTGTTCCTACAGCATCTATAGACACACAAACTTCACCAAAGCACACTGCCGGGAGTGGGGAGTGAGGGAGGGGGGCAAGTAATGAGTTCAGGAAACCGCAACGAATAGGCCATAAGAAACAGTCAAAATAAACTTTCCCCACAGATCAATAATGTACTCTGTTGACTGAAGTGAGTCAGTGCAATTACAAGTGTGACTTCAGGTCCTTATCACTCAATCATGATTGAGCTGAACTACAGGACTGCAAAGCTAAAAAAAAAAAAAAAACCTACAAAAGAAGATGTGAAAATCGAGACGCGTTATGCGTCGGCACAAGATAAATTAAACAAAATCACGTAACAAATAAACTACATCTAAAGTTGCATCCCTCTCGCGACAGTGAGACAAGAACAACAGATGTATGATACAATCTTAGCTTTTCTAATCTGTTAGTTTTCTGGGATATTGATGTACGTATATAAAGTGTACTGGACTTTCCATAAAGTGAAGCTCTCTTTCATAATCATTTCCCTTCCTGCCCTAATGTAGAATGGAGTCAACTTTGCAGCACTGTCTCTAAGAAGCCTTCATCAACAAACATATGCATGCTCTAACAGCGGTGATTTTTGTGGCCTCAGGTTTTATTTGATGTGGTTGCCAGCCCCATCAATTTACATAAAGTTGTCAGCCCATATTAGCCGCCTCATACAACTGCCCTAGGGAGAAGCAGGCATATTCTTTCTGTGTCTTCTTCTTCTTCGCCTTCAGACTTCCACATTAATGACTCTAATAAAGACAGTAGTCAGCTCGAGGTCCCTGACATCTCGTTCGCCTTCAGACTTCCACATTAATGACTCTAATAAAGACAGTAGTCAGCTCGAGGTCCCTGACATCTCGTTCGCCTTCAGACTTCCACATTAATGACTCTAATAAAGACAGTAGTCAGCTCGAGGTTCCTGACATCTCATTCGCCTTCAGACTTCCACATTAATGACTCTAATAAAGACAGTAGTCAGCTCGAGGTCCCTGACATCTCGTTCGCCTTCAGACTTCCACATTAATGACTAATAAAGACAGTAGTCAGCTCGAGTTTCCTGACATCTCGTTCGCCTTCAGACTTCCACATTAATGACTCTAATAAAGACAGTAGTCAGCTCGAGGTTCCTGACATCTCGTTCGCCTTCAGACTTCCACATTAATGACTCTAATAAAGACAGTAGTCAGCTCGAGGTTCCTGACATCTCGTTCGCCTTTAGACTTCCACATTAATGACTCTAATAAAGACAGTAGTCAGCTCGAGGTTCCTGACATCTCGTTCGCCTTCAGACTTCCACATTAATGACTCTAATAAAGACAGTAGTCAGCTCGAGGTTCCTGACATCTCGTTCGCCTTTAGACTTCCACATTAATGACTCTAATAAAGACAGTAGTCAGCTCGAGACATCTCGTTCGCCTTCAGACTTCCACATTAATGACTCTAATAAAGACAGTAGTCAGCTCGAGGTTCCTGACATCTCGTTCGCCTTTAGACTTCCACATTAATGACTCTAATAAAGACAGTAGTCAGCTCAAGGTTCCTGAATTCTCCAAACACGTTTTTCGTGGAGTGAGGTATGTTGTTGCCATATTCGTTGTCTCGCTCCCACTGAATTTCAACCTTGTAAAGCTGTTGGTTGATTTTTCATAAACTGACTTATTATTTCTCTATCGGGGACTTCAAGACATTAGATCTCGAGAATCTGGTGTAAGTGTTTCGGTCTACCACCCTGCGTCTTATACCTTGGGGAATCCAGAAATGAAAACGAAGAGAAAGACCTAGAAAGACCTGGAGCTGATGGCACGGGACGAGAAGACTTGACATGCGTTTGTTGAAGACAATTCTAGACAATGAGAAACACCCTGCGTCATAAACCATTCTACTTCGAATTGTCATGCGTTTGTTGAAGAAAATTCTAGACAATGAGAAACACCCTGCGTCATAAACCATTCTACTTCGAATTGTCCATGCGTTTGTTGAAGACAATTCTAGACAATGAGAAACACCCTACGTCATAAATCATTCTACTTTGAATTGTCCCTTCTCGCTCCTGTTGTGAGCATGGAGCCACCATTGAATCTGGACCGTTTGTAGGAGGCTTCATCACAGCATTCATGTGGCTCCCGCCGCGCGTTAGTTTTTTAAAGTGTGCCAGACGCATATGTGTTTTAAACATATGACAATGCCTAGAAGAGCGCATATACAACCCCCCTTGTTTTTCTGCATATTAAAATTGTAGCCTCTTGAGACATGTATTATTACCTGAGGCTATTTCAGTAGCCTTTAATTTTAATTTATTTGTCAAAAGGATCGGGCAAGGGAGAGGCCCGAGCGCCCCCGGGAAACTACACGAGGACAGTAAATTATCAATGATAAACTGAACCAGTACTCTTACGAAAGAGCCATTGGCATGGTGGCTACATCGCTTGCCTCTCCCAGCAAATTTACCGGGGTTCCAGTCTTTATATTTTAAATTAACCTTTTTGCAAGAAAACACATATGGCCATCACTCGTACTATTCCTGGACACAAAAAGTTCTACGGACATACCAGTCTCAGGCTGACCGCTGCTTTCTTTGAACATATTCAGGTTGACGTCTGAAAGTGAACGAGGAAGAAGGAGTAAGAAACCGAATCTCTACTAGCATGAACAGCCCTTTGCCATCTGGAAGGCTTGTACAAGTTCAGACACAGTCAATGTTAGCAGCAACGTGCATCCAGTCTTTATCCCGGAGAGCACGTGATCGCTACCGAATACCAGCATAATAACCTAGTTATCACGGGACCAGAGATTGCCGGTGAAATCAACAGCACTTGAAAGATTACATAGAACAGCTCCGTACTTACGGTTAAAACTTTACTTTTGTATCGCAAAGAGATCAATTAATGAGATATGTCTTTTTCACAGCTCCAGTTTCATGAGATTATTAAATGAGATATTGTCTTCTTTCATGAGAACAATATATGAGATTTGTGTTGTTCATAACTCCAGTTTCATGAGATCAATATATGAGATTTGTGTTGTACATAACTCCAGTTTCATGAGATCAATATATGAGATTTGTGCTGTACTTAACTCCAGTTTCATGAGATCAATATATGACATGTGTGTTGTACTTAACTCCAGTTTCATGAGAACAATATATGAGATATGTCTTGTTCATAACTCCAGTTTCATGAGATCAATATATGAGATATGTCTTGTTCATAACTCCAGTTTCATGAGATCAATATATGAGATATGTCTTGTTCATAACTCCAGTTTCATGAGATCAATATATGAGATATGTCTTGTTCATAACTCCAGTTTCATGAGATCAATATATGAGATATGTCTTGTTCATAACTCCAGTTTCATGAGATCAATATATGAGAATATGTCTTGTTCATAACTCCAGTTTCATGAGAACAATATATGAGATATGTCTTGTTCATAACTCCAGTTTCATGAGAACAATATATGAGATACGTCTTTTCACAGCTTTTATGAGAACAATATGAGATATGTATTGTTAATAATTTACAGTTTCATGAGATCAATAAACGAAATATGTCTTGTTCATAACTTACAGTTTCATGAGAACAATAAATGAGATATGTCTTGGTCTTAACGCCTGTTTAATTTCATATTTCCATGACACAGTCAGGACGGAGGAAGAACTGCGATGACGAGACGAGGAGAGAGAGATGTGATGGCGTTAGCACCGCTGATGTAAGGGCAACAGCAAAAACTGAATATCAGTTAGATCAGAGGTTCTCAATCTTGTTTTGCTCATGGTCCCCTTCTGAGCCTCATTTGCCTCATAGTCGCTGTTAGCTGGAAAAACAGTACTTTACCATCTTACTGTGGGCCCCCTAGAAATTTGGCATTGCCCCCGCTGAGAACCACTGTGTTAGATTGCGATGTAATAGCAACAGTAGTAGCAAATAGTAACAATTGGTGATGATAGAAAATAGAAAAAGATAAGAAAAGAACAACAATAAGAGAAGATATTGAACAGGTTAACATTGTGGCATGGAGAGTAGTCAGAAACAGAACTGATAAACAGGACTGGGTACAGAGGTTTGTAGATACACGATAACCTACGCCAAGCTAGAGCATGGTACTTGAAGAAGATAAAGAAATGTTGGTGATTATTAGGATTTTTTTTTTTTTTTTTTTTTGGAGGAACTGATGGATGAAGGAAAGAAGTAAACCAGAAATTACGCTGAGGGGGGGGGGGGGGGGGGGGGGGGAGAGAGTGATGGGGGGGGGGGGGACCGCTGATGTAAGGGGGAGCAAAAACCTGAATATCAGGAGATCAGAGGTTCTCAATCTTGTTTTGCTCATGGTCCCCTTCTGAGGGCCTCATTTGCCTCATAGTCGCTGTTAGCTGGAAAAACAGTACTTTACCATCTTACTGTGGGGGGGAGATTGCCACCCGCTGAGAACCACTGTGTTAGATTGGATGTAATAGCAAACAGTAGTAGCAAATAGTAACAATTGGTGGGGATAGAAAATAGAAAAAGAAGAAGAAAAGAACAAACAATAAGGAAGATATTGAACAGGTTAACATTGTTGGCATGTAATAAACAGGACTGGGTACAGAGGTTTGTAGATACACGATAACCTACGCCAAGCTAGAGCATGGTACTTGAAGAAGATAAAGAAATGTTGGTGATTA
The DNA here is from genome assembly GCA_024509875.1 of Oreohelix idahoensis. Taxonomy (NCBI): domain Eukaryota; kingdom Metazoa; phylum Mollusca; class Gastropoda; order Stylommatophora; family Oreohelicidae; genus Oreohelix; species Oreohelix idahoensis. The sequence goes on along the minus strand of JAMPIV010014962.1, from coordinate 226,614 downwards.
TTAGGATTTTTTTTTTTTTTTTTTTTTTTTGAGGAACTAATGGATGAAGGAAAGAAGTAAACCAGAAATTACGCGGGGGGGGGGGGGGGGGGGGGGGGAAGAGAGAGAAGAAATACAATATAAAGATTAAGAAGAATTAGAAGCGGTTGAAGATGATAGCGAAGAGGAAGAAGCACGTGGAAATATATATATGATGTAATAGAACAGAAGAACAAATTGGATGAGAAGAAAGCGATGAGAAATATTAGGAAGAATAAATAGAACCTAAGAACAACCACAAGAGGAAGCAGAAGAACGAGAGATAAAATGGGAACAACAAGAAGAAACAAAAGGTGGACAATGACGAACAAAAACAGCAAGATGGATGGATGGATGGATGGATGGATGGATGGATGGATGGATGGATAGATAGATAGATAGATAGATGGATGGATGGATGGATGGATGGATGGATGGATGGATGGATGGATGGATGGATAGATAGATAGATAGATAGATAGATAGATAGATAGATAGATAGATAGATAGATAGATAGATAGATAGATAGATAGATAGATAGATAGATGGATGGATGGATGGATGGATGGATGGATGGATAGATGGATGGATAGATAGATAGATAGATAGATAGATAGATAGATAGATAGATAGATAGATAGATAGATAGATAGATAGATAGATAGATAGATAGATAGATAGATAGATAGATAGATAGATAGATAGATAGATAGATAGATAGATAGATAGATGGATGGATGGATGGGCGGGCGGCCGGACAGACATATATAGATAGAGACAGAAAGAGGAGAGGAAAAAGATAACAAGAAGAGAAACAAACAAAAAACAAACAAAAAACTCGTCAAGATTTTTTTTAAAATAACATTTTGCCTCGTTTTGGCGAGGCGCGTCCCGTTCAACCTAGCCGGTTACATTAGGGCGCATGTACAAATATAAAAGACCTTTAGATCTCGAGAATTAGTTATGTGTTAGTTAACTGGTCAAGAGACGCGAGAATACTTCATTAAAGTGAAGAGAAAGGAAAGGATACGATGTTTTCATCAGGTACACGACATTAACGCCGGAATGGCCTTCGCCGGTTTGGGCGTTTCCCACCCGCGGTATAGTTACCGGGTTCCAGGATCAAAACCTGGCCGCCTCCTGCTACAGTTTACCCAAAATGTAAATGAGACCCCGACTCTGCTAGGGAAGGCACAGACAGTAAAAAGTGAACTAATTAGCCCATCTCATAAACAAAAACAAACTGGACCTAGTATCAAGTCTTCAACACTTCACTCCCATACGGCTGTATCTGTGCTATGGGACTTTAAAAAAAGCATACGACATATTCTAGTCCCCCTGTCTTAAATCTATACAACCAATCTTCCACCTGGCTGTTCTAACGTGCCACTTTTCAACGATTACTCTGACCTGAATTCCATCAGTATCTAGCAGTACTAGCAGGTATCTGACACAGTCAATCATCTAATCACACAAATAGCGGCACTTCACAAGACCAACCCTCGGTTGTACAGCTTAATCGTCAATAATATTCAGATCTCCTGTAGGTACATTCAGTCAATCAAGTGATAAGGGTGTCCAAGTATCGGCGTGTACGAAAACTTGTGATCGTTAATTTCTCGTTGACTTTAAGATCTTCGTCCTTCAACAAAGATTGGATAGTCCTCTATTAAGAAAACACTTCGGGAGCCGCGCTGGTGTAATGGTTACAACTTTGCGCTAGCGACCAGGTTTTCAAGGTTCAAGCCCGGGCGCTGTCATTTGTAGGAGTGTCATCGACCGGGATTTTGACTGAATAACCTGAACGGCTCCTGAGATAAACCCTCTGTGGATGGGAAGGAGCGAAGCTCCTGACAGGGTTGGAAGGAAAGTCCTCAGGTTCCCCAGCCTCGCAATGACATGTCATTGGGCCGAAGGGCTGAAAGCCCAAGTGCCGCTGGTTTAAAAAAAAAAAAAAACCCACTTCAGAAGAAGTGTGCACTTATCTGCTAAATTATCCCTGTTATTATCGTTAATGTTACTTTTTTAATGATGACATGTATCGTCGTTATCATATCTTTTTCGCTCCTTACAGATCCCTACTGCAGCAGGCCATCTTGCAGGAATCCTGCATTAAATTGTTAATATGCAAATACAGCGGTATATTATGTAGCAATTGGTTTTACACAATCAGGTTGCCAGCCCCAGGCACAACGTTATACTGGTAGCCGCTTACGACATGCTAGAGGAAGTTCTAATCCTATCCTTCATTTGTCCAATCAGAGACCCAATGTATTACACAGCAACAATGATCATGATGCAGGCAATATTGATGGCTAAGTGAAAGAGCAATTAAAGTTTAATTATTTTTGTTCTGTATATATAACATCTTCCATAAATCTACAGAAGCAGACTAAATGTGATTAAAGGCATTCATAGATTCTTTTCTATCAGGTTTCAAACATGATCACGGTTTAAGTAACGCAGATGAGGAAGATCACACAACATCTAAATTAAGACGCAAAAGGTTAGCTGCATATGTTAATGTAAGAGATAGAATGGATAAACTATGAAATCATCTTGTTACTGATGGCAATAATATACATTAACTACACTTTGATACCACAGCAACAACACAAGAATGGAGTAATGACTTCCTCACAGTCCCGTTCTAAATCAGTTATCATCTGTTTTTACGACAAGGAAGTCCTCAAGTATAAGGGAGTCAAACATTAGTAACAAAATCACGACAAATCTCAGTTCGACTATGGTCAAGATATCATACCTCATACGACATACAAGAATTGAAACTGCATCTCCAAACGTCGCTTGGCGGCACGAATGTAAGGAAAACTATGTTTCAGTAAACTGGTATTTTCTTCGCGTTTAACTCTTATTTAGACGTTCAGGAAGAACCACGCCGACCAGATTGTACTAGTGGAACAAGATTGAGAAGAAGACGCTGGCGATGGATAGCGTACAACATTGAAGAAACCTGTTGATAGCATTGTTCTTGTTTCGAAATTCCCAGGGTACTGTTCTGAAATTCCCAGGGTACTGTTCTGAAATTCCCAGGGTACTGTTCCGAAATTCCCAGGGTACTGTTCCGAAATTCCCAGGGTACTGTTCCGAAATTCCCAGGGTACTGTTCCGAAATTCCCAGGGTACTGTTCCGAAATTCCCAGGGTACTGTTCCGAAATTCCCAGGGTACTGTTCCGAAATTCCCAGGGTAAGAGAAGTAGAAGCAGAACGAAGAACACACGGAGAAGAGAACTGGAGACGTGACGAGGAAGGCACGGAACGACCTTGAGATGATGGTACGCGACATGAGGACTTCATGTGTTTGTTGAAGGCCTATTCTCCTTGGGGAGCTAAAGGGTGTTGACTGATGAAGACATATGATAGCCACAATAACTGTTCAGACGACAAAACAAACACACACAAAAACTGTCGTTCTCTCTCCGTGCATCATGCCAGTTGAGAAAGGTGATCACAACTCTCCACAACTTTCTGCTCACAGTGTAGTTTATCAGTTGTTGACTTCTTTCCATGCCAGGATGTTAAACTGTCAAGATCTTCTCTCTCTCTCTCTGTCGCCCTCTGTACACGGAGCAACACGACAGTGGTTTAAAACGATAAAGTGGCATTTTAAACAAACTGATATCAGCGTCTTTAAGTTCGTAATTTAAGGATCCTTGCGGAAAACACAACTAATTTAAAGTGGACTGCTTTCTCCTATTTATTTTTGTTAACAGTTCTTTTTGGGTTAAATTTCTGCGTAGTAAAATAAACGGTTATTCCTGATCGCTCCCTTGGTTCCGCCTCTGCTGCGAGTTTAAAAAGTAACGTCCCTATCGTAAATAAAGAATAAGAATCAACAATGAACTTTACCAAATAAACAATTCCTCTTTCGTGTAGTGGCGTACAAACCATTTTTTTTTTTCGGGTGGGGTGTGTGAGTTGTCCGTGTGGTAGGCGCGTCGATCTTGGATAGCAATTTGTAATAATACGCTTTAAACTACGGAACACATGGTTTAAAATATGTAAATACGTCCTGCAAAACAAGTATATAATCTAGCAGCTTATCAATATATGCCCTTTATCGCCCCAAGGAACAAGCCTTCAACAAACACATGCCAAGTTCTCCTGTCACGTGCCATCATCTCGAGTTATTTCCAAGTCATCCTCGTCAGTTTCACTTCTGTCTCCAGTTCTTTTCTCCATGTGATTTTCTGGTCTACCTCTGCCTCTCTTAAGAACGGATTATACGCGCAGTGCACACACCTCACAGGCACGCAACATAAAATTGTAAAGGTAGTCCCATAGTATATACAATCGTAGAGGAGTACAGTGTTAGAGACTTCACTATCATTATACATGATCACAGTTTTATGAAGTGGGGTGGATAATTCCTTTCCTTTCTTCCCTTCCCTTCCCCAACTCACAAGCAGAAAAACAAGCACTCATTTACATCTCGCTAGACGGGGAGCCTGGTTTAAAATCCAGTGAATTTCCTTCCAGAAGCAAAAGATCTAAACACTCTGCCTTTCGACGCTCATTATCCAGCACAGATTATAAGAAAAGAATCGAAGGGGGATGAAGAGGTTCGGGCCTGGAAACCTTCCCGCTAGATGTGCCACTGCCGTGAATAAAGCGTCCTAGAAGTAAGGAGGCTGTGATGACTAAAACATGATAAACACTGGAAACGAGGCTGGAAAGTTTATGCAGATATACATAAGTGCACACTCGCAGATACACATAAGTACACACTCGCAGATACACATAAGTACACATTCACAGATATACATAAGTACACATTCACAGATAGACGTAAGTACACATTCGCAGATGCACGTAAGTACACATTCACAGATACACTTGACTACACATTCGCAGGTACACATTCGCAGATTCACACGAGTACATATTCGCAGATACACATAAGTACACATTCGCAGATACACATAAGTACACATTCGCAGATACACATAAGTACACACTCACGGATACACATAAGTACACATTCGCAGATACACATAAGTACACACTCACGGATACACATAAGTACACATTCGCAGATACACATAAGTACACATTTACAGATACACATAATTACATATTCACATATTCACGTAAGTACACATTCACAGATACACGTAAGTACACATTCACAAATACACGTAAGTACACATTCGCAGATACACATAAGTACACATTCGCAGATACACATAAGTACACATTCACAGATACACATAAGTACATATTCAAGTCACTAACGTGTTATCAGTAACTCAGAAAAAAAATACCGAATAACTGTAACATCGTCCATACTGTTGCGTGTTGCTGTCAAGTGTCGTTAGGAGACTAGCAACGATTTACTTTTGTCACACTATTCTGCTGGCTGGCCAAGTCTGTCGCAGTTGAGTTCCATGCGGGGAACGAATCCCCAGTCTGTCGTATAGATAAGCCGATAACTTACTACTCCACTATAGGAAACCCTCAACAACCCCCCCCCCCCGTGTTTTTCGCAAAACTAGAAGACGGGAAATAGAAGTTGAAGATGAAGAAGAGATAAACACGTTCAAGAAGACGAAAAATGAAGATAATAATGAGTCCTACACTGCGTGTAGACTTCATCAGTATGTTGTTGTTTTTTTTTTTAAATTTTATTTCGTACACAAGTGTTGTATGTTCTATTAATAATTATATTAACGTGGTTAGCTCCCTTATCCAGATGAACCATCCAAAAAAAAAAAAAAAAGACACAGATTTATACAGTACGACAGAGGATACACACACAACTCCGGTAAAATATTTATTTATTACAACGAGATAAAAGGTCTAACTATGTATGATAGATGTATAAGTATATGAATTTATGGACAACAATAAAAACAACAACCAAAAATGCCTCAGACTTTCATAAATGGGTGTTTGCGTAGAATAGAAGGATTGACATGGTGTAACAAGGTCAGAAATGTGGAACTGATGACAAGAACCAGTGTTGATGGTACAAGAGATGATGACAAGAACCAGTGTTGATGGTACAAGAGATGATGACAAGAACCAGTGTTGATGGTACAAGAGATGATGACAAGAACCAGTGTTGATGGTACAAGAGATGATGACAAGAACCAGTGTTGATGGTACAAGAGATGATGACAAGAACCAGTGTTGATGGTACAAGAGATGATGACAAGAACCAGTGTTGATGGCACAAGAGATGATGACAAGAACCAGTGTTGATGGTACAAGAGATGATGACAAGAACCAGTGTTGATGGTACAAGAGATGATGACAAGAACCAGTGTTGATGGTACAAGAGATGATGACAAGAACCAGTGTTGATGGTACAAGAGATGATGACAAGAACCAGTGTTGATGGTACAAGAGATGATGACAAGAACCAGTGTTGATGGTACAAGAGATGATGACAAGAACCAGTGTTGATGGTACAAGAGATGGTGACAAGAACCAGTGTTGATGGTACAAGAGATGGTGACAAGAACAAGTGTTGATGGTACAAGAGATGATGAGAAGAAAATGCTGGCGATGGACAGGGTATATTTTGAGGAAACTTGCTGATGGCATTAACAAGGTAGTCCTTGTTCTGTAATCTCCAGAGTAAGAGAGGCGGAGGTAGACCCAAAAAAAAAAAAAAAAAAACACATGGGGAAGAGACCTGAGCATTGACTATCAGCAAGAAATAAAATGAAGGAATAATCATAAGGCCCCACGGCCCCATTTAGTCTTTCGCCCTGTCCAAACAGGGGCGATATGTGAGGTTGCGCATGAGGCTGGGAACCTATCATGTAACAAATTTGTTACAGAAACCACTGCTTCAATAGTTTATGTTTTGTTGCAGGCTTCCCCATGAAGGCCATCTGCAGAAGTGACTCTATGTTCCATAAGTAGCGAAAAGCGAGATGATAATGACTGAGCCACTACTGCAGTGTATCCCACTTGTTGGATGCCTCCGCCAAAACATCTATGTTCTTTTGCAGGTGTGGCTTGTGTAGAAATATATTTGACATGATGGGGCCTGCCAATCCTAAGCACTACCTTATATTAGTCGGCTGTTACGACATGCCTGAGGGATCATTAGTCCTATTCTTGCATTGTCTCCTATAAGACCCCGGGAAACTACACCGAAAATTAGGGCCCGCCTTAAGCCGATTTAACCCAAGTGGGGCCCCTTGCTCACAGGGGTCCCGACTTGGGCTCCCGCGTTCAGCTTTGCAAAAACGAAAAAAAAAAATGGAATTGAAATGACGAAAAGTAGGTTGTGTCTTAGATACGGCCTTAAAAACAGAATTCAGAGACGCAGTAATATGGGGTAAGGGTTAGGTATCCTAAACCTAACCTTAAAGCATAATCTTAATCCTAACCCTAACGACGTGAGCGACTTACTAGATGACATCAAAGAACGCGCCCCACTTTTCTTCATTTCAATCAAAATTAGAAACGAAGATTATTTTAGATTAGAAGTTCGGGAATATAGGCTGTTACACTGCATTGACATAAAGAAATGTCTATATTTATTAGCTACATTTTGACATAAAACGTGTTCCAACAAAAACTTTAACATCCTAATATATGACATCCTAATGATGTCATACTCTCCCCTGGTTTCCTGGGTAGTGAGATCGGATGCCTAGCCTTCTCGGATAAGGGCGCCTTCTCGGATAAGGACGAAAAAACAGGAGGTTCTGTACCCACCACAAAAATATTTATATGTATGATTCCTATATACACACATTGGGATTCTCGACGGTGCTACGGAGTTCGTGCACTGTGCTGAGATCCTTCGTGTGTGATCTAAGCAGATCGGAGCAATGATGGAGTTGTCCATGTGCAATAAATATAGTCCTTAAAAACCAAACCAAACAATAATCTTATGTTCAGGGGGGCCCCACTAGAATGGTACAAATTGGGCCCCGCAATTACTACGGCCGGCCCTGCTAAACATGCATCATTACTGCAAACGTATATAATGCGGATGCGTTCAAAGATGTGTGCAAGAGAGACATGAGGGCACTGGACATAAATCCAGCAACCTGGGAGGATGAAGCTGTCGATCGCATCAAGTGGCGATGCTCTCTACAGCGCCACCTCGGAGCACTGGGAAAAAGCAGCTGAGAGCTGTCACCTGAGGGGCGCATTGCCATAGTCAATTACGACTGAACGGGCTATTATTATTAAATAATGCGTACTAATACTGCTACAAACAACAACTTACCATACTGACAATCCCTGTCTATGAGGCCAAGAGTCATAGGTCACAAGTCATCCATAAATAGTTCCACATCTAAAGTTAAACTGTTTAACAACACTGCCAAGAAAGTGGCACTTAATTTCAATTAGGCACCGGGATATTTCAAAAATAGCACGCGCAAGGAGTGTACCAAACAAAAAACAGCGACCAAATATTACATTAATGTGTCAAATATAGCCAAATCAACAGAGTGTGTCTTTATTTGAAGTCTTGTCACAGAATGCTTAATCTCCGCCTGGCTTCTACGACTATTTTCGGCTTTAAGTTCTTTTTGCCTAAGGAAGTCATACACGGTTTAGGGAATAGCTATATTTTATTTATGCCTTTGTAAAAAAAAAACATACGACTAGCAGTAAAACATTCGCTTTCAGAAGAGTTGCCAGTTGGGGCACTCAGATGGTACAAGCGTGGAGGCATAACAAGATCTGCGATAAGAGTCCCTTCATAATGACATGTCAGGCATGTCGCAGCAAAGTTCAGCTGTTGTCAACTTTCAGGATGTCTCTTCACTCAGCTACAACATCATCAGCAAGGCCTGCTGTATGTGAAAACACAGCTTAGATCTGTTTACAAATGTCTCCAGTTGTGTTTATTTTTCTGTCCTTATTTTTGTTAAGCGACACTAAGATGCGTAAAAGTTCCGGAACCTTCTTCTGTCTTCCGATTATGTCAATCCACGTTATTCTTCTTCATCTAAAGTCAACGAATCAAAATAAAATCATACTGGTGTAATAGCTGGATGCTTGCGTGTTGAGTGTCTAGCATTAATTCATGTCAACAAGATTCAGTGTCATTTAACTGACGCTGCTAATAAATCATACACGGATCCTGACCAGCACT
>JAMPIV010014962.1:0-212500 GCA_024509875.1 Oreohelix idahoensis | reverse complement strand
CCTGGCCAAGTTTCGATCTGCTGCTGTTCAGACTGCAAAAGAGTTAGGATTAGATGGGCAAGTTATGGTTGCCTATGTCACTACGGAATGTGACAAATTTATTGAACGCGAAGAAAGAAGGTTTGAAGCCGAAAGAAAGTTAGAGGCTGAAAGGGAAATTAAGAAGTTACAATTTGAGGCTGAGGCTGAGACTAAGAGGTTGCAGGCTGAGGCTGAGACTAAGAGGTTGCAGATTGAGGCTGAGGCTAAGAAATTGGAAGCAGAAAGAGAAGAAAGAAGATTGACTGCAGAAAGGGAAGAGAAGAAATTAGCTGCAGAAAGGGAAGAGAAGAAATTAGCTGCAGAAAGGGAAGCAGAAGAAAGAAGAGTGACTGCAGAAAGGGAAGAGAAGAAATTAGCTGCAGAAAGGGAAGCAGAAGATAAAAGATTACAAAGGGAACATGAGTTACGACTAAGGGAGTTTGAGTTTCAAGGCCATGCTCCTGAAAATGGTGCCAGTCCCTTTGCCTCTGATGCCACTGCTAGCCACGGAGCCTCAACCTCAGCTATGAATTTCCATTTAGATCATTTTGTTGAGAAAGACGATGATATAGAGAGCTATCTAAATAGGTATGAACTATTAGCTACCACGTATGGGTTAGAGAGAGAAAGGTGGAGCTTAAAGTTATCTCAGGGACTTCGTGGGGCAGCTTATGAAGTTTTTGCAAAAATGAGCAGAGGTGATCAGGAAAATTATGACATGCTAAAGCAGGCTCTTTTGTTAAGGTATGAAAAGAATGCAGAATTTTATAGGAAAAATTTTAGGAATGCTAAACTACTGTCAGGTGAAACCTATCACCAGTTCTCTGCACGAATAGAGACATACTTGGAGAAATGGACTTCTCTGGGGAAAACCCAAGATCTTAAGGAAATGGTCCTTATAGAGCAATTAAGAGAGTCCATGGCTCCAGACCTGAGAAAGTTTCTCATGGAACAAGGTGCAGAGAGGCTGGGTGAGTTGCTAAATGTTGCTGAAAGGTATCAAGCAGCTCAAGCAGAGGTAACAGGTAATAAAAAGAAACAAGTGGATAACTTTAGGGCACCACGGAACTTTAATAAATTTGATCCTAAGGATCAAAATAAAGGTAAGCACCAATTTGATAGGCCACGGTATGAAAATAAAAATAAATTCCCACAATTCGATGAAAGGAAATATGATGAAAGAAAATCTTTCAACCAAGGAAAAAGGTGGTGTAAGAATTGTCAGATGGACAATCATGACACTGACCGTTGCAGAAGGAAACCTGTGTATATGGCAACCCTTCAGGTCAGGTCGACCTCAAGACAGGAGGAGGATATTATGTTGGATACCACTCCAGAAGAGATGAGGAAGGCACAGGCTGGGGATAAAACACTCAAGCCTTGTTTCAGAAAATTGTCAACTTGTCATACAACTCCAGGCAAGGGAGATTTTTACATGAAAAACAAGTTGATGTATAGGAAGACTGGAGCTAGATCCAAAGGTCAGGGACAGCTGGTACTTCCTAAAAGATATAGGGCAGACTTAATAAGGAGCCTACATGTGAAACCAGATGGGGACCATGAGAAAATAGGTATCATCATTCAAAAGGTGGCTCACAATTATTATTGGCCCAAAGCAAGATGGGACATTGAGAATTTTGTAGAAAGGTGTAGCATAGCACATGAGGGAACACCCACAAGTGGGAACATTGATCAGGACCTGGACACGCCACGGGGCAAAATTAGGCCTGATAATAAAAAGAAAAATAGATTTGATAAAGTGGACCAAATGGAATGGGAAGCCCCTTTTCACGGACAAGCTTCACTTAACTGTTTTACAATGGCCACTATGCGGAGAGTGCAAAAAGATGTCTTACCCCAGTGTCATGAAATATTCTAATCCACATATATAAATTATTAGGTAAATATGAAGCCTAACAAATAAAATTAATAAAGAGAAGAGCAATGGTAAAATAACAGTGCTGTCACAAGGAATGTACTCGAAATCCCCCTTGTTTTCTGCTTCGTCTGCAAATTGTAACGCTTTCACGTTGATATAAAAGCTTACTGTATTATTACCCGCCTTCTTCAATGAAACGTGTGCTGCATTTCTAAGAAAAACATTGAGACGTACTGCGTAATGACCTAAATTAATCCTAACATTAATTATATTACGTTACCAAAACGAACGAACAGATGGACAAAAGGATAGCGAGAAGGGAGAGGCAGAAAGCCGAACATTAAACACGCGTCGCGCGATACACAATTACTACTATCACGCGTGTTAGGCTACAAGCACTAACTTTTTTTTCATACGGACAGTGATAAAATACACTACCCTTCCCCAGAGTTAGGTTTTAAAATCATAAAAAACGCTTATTAGGAAAGATAACAATAGATGGGTTTACGGTTGAAAACATAACAGTACCCAGACAGCATATCTTCGAAACAGGAGGTAGAAAATACATATTTTGAACGCAGCCACGTAGCTCTTTTAAAGTGGGAAAATTGGGTTCCTTAGGGCTTGCTGACAAATAATATGTAAAACGTTACGCAAATAGTCCAGGAATTAATAAATTATACCCAAAATAAAATATTGGGGGTGCCTGACAGCATAAAATCATTTCTGCTCATAAGATTTTTTTTTAACGTGTTTGAAAAAAATTTACGTTACAGAAATAGCCTACCATGTAAAATCCAAATTGATTGGAGCGCAACAAATGAAAGCCTAACCACGATTGGTCGGGCTATAAATACTATCTTGGTTGTTAGGGGAAACGGGAAAAGGTAACATTTTTTCAAACACTTGTCGAAACGTGGCTCATTGGCCAGTCTCGCTGATATACACACTTGGGAGCGTTAGTTCGAGACCACTTGTTTAAATGATCTTGATAAAGCAACAGTGCGTTGAAGCCAGCTCATAATTGTGTTAAATAAAAGCCTGGAACATAGGCAGATGGAAATTTGTGCCAGTTTGTGCCAGAATTCATTGCTAATCAACGTATCTGTGTTTATTCGTATGAATTGTGGTAAGCTTGAACCATTCAATATCTTTTAATGAAAATTGAATGTGAATTGTTGATTTATGCCTGTATATATATGTGTAGTTCAGTGGCAAATGTGAGGTAAAGCCTGTAATGCTCCAGCCTGAACAGAGGGTGTCGGAGGGTAGTAAAACGGCATGGAATGGCCAAACAGTACACTGACACCTGGATGATTGACTAGAAAGAAATAATGCTGGAAGTGCAGAGGCGTAGTAACCATTAAGAAGGGTAATACTGGAATAAAGTATTTCAAATGAAGCTGACAGTTGGCCTAATGCTCTGAACTCAATGTTTGTGCTGTGCTGTGATCAATGTAACCAGAGAGTTTAAGTTAGTTATGAAGTAGAAGGTACATCCTTCTTGATTTCAGGGACAGTGGTCTTGATGGTACTGAGCAGCACCTGGTCAGAGCTTTGCTGAATCCAGAGTCGGACAGCATACTCCTTGGTCTTTTTAGCTATCAGTGAGGTGTCTCCTGAGCCCAGAGGAGAATTCGAGCAGAGGAGTCCTTTCCTGCCGCCATCACGCCAGATAAGCGAATTGGCCAGCTGAGCTCAACATTATGTCCCCTCATCTTGAACTGACTTTTTAAAATTAACATTAAGAGGGGAATTTACTTGTCTTAAAATCAGGAACTGTGAACATCTCCAATACTGGTCCCTAAAGACAAACTATTGAAGTCATGATGACAAATACCAACAGAGCTTGAACAAAACAAAACCAGTATTACCTCATTTTACTACTACACAACTGACACACATAGAACATTTGTAATAATATATGTCACTACAATATTCATATTAAATACATTCTGTACATAACTTGTAATTTAAATTGATTGTGATTCCTGGTTCCCTTGTAGTTGAATCAGGACACATATTCATTCATGCCAGTAATGAATACATATTGTTATTCGAAAGTTTATCAGTGACTCTTTTAAGATATCTTTGTAGAGTGTTATATGTATGTGAGTGTCACAGTGTTGTCAAGAGTAGTGGATTAAATTAAATTGTTTATCTGTCTGTTGTTGTGACTTACACTTCACTATACTCATACCCTAGACACATAACGTAGCATCACACTATTCCAGAATAATTCTGACTGAGATATATAGATATGTGGTAGCAAGTAAGGTTATCTATAATACACTACTCTTAATAGATATAGATACCTTCACAGCTGATCTCAGTCAGTACACTAAGTTCCCTATAAGTATTTATAACATCCCACTTCACCACATATATTGGGGTCTCGCTCTTGGGATTTTGAATCTTTAACTATTAAAAATATTGGGGGTAATTCACTTCAGGGAATATAAGAATTAAAAGGTATCCTTGGGTGGAATTAAATAAGGTTGAGCTCACGGTGCCTGTGTTGTCCATTAGATATATAGTTAGAAATTGAATTGTTGGGTAGACATTATAAAAATTTACCTGATAGACAATGGCGGACCTGGCCAAATTTCGATCTGCTGCGGTTCAGACTGCAAAAGAGTTAGGATTAGATGGGCAAGTTATGGTTGCCTATGTCACAACGGAATGTGACAAATTTATTGAACGCGAAGAAAGAAGATTAGAAAAAGAAGCCGAAAGAAGGTTAGAGGCTGAAAGGGAAAATAAGAGGTTGCAAGCTGAGGCTGAGACTAAGAGGTTGCAGATTGAGGCTGACAAAGAGGCAAAAGCATTGGAAGCCGAGGAAAGAAGACAGGCTGCAGAAAGAGAAGAGAAGAGATTAGCTGCAGAAAGGGAAGCAGAAAAGGAGGAGAAGAGATTACAAAGGGAACATGAGTTACGACTAAGGGAGTTTGAGTTTCAAGGCCATGCTCCTGAAAATGGTGCCAGTCCCTTTGCCTCTGATGCTACGGTTACTCAAGGAGCCTCAACCTCAGCTATGAATTTTCATTTAGATCATTTTGTTGAGAAAGACGATGATATTGAGAGCTATATAAATAGGTACGAACTATTAGCTACCACGTATGGGTTAGAGAGAGAAAGGTGGAGCTTAAAGTTATCTCAGGGACTTCGTGGGGCAGCTTATGAAGTTTTTGCAAAAATGAGCAGAGGTGATCAGGAAAATTATGACATGCTAAAGCAGGCTCTTTTGTTAAGGTATGAAAAGAATGCAGAATTCTATAGAAAAAAATTTAGGAATGCTAAACTACTGTCAGGTGAAACCTATCACCAGTTCTCTGCACGAATAGAGACATACTTGGAGAAATGGACTTCTCTGGGGGAAAACCCAAGATCTTAAGGAAATGGTCCTTATAGAGCAACTAAGAGAGTCCATGGCTCCAGACCTGAGAAAGTTTCTCATGGAACAAGGTGCAGAGAGGCTGGGTGAGTTGCTAAATGTTGCTGAAAGGTATCAAGCAGCTCAAGCAGAGGTAACAGGTAATAAAAAGAAACAGGTGGACAACTTTAGGGCATCACAGAACTTTAATAAATTTGATCCTAGGGATCAAAATAAAGGTAAGCACCAATTTGATAGGCCACGGTATGACAATAAAAATAAATTCCCACAATTCGATGAAAGGAAATATGATGAAAGAAAATCTTTCAACCAAGGAAAAAGGTGGTGTAAAAATTGTCAGATGGACAATCATGACACTGACCGTTGCAGAAGGAAACCTGTGTATATGGCAACCCTTCAGGTCAGGTCGACCTCAAGACAGGAGGAGGATATTATGTTAGATACCACTCCAGAAGAGATGAGGAAGGCACAGGCTGGGGATAAAACACTCAAGCCTTGTTTCAGAAAATTGTCAACTTGTCATACAACTCCAGGCAAGGGAGATTTTTACATGAAAAACAAGTTGATGTATAGGAAGGCCGGAACTAGATCCCATGGTCACGGACAGCTGGTTCTTCCAAAAAGATACAGGACAGAATTAATAAGGAGCCTACATGTGAAACCAGATGGGGACCATGAGAAGCTAGGTACCATCATTCAAAAGGTGGCTCACAATTATTATTGGCCCAAAGCAAGATGGGACATTGAGAATTTTGTAGAAAGGTGTAGCATAGCACATGAGGGAACACCCACAAGTGGGAACATGGATCAGGACCTGGACACGCCCCGGAGCAAAATTAGGCCTGATAATAGAAAGAAATATAGATTTGATAAAGTGGACCAAATGGAATGGGAAGCCCCTTTTCACGGACAAGCTTCACTTAACTGTTTTACAATGGCCACTATGCGGAGAGTGCAAAAAGATGTCTTACCCCAGGATAAGCCGAAAATCCCTCAATCGGACTTAAACCAACTGGAGGAAGAAGATGTAGGGAGGAAATCTCTCATCAAGAATTTTAGGTGGGGAGACAGCCCCAAGAGAAAAATTGGTAGCGGTCGTTTTGTGCATGAAAATTCTGGGAAGAAAAATCATCACTATAAAGCTTCGAGTGGAAGAGACCATACCGGTGCATGGACAAATAGGTCCACACAATTAAAGGTCCATATGTAGCTTTGTTAAGAACGTGGACTGATGAAAAGGCAGAGGAAAACATTACATCTTCATACCAATATGTGAATGAGCTGACCACTCGGTTGAAAACTGGCTGGAAACTTGCCAATGAAAATTTGAAACAAGCCAGGAAGAAACATGCTGCCTATTATAACAGGAAGGCGAAAGACAGAGATTGGCTGTGGGAGAGAAGGTACTGCTTCTTTTGCCTGGGAGTCAGAATAAGTTACAAATTGGATGGCAGGGTCCATATACAGTTTTAGAGAAGGTGTCTAGAACAAATTATAGATAGATAAGAAGGGGAAAGAAAAAATCTATCATGTGAATCTCCTGAAGAAATATTTGGAAAGAGAACATCAGGAAGAGACACACTTGTTGACCTTGTCCATCGCCATGGAGATGAAAAAGGAACCACTTTCATCATTTTGAATATCCATTACACCCCTGTGAGACAGCAGCACAGGTGAAAATCAGTACACATTTAACGAAAACTCAGAAAGAGAGAGTGCAACAGGTTCTAAATAATCATGCAGAGGTGTTAACAGACCGACCAGGGCATACAAACCTATTGGAATATGATATGAAACTCATAGACTCCACACCTGTCTGTATGAAACCATATTCGATTCCGTTTGCTAAGGAAAAAGCTTTGAAGGAAGAGATAGACTATCTGTTGAAGGAAGGAATTATTTCGCTCAGTGAGTCTTCGTATAGTTCCGGTGTTGTACTCTTAAGGAAGCCCTCTGGAGAACATAGACTCTGTATAGATTACAGGAGACTGAATGCTATTACAGAAGGACAGGTGGATCCATTGCCGGATACAAATCAGCTGATTTGCCAGACTAAATAAAGCTAAATATTTCTCAAAAGTGGATCTGAGTAAAGGATACTATCAGATTCCAGTAAAGCCTGAGGTTAGACCATACCTAGCTTTTAGTACCTCAGAAGGACACTATGAGTTTAATATTTGGATTGAAGAATGCGCCTAGTGTCTTCTCTAGAATGATGAGAAAATTATTGGATCCTCTGAATAATCCCTGTATAACAAATTTTATGGATGATATCCTTATAGCAACAGAAACATTTGAGGAACACATTGACTCTCTGAACATGCTGTTTACTCGACTTAGGGAGGCAAATTTAACAGCCCGACCAACCAAATGTTGCGTTGGATGTAAAGAATTGGAATTTTTGGGACACACAGTTTATCAGGGAAACATGACCCCTGACCCAAAGAATTTAGAGAAACTACAGAAAGCCCCGAGACCACAAACCAAGAAGGACGTGAGATCCTTTGTCTCATTATGTGGTTTCTACCAGAAGTATATCAAGAACTTTAATTCCATATGTGCACCTTAACGGAATTGACACGTAAAGGACTTCCAGATCGCATTACATGGACACCACAATGTGAAATGACTTACCAAGAATTGAAGGAAAAGCTCACAAGTAAACCCATTTTGAAATTACCTGACTTAAGTCAAGAATTCATAGTAAGGACGGATGCAAGTAATATTGGGTTAGGTGCAACTCTACTACAGAAATCAGATGCATTGGATGGGGAATTAAGCCCAGTGGCATATGCTAGCAGAAAGTTGAATAAAGCTGAAATCAACTACTCAACTAGCGAAAAAAGAATGTCTTGCAGTAATATGGGCAATAAAGAAATTCAATATTTATCTATATGGGAAGGCATTTAAGTTGCAAACAGATCACAAACCTTTATCGTTTTTAGCACAGGCTAAGCATGAGAACTCTAGGTTACTCCGATGGTCTTTGCTTCTGGCTCCATATAATTTTAGCATTGAGTATATATCTGGAAAAACCAATTTGGGAGCGGATTTTTTAAGCCGCCATCCGTGTGATGAGAATCACCTTAAACCCCAGAAATAATAATAAATTTCTCTATGTGTATATAGAATAAAGGACTGACATATAATGTCTGTTTTAAGAGGGGAGGTGTCATGAAATATTCTAATCCACATATATAAATTATTAGGTAAATATGAAGCCTAACAAATAAAATTAATAAAGAGAAGAGCAATGGTAAAATAACAGTGCTGTCACAAGGAATGTACTCGAAATCCCCCTTGTTTTCTGCTTCGTCTGCAAATTGTAACGCTTTCACGTTGATATAAAAGCTTACTGTATTATTACCCGCCTTCTTCAATGAAACGTGTGCTGCATTTCTAAGAAAAACATTGAGACGTACTGCGTAATGACCTAAATTAATCCTAACATTAATTATATTACGTTACCAAAACGAACGAACAGATGGACAAAAGGATAGCGAGAAGGGAGAGGCAGAAAGCCGAACATTAAACACGCGTCGCGCGATACACAATTACTACTATCACGCGTGTTAGGCTACAAGCACTAACTTTTTTTTCAGACGGACAGTGATAAAATACACTACCCTTCCCCAGAGTTAGGTTTTAAAATCATAAAAAACGCGTATTAGGAAAGATAACAATAGATGGGTTTACGTTTGAAAACATTACAGTACCCAGACAGCATATCTTCGAAACAGGAGGTAGAAAATACATATTTTGAACGCAGCCACGTAGCTCTTTTAAAGTGGGAAAATTGGGTTCCTTAGGGCTTGCTGACAAATAATATGTAAAACGTTACGCAAATAGTCCAGGAATTAATTAATTATACCCAAAATAAAATATTGGGGGTGCCTGACAGCATAAAATCATTTCTGCTCATAAGATTTTTTTTTAACGTGTTTGAAAAAAATTTACGTTACAGAAATAGCCTACCATGTAAACTCCAAATTGATTGGAGCGCAACAAATGAAAGCCTAACCACGATTGGTCGGGCTATAAATACTATCTTGGTTGTTAGGGGAAACGGGAAAAGGTAACATTTTTTCAAACACTTGTCGAAACGTGGCTCATTGGCCAGTCTCGCTGATATACACACTTGGGAGCGTTAGTTCGAGACCACTTGTTTAAATGATCTTGATAAAGCAACAGTGCGTTGAAGCCAGCTCATAATTGTGTTAAATAAAAGCCTGGAACATAGGCAGATGGAAATTTGTGCCAGTTTGTGCCAGAATTCATTGCTAATCAACGTATCTGTGTTTATTCGTATGAATTGTGGTAAGCTTGAACCATTCAATATCTTTTAATGAAAATTGAATGTGAATTGTTGATTTATGCCTGTATATATATGTGTAGTTCAGTGGCAAATGTGAGGTAAAGCCTGTAATGCTCCAGCCTGAACAGAGGGTGTCGGAGGGTAGTAAAACGGCATGGAATGGCCAAACAGTACACTGACACCTGGATGATTGACTAGAAAGAAATAATGCTGGAAGTGCAGAGGCGTAGTAACCATTAAGAAGGGTAATACTGGAATAAAGTATTTCAAATGAAGCTGACAGTTGGCCTAATGCTCTGAACTCAATGTTTGTGCTGTGTTGTGATCAATGTAACAAGAGAGGTTAAGTTAGTTATGAAGTAGAAGGTACATCCTTCTTGATTTCAGGGACAGTGGTCTTGATGGTACTGAGCAGCACCTGGTCAGAGCTTTGCTGAATCCAGAGTCGGACAGCATTCTCCTTGGTCTTTTTAGCTATCAGTGAGGTGTCTCCTGAGCCCAGAGGAGAATTCGAGCAGAGGAGTCCTTTCCTGCCGCCATCACGCCAGATAAGCGAATTGGCCAGCTGAGCTCAACATTATGTCCCCTCATCTTGAACTGACTTTTTAAAATTAACATTAAGAGGGGAATTTACTTGTCTTAAAATCAGGAACTGTGAACATCTCCAATACTGGTCCCTAAAGACAAACTATTGAAGTCATGATGACAAATACCAACAGAGCTTGAACAAAACAAAACCAGTATTACCTCATTTTACTACTACACAACTGACACACATAGAAAGAACATTTGTAATAATATATGTCACTACAATATTCATATTAAATACATTCTGTACATAACTTGTAATTTAAATTGATTGTGATTCCTGGTTCCCTTGTAGTTGAATCAGGACACATATTCATTCATGCCAGTAATGAATACATATTGTTATTCGAAAGTTTATCAGTGACTCTTTTAAGATATCTTTGTAGAGTGTTATATGTATGTGAGTGTCACAGTGTTGTCAAGAGTAGTGGATTAAATTAAATTGTTTATCTGTCTGTTGTTGTGACTTACACTTCACTATACTCATACCCTAGACACATAACGTAGCATCACACTATTCCAGAATAATTCTGACTGAGATATATAGATATGTGGTAGCAAGTAAGGTTATCTATAATACACTACTCTTAATAGATATAGATACCTTCACAGCTGATCTCAGTCAGTACACTAAGTTCCCTATAAGTATTTATAACATCCCACTTCACCACACCCAGGATAAGCCGAAAATCCCTCAATCGGACTTAAACAAACTGGAGGAAGAAGATGTAGAGAGGAAATCTCTCATCAAGAATTTTAAGTGGGGAGAAAGCCCCAAAAGAAAAATTGGTAGCGGTCGTTTTGTGAATGAAAATTCTGGGAAGAAAAATCATCACTATAAAGCTTCGAGTGAAAGAGACCATACCGGTGCATGGACAAATAGGTCCACACAATTAAAGGTCCATATGTAGCTTTGTTAAGAACGTGGACTGATGAAAAGGCAGAGGAAAACATTACATCTTCATACCAATATGTGAATGAGCTGACCACTCGTTTAAAAACTGGCTGGAAACTTGCCAATGAAAATTTGAAACAAGCCAGGAAGAAACATGCTGCCTATTATAACAGGAAGGCGAAAGACAGAAATTTGGCTGTGGGAGAGAAAGTACTGCTTCTGTTGCCCGGGAGTCAGAATAAGTTACAAATTGGATGGCAGGGTCCATATACAGTTCTAGAGAAGGTGTCTAGAACAAATTATAAGATAGATAAGAAGGGGAAAGAAAAAATCTATCATGTGAATCTCCTGAAGAAATATTTGGAAAGAGAACATCAGGAAGAGACACACTTGTTGACCTTGTCCATCGCCATGGAGATGAAAAAGGAACCACTTTCATCATTTGAATATCCATTACACCCCTGTGAGACAGCAGCCCAGGTGAAAATCAGTACACATTTAACGAAAACTCAGAAAGAGAGAGTGCAACAGGTTCTAAATAATCATGCAGAGGTGTTAACAGACCGACCAGGGCATACAAACCTATTGGAATATGATATGAAACTGATAGACCCCACACCTGTATGTATGAAACCATATTCGATTCCGTTTGCTAAGGAGAAAGCTTTGAAGGAAGAGATAGACTATTGTTGGATGTAAACATTTCGGAGGAACGTAATGAATCCCTGAGTTGCCTCTTTGATTGAGGATATTCCGAATGTTTCATACAGGATAATAAGAAGATTATGGGATCCACTACGAAAACTCTGCTATTACCAGGTATATGTTATCTCCTCATAACGTACATTTTGAGGGAAATATAATGTTCTCTGGACATGTCATTGCGCAGACTCAGAGAAGAGAAATGGTGAATACGGGTTGCGAAGCAGCATTAAGACAAGCACTCATACTTGCGGCTGTTCAGTAACATAACCGAAATATATTATTGGTTGTAGAAGTCTGAGGCAGATTTCATGAGTAGTGCCTACTCTGAATGGACCCAACTACATAAAACCATGATAGCACCACAGCAGAGTAAAGTCAAGTTGACTTACATTTATCTATGTGTATATAGAATAAAGGACTGACATGGGATGTCTGTTTTAAGAGGGGAGGTGTCGTGAAATATTCTAATCCACATATATAAATTATCAGGTAAATGCAAAGCCTAACACATAAATTTAATAAAAGGAAGAAGAATGGTAAAATAACAGTGCTGTCACAAAGAATGTACTCGAAATCCCCTTTGTTTTATGCTTCGTCTGCAAATTGTAACGTTTCCACGTTAAATATAAGCCACTGCATAAATACAAGCGTTTCCACAACACATTAAAACGGGTATTGCATTTCTAAGAAAAACATTGAGAGGCACTGCGTAATGACCTAAATTAATCCTAACATTAATTATACTACGTTACCAAAACGAACGAACAGATGGACTCAAATAGAAAGAGAGAGGGAGGGCTGAAAATCAGGAACGCATGCAACACGTGTCGCGCGATACACAATTACTACTATCACGCGTGTAAGGCCACATGCACTAACTTTTTTTTCAGACGGACAGTGATAAATTCACTACCCTTCCCAGAGTTAGGTTTTTAAATCCTGAAAAACTCTTATTAGGAAAGATGACAATAGATGGGTTTACGTTTGAAAACATTGCAGTGCCCAGACAGCACATCTTCGAAACAGGAGGTAGAAGAAATTGCATATTTTGAACGCAGCCACTTAGCTCTTTTAAATTTGTATATTTGGGTTCCTTAGGGCTTGATGACAAAGAATATGTAAAACGTTACGCAAATAGTCTAGGAATTAACAAGTTATAGCCAAAATAAAATGATGGTGCTGTCAGACAACACCCAAAATCAGAATCGCTCAGTGGTAGATTTTTTAAAACCACCATTGTACGGGAAATGGGCCACAGGTTACATTTGAACTGATTGGCTGGAATGATATGTAAGGCTAAACACGATTAGTCGGACTATAAATGCTATCCTTGGTTGTTAGGGGAGACGTAGGAAGGTAAAATTTTTTCAAACACTTGTCGAAACGGGGCTCCATTGGCCAGACTCGCTGATATAATCACTTAGGAGCGTTAGTTCGAGACCACTAGTTCAAATAAGCTTGATAAAGCAACAGTGCGTTGAAGCCAGCTCATATTTTTGCTAAATAAAAGCCTGGAACATAAGCAGATGGGAATTTGTGCCAGTATTTGTGCCAGAATTCATTGCTAGTCAACGTATCTGTGTATTTCCATGAATTGTGGGACTGTGGTCTTAACGTTATTGAGCAGCACCTGGTCAGAGCTTTGCTGAATCCAGAGTCGGACAGCATACTCCTTGGTCCATTTAGCTAGCAGTGAGGTGTCTCCAGAGCACAGGGGAGAAATCGAGCAGAGGAGTCTTTTCCTGCCGCCATCACGCAAGATAAGCTGATGTGGCCAGCTGGGCTCAACATTATGTACCCCCATCTTAAAATGACATTGTAAAAATAACATTAAGAGGGGAATTAAATTGTTTTAATATCAGGAACTGAGAACATCTCCAATACTAGTTCCAATAAAGACAAACTATTGAAGTCATGATGACAAATACCAACCAGAGCTTGAACAAAACAAAACCAGTATTACCTCATATTACTACTACACAACTGACACACATAGGATACTTTTAATAATATATGTCACTACAATATTCATATTGATAAATTCTGTACTTATAACTTGTAATTAAAATTGATTGTGATTCCTGGTTCCCTTTGTATTTGAATCAGGACACATATTCATTCATGACAGCAATGAATACATATTGTTATTTGAAAAGTTATCAGTGACTCCTTTAAGATATCCTTGTAGAGTGTTTTATGTATGTGAGTGTCACAGTGTTGTCAAGTGTAGTGGAATAAATTAAATTGTTTATCTGTCTGTTGTTGTTTTGACTTACACTTCATCATACACATACCCTAGACATATAACGTAGTCATCACACTATTCCAGAATAATTCTGACTGAGGTATACATATGTGGCAGCAAGTAAGGTTATATATAATACACTACTCTTATTAGATATATATACCTTCACAGCTGATCTCAGTCAGTACACTAAGTCCCCTATAAATATTTATAACATCCCACTTCACCACAAGCTTCTTTAACAATAATGGCGCGGGACTAGCAGAAATGGCCGTGAGAGAGGCTGCATCCGTCGTATGTACAACCAGCGTGCTACAGGTACAATTAGCATTCATACTCTTCGACATTTGCTGAAGGAGACTGAGCACCTGTGGGTTTGCCCGGAGTGCAGTGACGTCGATTCTGATTAACAATAACAATAATGTAGTACATCTGTTTGAACTGCGTGCTGTATACCACGTATCCTAATCTTGAGTACTGTCACTGAGATAATATAAACTTAATATTATTTCACTTTCCACGGGTGTATATTTCGTTCTTCCTCCGAGGCTAGATAAATGGACCACTTTATACTGAACGAAACAATAGCTTGCAAAGGCAGGCAGATATCACTACATGGCATTGGTCACAATGGGAAGAGCTCAAACGCCGCTGACTCTTATAACAACAACAGCAACTGGAACTAAATCTTTGTTATATTTTCTATGTTCCATGCGTAAACTGCATGAGGTCGCAAAGAAAGAAAAATGGGAAAGAAAGAATTACACGAGAGCCGGAAAGGAACTTAGACAATAAAGTAAATCTTCCACTTATTATACTGTCGACGAACCACACCCTGCTTCATTTTCTAGTAGCTTCAAGTTTTTTTTCTATCTTTTTAAACCAAAGAGAAGAGTCGTGTTTGTGCCCTCCGTATGAGCTCCGTCAAGTGCACATATCCTGTCCTTAAAAAGAAGTCGTTGGAGAAAGGTCTTCAAGAAAAGCAAGAGGATTCAGGAAGAAAAGTGTGGCTGCACTTAGGGCTGAGTTTGGGAAAGGCACATCCCGCAGGGAGATATTCTCATAGTCAGTCATGACTGAAGGGCTATCACCTCAGGGGCGCATTCTCATAGTCAGTCATGACTGAAGGGGTATCACCTCAGGGGCGCATTCTCATAGTCAGTCATGACTGAAGGGCTATCACCCCAAGGGCGCATTCTCATAGTCAGTCATGACTGAAGGGGTATCACCTCAGGGGCGCATTCTCATAGTTAGCCATGACTTAAGGGACTATTAATGTATTTACAAGTCTTGACTTTGATCCAGTGTCACTGAGCGTCAGCTTTTGGTGATCTGTATTTACAAGAAAACTAGGGTATGAAAATATAGATAGATAGATAGATAGATAGATAGATAGATAGATAGATAGATAGATAGATAGATAGATAGATAGATAGATAGATAGATAGATAGATAGATAGATAGATAGATAGATAGATAGATAGATAGATAGATAGATAGATAGATAGATAGATAGACATATAGATAGATAGACATATAGATAGAGAGAGACAAGAAAAATCTGTAAGTGAGGGAGAACAACGAATGCTGTCCTCTTAAGAAATAAAATATACTGGGTCATGCATCACCCTTACACCTCCCCAAGGAACACATGCCTTTAACAAACACAAGCCAAGTCTTCCTGTCCTGTGCCATCAGCTCAAGAGCTTTCTATGTCTTCCTCATCATTTTCATTTCCGTCTCCAGTTCTCTTCTCTATATGTTTTTTTCCGCCTACCTCTGCTTCTATTACCGAAGGGATTCCAAAAGAATGACGTAAAGCTATCAATAGTTTTCCTCAGCGCGTGCCTTATCCTTCGCCGGCGTCGTTATCTCATCAAGAATTAAAGTAACTATTAAAACTAAAACACTACAAATAATGAAAAAAGTGGCTATACGAAGCATGGGGGATAATGCAATAAACAAGAGAAGATAAAGACATAAGTATTAAAATTAATCATCCTCAAAACAAAAAAAAAAAAAAATTCAAAGTTGCGTCTTGACCATCTACTTCTAACAAGCACTGGAAACAAAAATACCTCAGTACTCGAACTAGCACGCTGTTGATTTCGCCTACAATCCTGAGAAGATTCAGTCCAGGGATTAGCAACTTGTTTACCGTACACGCGAGACAACGATAGCGGGGAAGTCACTCTCCGGCACAGTTTCGTACCTGGAGGAATCCGACAGAATGAAGCGGAACACCTGGCATTCTCTCATGCTTATAAACCAATCGATCGGTTGGCACAGATCTGTGAAAGCAGAGCGTAACAGGCGCCAGGTTACTAAACAGAGACGAGGGGCGGGTCGTATTAATAGGAGAAATGCCGAGGGCGTATTCGTGAAGGAACCGACAAAGAATGCAAGATAGTAATTTGTCCGACTATGTAACACATTTCGCAGCGAACTTGTAAAATTGCGCTAAATGTCCAGAAATGATCAAGATTCCTGCTTATTTCTATGATTTCTTTTATAAAATACTCAACCCCGATATAATTTGACCATAGGAAACTGATCGCTCCATCTCATAAGCTGGACCTAGTGTAGTGAAGTCTTTAGCACCTCACTCATCTACGGCAGTATTTGTTATGGATTACCTCCTATACCTATCTACTTTTTTATATTTCTCATAAATGCTTTATGCTCCGTTTATATTTGGAAAAGTAGCTAGAAGATACCAGAAGAAACTGCACTAGGAGTAATAGATAGGACCTGCTCACATTTTACAAGAATGTTCATAAGACGGGACATATCGTCAGCTATTTCACAATCTTTGTCTATTCTGTGTTTTGATCAGGCTGAACTGCTGTGACCTCTCATCAAATATTTTCATTTTGTCTTGTATCTAGTTACTGTTAAGAGGCACAAAGGCATCAAGAGCTTGAAATGAATATGATCCACACAAAAAATATGAAAAGGGGATGATGAGAGGAGGGTACGATGAAGATTCAGAAGTCAGAAGTGAAAAAGGAAGAATTAGAATAAATTATACTTCTTCTTCTTCTTCCTCGTTCGCCCTGAAAAGGACGGTGGTTGCGTTGTGTCTGTTTGCGCCTAAGCTGTGATATCTGCACCTTTCGGTCGCCACATCCGACTTCTGCACGGCATTTTTTAGGGACCGGGTTTGCCTTCCCATTTCGATCCGTACTCGCTCAGCCAGACTGCACTGCTGCAGACTGTTTCCAGGACCACCACGTGGAGGTGGAGTACGGTCTTGATCAGCTCTGGTTCGCTGATCCTGATGCAAGCAGTCAAGCTATGGGTCGCTGACTGCATTCACTATTGCTGCATCTTGGGGTCCCGAATAAATTATACAATAAAGAAACAAATCTATCTAATGGATACCAAAAAAATGGGGAGGGCCTCAAAATTTCTAGTCGTTGTAAAATTGTTAATTCATCATCATCTGCCATCTCCACAACGAAGGTTAGCTGCAATGAATCTCCGACGTCGTCTGTCTCCTGTCTTGATGGTACACTCTCTGATAGGCACTTTCCTGTCCATCTCTTGATGTTATCTTCACACTTATAGCGCTGTCTTCCTCTAGCACGTTTCAGCAAGGCTGTTGTAAATGGCCAAAATAATTTAGCTGTCTTAATTGTCATCTCCTTTATTAGTTCTCTTCTCGTTCCAGGGTTTATTACATTGTAAATTAGGATGGTTAAATATTGGCGCACAAAAACTCCCAAGCTTTCAGAATAAACAGCTGAGATACTCATTTACAAAAAGCTCGCCGCTGGCGGCTGTCGGCGTCTTCTTCGACACCCGTGAGGCAACAACTACGTGGCACTGTTACAAGCAGTCACGAGACGTAAGTGTTAGTACTAGTTGGTGTCAGGAATATGGAGAGGCAACTTATTCCACTTCACGAACTAGCATCAACAGCCAGGCTTTGGGGCATACCGCTTATCCGCATCATTAAGACGAAGACCTACGTAATGTCCTGACTACATTAACGTCTAGGATACCACAGTTATGCGTGCTGCACACGACAGATATAAATTTCCAGAGGTTGACGTTGGTTGCACGAAGTATTGTAGCTTCACGAGGGTGGGAATTACCAGTACATAATGAGGAAGCGTACTTGTACCATGTCAAAGCTTTCAAAGCTAGCATCGGAACTTTGGAGGTAAATCTACAGCAAGGGGTGTAGATGAATATAGAGTGTGATGAGTACTGAATGAAAAGTAGATGAATATAGAGTGTGATGAGTACTGAATGAAAAGTAGATGAATATAGAGTGTGATGTAGATGAGTACTGAATGAAAAGTAGATGAATATAGAGTGTGATGTAGATGAGTACTGAATGAAAAGTAGATGAATATAGAGTGTGATGTAGATGAGTACTGAATGAAAAGTAGATGAATATAGAGTGTGATGAGTACTGAATGAAAAGTAGATGAATATAGAGTGTGATGAGTACTGAATGAAAAGTAGATGAATATAGAGTGTGATGAGTACTGAATGAAAAGTAGATGTATATAGAGTAAGATGAGTACTGAATGAAAAGTAGATGAATATAACGTGGAATGTGGCTGAATAAAGAGCGGGGAGTAGGTGAATACCGAATGGACAGTAGATTAATATAGCGTAGTATAAAAAGTGTAAAGAAGATGAATACTGAATCCAAACCAGTTGACTACTGAGCGAAATGTAAATGACAACAGAGTGACTGAGAAGTAAATGAATACAGAGTGGGAAGTAGATACATAGTGAGTGGGAAGTATCTGAACATCAAAGAGGGAAGTAGATGAATACTGAATCCAAAGCGGATGACTACTGAGTAGAATGTTCATGAATACAGAGTGAGAAGTAGATGAATACAGAGTGGGAAGCCAATTAATACAGAGAAGTAGGTACATAAAGAGTGGTACGTAAATAAATACTGAGTGGAAATCAGATGAATACACAGTGGCGCCATTTGACACACGGACCAAATAAAACAAAGTAAAATGCCACTGACTTCATTGCACTGGCAAAAAAGTTCTATTTCCATCGTCTGAATGTTACTTTCTCCACCGTTCTACCCAGTCCTGTCACCGAGAATCCCCCCCCCCCCTTTTTTTTCCCCCACACATATTACTTGATTTGTAATCGTCCTGCTTCCTTGCTGTTTCCATGTTGATGTCAACGTAGCTTCATGTAGCTAGATTTTGCTCATCGACACGATATTCTTTTGCTGAAAATCGCCGAGAATTACCAAGGAGGGATACGGAATGTGCTGATGCTGTCAAGCTTTTTTTAAACGACTCAATCAAATAGATCAAACGATCAATTTCTTTTATTTCTGCCATAATCGTTTATGTCATACGTGGCCACTTTATTTTCGGGGGAATACGCGACCTATGGGGAATATTCCCATGCCCTTTGTGCTTCTAACGTGATAGATTCAATCGATGTGGTGATCAGTGTAAGGTTAACCCCCCTCTACAAAGGGGCCTTGAGTGCATGGAAGGTAAATTACATTCGTTTTCTGAGGTTCCCCGTGGGTTCGAAGATTGTTCTCCATTCGATTAATCCGAGCATGTCAATAGTGATTTGACGAACGCCGACAGTGAGCCGTGCTTTGAAGATCTGAAAAGCTGCTCCGTGGACGGAAGGAAACTAGTGTATGTACTTTTGTGCGATTTCACAGAAAATGATAGGGGTAAGAAATGAGCAGCAAACTCCCGTGTTTGTGTGGTTTCCGTTTTTTTTTTTTTTAATATCGATACTAATCAGACCTTGAAGAAAGATGAAGAACTACTTTTATGTGAACCTCAATCAACTGGTAAAATGGACTGGATCGATCCGAAAATTTACAAAAGATATAAAGTCACAGGCAATACGTCCATCTTACAGGTGAACTAGTGGCAATTTTAAAAGCATTAGAAATAGTTACAGAATACCCACCAAATATAGTAACCATTCTCATAGATTTTCTTTCATCAATACTAGCAATCAGAAACAGACATGAATGCAGCAAGCCAGATATTATATAAGAAATAGTGCAGGTTAACACATTTCTACACACCGCAAGTAGCAGTGTCACACTAACGTCGATACTAGTGCATGCTGGTATAGCAGGAAATGAGCTTGCTGACAGGGAAGCCATAAGGGGAAGAACTAGTTGTAACAAAATTGAATTAGGCTTAGGGAAATTTGAAATTAACAGCTTAATTGCACAAGCAATAAACAAAGAATGGATAATAGCAGGGGACCAAAGCTAAATTAATAAATAAACAAAAATGACTATGGCTCAAGCATGGAACTGGATATTTTATGCTGGAGGAACTCATATGAGTCCCAACTGAGATGGTTTGGCCATGTCTGCAGAATGGGAGAAGATCGGCTACCACGACAAGCATGGGAAACTAAGAGCCAGGGATCCAGATCCCTAGGACGACCCAGAGTCCGCTGGGAGGACAACATTAGGCAATCTTTGACTAGAACCGAGGACTAGAATGGGACCAGGCCCGGAGGAAGACAGCCGATGGGATAATCTGGCGCTCTCTCCTCCAAACCTCTACACCTCACGGTAGAAGGGGAAGTAAGTAAGGAACTCATATGAGAAGAGTGTCAAGAGCCATACATAATTAGACACTTTCTGGTGGACTGCAAGAAATATGAACAGCATAGACAAAACATAAAGACATACTGCAATAACCACAAAGTAGAAATGAGTGTGGAAAATCTTATAGGCATTAAAACCCCACCAGAAATGCATAAGTTAATAAAACACCATATTACAAAACCAAAAGCAAACACAAAAGACAAATGCTCCCCGATACTGTGGTAGGTTTCTCCCAAGAAAGATATAAACTGACATAAATAAACCTCCGACCAATATCAAATGCATGCCAGTATATACCCAGCCACGCTTCTGAGCAACACAACAGTCTGAACTATAACTAAAATGTAAAAACATCACCGAGAGGAATAATATAGTACAGAGCATAGAATATATACAATAAAGATAATATCATACTAAATGAAACGCGTAGTACTGGACTAGTGTATATACAGGAAAACGAAATAACGAACTCTATTTTCAAAGAGTTGAGAACTGGCACGCAGGTCCGTCTAACATTCTGCCCTTCCTTTCACTCATTATCTTATACTGAATCAACGTATTCTCCATTGTACATACTAAGAAATGCAACGTTGTAAACTCGGGATACTCACATCTACAGTAATTATAATCAAAGAATAAAAGTAAGGGTTGTACTGAAGTACTGCACGTACAGAAAAGCAAAAGTAAGGGCCGTACTGAACTACTGTACTTACAGGAGAACGAAAGTAAGGGTTGTACTGAACTTTTGTACTTACAGGAGAACGAACGAACTTTATTTTCGAAGGGTTAAGAATTGAGTGCGCAGGCCCGTCTAACATTCTGCCCTTCCACTCTCACTAATCGTGCATACTGTATCCGTTCATTCCCACGTGTTACTTTAAGCATTAATTTAAAGGCATGCCACATTATAAAGGCAATATAACAGCATACATTTACATTATGCAATCATAATCAAAATTAATCCTGTTTTTTTTTTTTTAAACAAACAAGAAAGTAATGAACAAACAAACAACAGGAAGGAAAAAAATAAAAATCCAAAATATTCGTACAGTAAATCAATAATTCGAACAAAAGTAAGGGTTGTACTGAACTACTGCACAAACAGGAGAACAAAAGTAAGGGTTGTACTGAACTACTGTACTTACAGAAGAACAAAAGTAAGGGATGTATTGAACAACTGTATATAAAGGAACGAAAGTAAGGATTGTACCGAACACCGTACTTAAAGATAACAAAAGTAAGTGTTGTACTGAACCTCTGTACATACAGAAGAGTAAAAGTAAGGGTCACGCTGAACTACTGTACGTGAAAGAGAACTTGACGAAGGTTTTTAATGAACTGCATATGACCAACTACAAAATCCAAAATATTCGTACAGTAAATCAATAATTCGAACGAAAGCAAGGGTTGTATTGAACTACTGTACTTACAGGAGAACGAAAGCAAAGGTTGTACTGAATTACTATACTTACAGGAGAACGAAAGTAAGCGTTGTACTGAACTACTGCACAAACAGGAGAACAAAAGTAAGGGTTGTACTGAACTACTGTACTTACAGAAGAACAAAAGTAAGGGTTGTATTGAACTATATATAAAGGAACGAAAGTAAGGGTTGTACCGAACTATTATACTTAAAGATAACAAAAGTAAGTGTTGTACTGAACCTCTATACATACAGAAGAGTACAAGTAAGGGTCACGGTGAACTACTGTACGTGAAAGAGAATTTGACAAAGGTTTATAATGAAGTGCATATGACTAACTACACATATAGGAGAACCAGATATTTAGGTCGGGCTGAAGCCTGCACTAGTGCAAACAAAGGAGTAACAGATTCTGGATCGATCAGACCTGTTTTATGTCAAGCCTCTGGTCGCTACCAGTCACTGCTATTACATGCTCTCACTGTTCTAGATGCCAGGTGGTTATTGAGGCTTGGAATGAGGTTTTCCTAATACGTGATGCAATAATATCTGAGGGTGTTGTATGTCTCACATAAGAATATCTGCATTCTCTTGTCATTGTTCATATGTCAGCGATCTGTAACGTGTGCGTGCGTGGGTGCATCTGTCTGTCTGTCTATATGTATGCATTTCTGAGTGTGTGTGTATGTATCTCTTTAGGCGTGTATTTGTACGTATATATCTGTCTGTCTCTCTATCTGTGTATGTATGTATTCGCACATTCTCAAGAAATTATTCATACACCATGTTGGAAGCAGAAGTCGTTTTTACATCTGCTTGTCTTGTTTTGACATCATGTGGTGGGAGTGCGGAATAATTATTTCAAAAATTAAAAAAAAAAAAAATTAAACAAGATAAAATTAAACAAAATGATACGACGCACACAAAAGATAAAAATTATAAAAATACTTTAACGCAATGAAAAAGACATACGGACATAACTAAAACATTTGACAAAATGAAGCAGACACTCATACATAGCTAAAACATTTGACGCAAAGAAAAGAAGCAAACAGCTCCCTCGGGCCAAGCATGGAACATGTCTCTCCCAAACAAACAGTTACAGGTTATAACCTGGATTGATATTCCAGGCATTGAAAGTAAGGGAACACAGACAGAAACACAAAGAAAGTGTATAGCAACCAAGTATATTGACCAAAAATTCCCAGCAAAGCTTTGGACACATGCATATACTGATGGTTCAGCAAGAAATGCAGTTGAAAATGGGGGTGCCGGCATCCTCATAAAATTAAAAAATAGAATCCACTCTATGGCAATTGCCACTGGCAAATACTGCAATAACTTCAGTGCTGAAGTAGAAGCCCTGAAACAGGCAGCTGAAACTCTTATTGAATGCAAAGCACAGGCAGAAAAACAGATAGTAATCTTTACAGATGCCCTCTCAGTAATATCAGCGCTGAAGAGCCACCAAACTAAAGGATTGAAAGATCTGATAATCTCCCTTGAAAGACTGGCCAAATGCTTCAACAAATGCACAATCCAGTGGATACCAGCCCATTGCAACATACCAGGAAATGAGGAGGCATATGAACGTGCTAAGGAAGGAGGTGCCTTACAACAAAATGATATAGAGACAACTTACGCAACGGCAAAGACTATTATAAAGGCTACATTCAAGTCCAAATGGGAAAGAGAGCACCCAGGCCATTTGAAAAATGATGCATATCATCAACTATCCAGGAAAGAACAGGTCATCATTTTTCGGCTACGCACTGGACACAACAGATTGAGATACCATCTATACCACAAATTCAAGATTGGTGCAACAGATCTCTGCACCTGCGGTACCAGCCCGATGACGGTCGAACTCCTCCTGCAGTATTGCCCAACCTTCAGTAATGAACGGAGTAGCATATGGCAACAACCCACTTCTGTCAACGAAAAACTGTTTGGAGATGTTGGGAGCCTTGAGTTGACTACTGCCTTTATTAGAGTCATAAATGTGGAAGTCTGAAGGCGAACGAGGAAGAAGAAGAAGAAGAATATCCTGGATAAACTTAACGAAAGAATGGACAATTGAAAGGTATTATGATGCTAGCTTTAGAAGTTAAACCTTAGCGAATGCTGACTTGTTTCTATTTTGAAGAGATTAAAATATGTAAAACAGTGATCGGCCCAGAAAACTGGTTCCTTAAACTTGAGGAGCAGAACCTACATTGGACATGACACATAATAGATTATTTTTCGCATACGATTAAAAATGTAAGTTATTTTTTTTTTTTTTTTAACTATTCACTGTCTACGAACGATAAAACTGGCAGACTGGAATTATGTGAAGATGGAAAAAAAAGTAATTTACAATGAAAAGACAGATGGTTCAGACGGAGACTCACTTTGAAAACTTGAAGAGGCGCTATAAAATTCCCTTTAAATTCGTAAACCGAAAAACATGCTTAGACACAAAAGTGCCCATAAGTTATTACCAGACGACATCTTCTTCAAGTAACAAGCCTGGAGGCGTGGACGATCATGTTCCTCCATAACTTCCTATCTCCTGTTTATCAATTCTGGAGTTGACTTCTTTACAGGTCATGTCAAATTGCCCAGTATCTTCTGTCTTTCTCGTCCTCTTTGTCTTTCAATTTTTCCTGCTGTCACGGTATATTCCAACTTTCTTCCTATCATTACATGTCCGAAGAAAGTAGGCCGCTGGCTTCTAATCCAAGGTTGCTTAACTTGTAGTCCATAGATCTCTTGGGGCTCCGTGAATAGACTCTAGGAGGTGCTTGTCCAAAACCTAGAATTTACAATGTGAAGTTTTACTTTATGCTTTTATGCGAATTATTTTTCTTTCCAAGAAGGGGTCCATAGTCTTCATTTTACAATCAAGGGGGTCCGTAGCCTTCATGGGACAATCAACGAGATCTATAGCATTAAAAAAGTTGAAGAAACCCTTATCTAATGTGAGTAATGAACTTCGTAAGCGCTTCTTTCATGAATCAAAGGTAAAAGACGACAGTAAGGTAATAACGATGCTCACACGCATATACACACACGTGCGCGTAGAGAATGAACATCACATTTATCTTCGTTCTTTCTGAGACCCGTAAAGGAGGTGGTCGTTGAGGCACAGCTTTCGGTGAACTGCTTGATTCCCCCCCAATTTGTGTTAGTACTGAGTCATCGTCTATGTCCGCAAATTTTATGTTTCTGTCAACTTCTGAATACTGTCTGTTTAACCTGGTTTTCTTGTTCCGGGACTTTCATTAAGGATAGTCTTGGAAATTCTTTTCTTTCCTGCCGTACTGCATAATATTCCAGTTTGTGCGTTTTTACGATGGTGAGTAGGTCTTTGTAGGTCCTCATTATGTTACAATCGATACTAGAATTACCTGCGTTGTTCAATAACAGCCGACACTGGTTATATCAGATTATATATGATTGCAGGTGTCAGGTAACATACCACCTTCTACGTTATAACGTCAACAGAATTACTATATTTTGTAAGGGACAAGAAGTTAAAGGCTTTCAAAACTTGGCGCTTGCGTAGAATAGAAGGATTGAAATGGCATGACAAGATCACCAATATGGAACTGATGACAAGATCACCAATATGGAACTGATGACAAGATCACCAATATGGAACTGATGACAAGATCACCAATATGGAACTGATGACAAGATCACCAATATGGAACTGATGACAAGATCACCAATATGGAACTGATGACAAGATCACCAATATGGAACTGATGACAAGATCACCAACATGGAACTGATGACAAGATCACCAATATGGAACTGATGACAAGATCACCAACATGGAACTGATGACAAGATCACCAATATGGAACTGATGACAAGAGCCAGATAAGTGTTAGCGGGACAAGAGATATGATGAAGAAGAAGAAGCAGGCTATCGATAGCGCATACATTGAGGAAACGTTGACAGCAACACAAGGCAGTACTTGGTCTGAAATCCCCAGTGTGAGACAGGTAGTGGGAGACCAACAATCACAGGGAGAGATGGGAAGTGGAAACAGACAAGTAAGGGATAAAGAGGACATGTAATAACCTTGACCTAACGGCACAAGACAGAAGGGCGTGGCATGTTTTTGTTGCTATATTTCCTGTTCTCTTTTCCATGTGTTTTTTTTTTTAAAAATCTCCTCCTTTTTCTATCCTGGTGGATTCCAGAACAGGCACTGCCTTGTAAGGCTATCAGTTTATTTCTGATGTGCGTCTTATCCAACGCCTTCTTTTCCACTGGTATATCCCTGATCCTTTCCACCAGTTCCACATTAGTGATACTGTCACACTATTTTTGGTAGGATCAGATGCTGTATCTCCTCCCTCCCACTGCTATACCCCGAGTTACTGAATGTGAAAAATGAGCTAAACCTAAAGCTCTCTTATGCTCCGCGTAGTTCCCGGATGTATCTAATGTGTTAACGAAAGAACATGTCTACTGACCCCTTAGGCATGTCGTACTGTGGGGACTAATATGAGGTTGTGTATGAGAATGGCAACTTTATCATGTTAAACTAACTGCCCCATAAACCATTACGGCAAGAGCACGTGCATGATTTAATGCATGTTTCCTGGACGAAGACCACTTGTAGTTGTAGTGGTGGTTCCATGTTCCATAAGGGGAGAAAAGGTAAATTATAAAGATGATGACTGTCATCATTTAAAAAAAAACCACCATAACGATAATAACGATAGATTAGAAGATGATGATGAATGAAAGCACATCTTCATTCATTCATTCATAACCCTCCACTCCCAAAGGAGCATAGGCCTTCAACAAACACATCCCAAGTCCTCCTGTCACGTGCCATCATCTCAAGTTCTTTCCACATTCTCCTCATCATTTTCACCTCTGTTTCCAGCACATCTTACTGAAAGTTATTTCGTGGAATTCCAGCCAATATTCTTCATGTCTGAAACTGCTGCTTCCAAAGATTTTCGCGGCTTTCTTGTTTGAATTCTAGAATTACGAGTATAAATTGGTCCACTCTTGCCCATTTCTTCACTACGTCTTTTTCTCACTTCCTCTATTTCCAGTTCCAACCTTTCACTAATGCTTTAATTCTTTTTCTACCTGGTCCGATAATGAAATCAATCAATCAATACCATTTAGCTCCCCGAGGAGCATAGGCCTTCAACAAACACATGCCAAGTCTTCCTGTCCTGTGCCATCCGCTCAAGTTCTTTCCATGTTTTCCTCATCATTTTCACATCTGTTTCCAGTTCTCTTCTCCATAAGTTTTTGGTCTACTTCTGCCTCTCTTTCCCTGAGGATTCCAGAACAAGGACTGCCTTGTAATACTATCAACAGGTTTCCTCAATGTGTGTCCTATCTATCGCCAGCGTCTTCTTCTCAATTCTTGTTCCACTAGCACTTGTCTGGTTCTTGTCATCAATTCCACATTTGTGACTTTGTCATACCATTTCAGTCCTTCTATTCTAGCTTCCATTTATAAAAGTCTGTACCAAAAGGTTGTTATTTTTGTTGCTCTCCATGTCTCAGAGCCATACAATAGGACTGACTTGACATTTGAGATGAAGATTCTTATTTTCGTGTTGGACTTGATTTCTCTTGCTCTCCATATGTTTCCCAATGCAATGAAAGCTCCTCTTGCTTTTTGTATTCTTATTTTGATATCACTGTCTGACCCTCCAACTCTTGTCTATATTACTGCCAAGATACGTGTACGATTCTACATCCTTTAGTGGTGTTTCTTCAAGTTCAACCTTGTTATCATTTCTTGCATTTATTCTCATAATCTTTGTCTTTTCCTTGTATATTTTCAGGCCCACTTGTTGTGACCTCTCATCGAGAATTTTTATTTTGTCTTGCATCTGATTATGGTTATGGGACAGAAGAGCCAAGTCATCTGCAAAATCCAGATCATCAATCTGTTTAGTCAGATTCCACTGGACTCCATTTATGTTGTGTGATGTCGATGTTTTCATAACCCAATCTATTGCTAGTAAGAAAAGACAACGGTTCTGTAAGTTGTCCTTTATGAAGAACTCTGCATGTCATGTCTTCATAGGTTTTCCTTATTAAGTTAATGATCTTCATAGGAACTCCATAATGCCACATCAATTTCCAAAGTGATTCTCTGTCTCCACTGTCAAATGCCTTTTCATTGTCCACGAATCCGATGTATAGCGGTGAATTCTATTCCAGACTTTTCTTCTTCTTCTTTAATCCTTAGCCGCCGACCGTCAAAGCAGTCAGTGGCCATCACGCCTAGTGGCATCTTGTAGGGCAACAACAAATTGATTCCACTTTGCTCGGTCGGCGGCCATCCTTCGTACAGTGCCCCAACTCTGGTTCATTCTTTGCATCTCAGCCGCCACAGTCCTCCGCCAGGTTGTTTTTGGTCGGCCTCTCTTTCGTTTTCCTTCAGGGGTCCAAAGCATAGCTGTTCTTGTGATGGCATCGGGGTATTTCAGACTTTGTTCAACTATTATTATCAATGTGGCTATCTGGTCGGTACAGGATCTGTTTTGTCGAAAATCTGCTAGTTCATCTCTCAGTTGCTTGTCTATGGACTCTTTTAATCTCTCAAGGATGATTCTGTTTAATACTTTTCCTGGAACCGATAGGAACATTATTCCTCTATAATGTGTGCACTCTTGTAAATTTCCCTTCTTAGGCAACTTGACCAGATAACCTTCCGTCCATTCTGCTGGTATTTCCTCTCTCTCCCAGACTTTGCCAAGAAGTTTGTATAATATCTTTGTAGAGGAAGCAATATCTGTTTTGGTGGCCTCTGCTGGAATCCCATCTGGACCAGCTGCTTTTCCATCTTTCAGAAGCTTTATGGCTTTCTTTATTTCTTCTCTACTTGGTCGTTCACAGCTGATTAGTAGCTCCTCTTCTGCTGGCTGGATGTCTGGGGGATTAGTTGGAGATGGTCTATTGAGAAGTTACTCAAAATGTTCTGTCCATCTCTTCATTTGTTCTTGTATATTACTAAGCAATTTTCCATTCTTATCTTTTATGAGGCCATTTGCTTGCTTATATTTCCCTGTTAACTTCTTTGTGTTGTTGTACAGGTCCTCATATTTCCTTTGGCTGCAGCTTCCTCTGCTTCCCTTGCCAACTCTTCAGTATACTTCCTCTTGTCTCTTTTGATGTTTCTTCTTACTTCTTTGTTTGCTTCTATGTACACTTCATGAGCCTTGGCTTTGGAGCTTCTGGTTTTGCTTCTGTTTAAATCTGCTTTCTTGTTTTTCCTGTCTTCTATCTTATTAATGGTTTCTGTTGTTATCCATGCTTTGTGCTGATGTTCTCTTTTTCTCAGTACTTCTTCACATGTCTCATTCCATATATTTTTTACTTGTTGCCAGTAGTCTTCCGTATCTGTTTCATCTTCCAGCTGTTGGAGTAC
Source organism: Oreohelix idahoensis (assembly GCA_024509875.1). Classification (NCBI taxonomy): domain Eukaryota; kingdom Metazoa; phylum Mollusca; class Gastropoda; order Stylommatophora; family Oreohelicidae; genus Oreohelix; species Oreohelix idahoensis. The sequence goes on along the minus strand of JAMPIV010014962.1, from coordinate 183,034 downwards.
TTGGTATTTGTTGGATACTGTGATTTAAAAATGTTCTCTTATTTCCGATAATGAAATACGGGTACTCTATGGGCTTATATTCCTGTGATATTATTATGGTGGAAATAATGGGTCGCGTTTGAAATTTTTCCAAGTGAATGTATTTATCGGAACAAGATGTATTTATGCCTCTCACTGTCTTCCCCCACCTCGCATACATGCTCGCTCACTGTAATGCTTGTCCACCGTGAGTAATTATAGGCAAAGCACGACGTGGGCCAACGATGTTTATGAGTTAATTCAAGGCATACATTCTACAGGTAGCTGGAGGTTAATGTTGATGAATACATGCAAGTATTTTAATTATATCAGGTGATTTAACAAAGATATTTAAAAATAAAACGAAACATATGTAAATATGTTGATTACGTTGGGTGATGTAATAAAGAGAAACATCATTGTTAAGAGATGCGTCTGTTGTAGGGAATTTTGATTTTTCAACTTGATCAGATTCAAGTGGACGTCTGAGAGTGTACGAAGAAGAAGAAGATTCCATGCACCTGTTTGCATCGTGTGGTGGTGAGAACGTCTTTGGTTGTGGTGTGACGAAGTGGGAGAGTGTGTGTTGAATTTCGAACGTGAGAAAACTGAAGAACGGATGTGACCAATCTAATATGTGATTGTGATCAATCTGAGATGTGAATACAGCTTGAGACTTCAGTAGATGTATTGGTGATAACGTTAACTCTGCTGGAGTGTCCATATTTATCACATCATATGTGAAGGATTGATCATCACATCATATGTGAGGGATTGATCATCACATCATATGTGAGGGATTGATCATCACATCATATGTAAGAGATTGATCATCAGTGTTGTCCTCATTTAAGTCGTGAGCATGTAGGAGTGGTCACTAGCTATCGTCATCAGTTTACAACATCAAAGGTGTCGGATTCGATTCACAGTATCGATACGCCTCAATCTACCCAGCTGTACATGGGTACCTGACTTTACACTTGAGTTAGGGAAGGAGCTGGTCACCCTACCTCTCGATGCTGGACAAAGTATAGTGAAGTCTCTAGCACTTCACTCCCCCTACGACCGTAGCTACTGTGGGACTGCCTTTTACCCCATCACCACACATTCAATCTTCGACAGCCATGTTTGATAACAAATATTGCATGATGAATGCCGTGCAGCGACACAAGATAATTAAAAACAAAACACAATATAGGCCTAAAGACAAGAAAATACTGAAAAGACATAAAACTAACAGTCAAACAGTGACAGCATGAGCTATTGATTCACAAACACAATGCTACTGAAGGGAGATGACATTTGTCTGTTATTAGAAGATTGCTAAATATTATTTAAGCATAGTCGGAAATAAAAAAGATAGGCCTAGTGAGTATTGGCCGATCAAAATAGTAATAGTAAACGACAACAAAATTAAAGTACATACCATAATGTTCAGAGAACTTGTTACGATTCACTGACAATGTTGTATTCATCCGTAGGCCTATCTATCACATCGGTAATTCGGCAATTGATGCTTTGTGTGTCTGCATCTAGTAATCGCGCAAAGAACTCATAATTTCCTTCCTTGTGAAGGTGAGATAATGTCCAAAGGTAAATGAGTTCAAAATGACTCGATCTTATCTACGTGTAATCCGAAATCAGTGACGGATAAAACTAGGTCACATAATTTAGATCCAAGAGCGATGATGATACATCTCCAGTTTGGAAACATATAAATCAAGTGTTTTGGCTACACAGAAGTGAACTGGCAAACTCCAGAGCATGGGCTGCTGCAAGAATCGTACTACTGGGATTCCGAACTTCCTTCATAAAACAACGAATTCGATATGACAAGACTAACTTAGCAACTGTAAACCTATCTGATCAGCAAGACTAACTTAGCAACTGTAAACCTATCTGACTCAGACAAGAAAAAGATGGCTGTAGGCGTTGGGAACAAGCCAGAACAACCAGTGGATCCTGGAACAAAAGCAATGTTCCCACCTCCAGGACAAAGTCTGGTAACTTGTTTCTGATTGGTTCTTGCTGACTGGCCAACACGGCTGTGTGAATTTCATCTTAGCAATCAAGGTCGGTCAGTGACTCTGCGCATCAGTGGCCACGTAAACCTAGGTAACACAAGCAGAATGAGAACTCGACGAATGTCAGATTCCCTTGGTACAAAAGAACTAGTTTTATGCAACCGCAGGAGTATGGCGTAAAACCAACAAAAGAACTAGTTTTATGCAACCGCAGGAGCATGGCGTAAAACCAATATTTATAACAAATACAAGACAATGGGTAGAGGCTTCATGAAGGCAATAAACCCGCCAGGAAAACTCAATAAGAATCAACAGGACAAAGAAAAAAAAAACCAGTCTTCTTCTTAGTACACTTTCAGATGTCAACTGGAACATGTTTAAAGAAAGCGGTGGTCATCGTCAGGTTTGTCCAGGAATGGTACTGCTGACGGCCATATGAGCCTTCTCTGTTCCTCATATGTTGGAAACTTTTGAAGCAGATGTTCAGTAGTCATTTTATCAGTGCCACAGTTATATCCATCAGTAGTTCTCAGATTGTTGAACAGTCTGAAAGCTAACATAATTTTGTCATGTTTAATGTTTGTACGTTGAAATTGGTGGAAAACGCAGCTCAATGAAGACATAATTACTGGACTATCTAGCAATACCATCATCATCATAGTCACCCTTTGGCTCACGCAAGGAGCACAAACTTTTGCCAAGATAATGTGGCAGAAAAATGTAAATAGCAGAAATGATACTCTAGGGACGGCACATTTCAGAGACATTATCGCACACGCCAGCCAACAGAGCAGGTTAAGAAGATGGCATTAAGATATTGTGTTCCACAAGTTTAAAATGAAAACAAAACAAACTTACACATCACCTTATTTTAGTGGTCGGGCACTAAGGGTAAATTACCCCGGCGAGGTAGTTTTGAGTTTTTGGGGTAAATATCAATAGTAGCAAGTGTGAATTTAGCCACTACAACCAACGTCCTTTTCAGGACTAACGAAGAAGAAGAAGAAGAAATGTAGCCACTAGACTAGCTAGGATTAGAATTAGATTCCGTAGTTTTACCAAGTTAGTCGTAAAACAAACTGCATGGCATTTCGTTAGTTATTTTTTCCCTATCAATATAACAAGTAATTGCCCTACAGGCTTGGGTAACGATGATGCATTAAGCATTTGGCACGGGGTATTGGTCAAACACATTGCCGACTACTGCCTTATTGATCACTTTAAAACGTGAATTAAATATCAACAGATGTCAACCATCAGCATCATTCCCCTTATCTTCTCCTTGTGTGTCATGTAGCCATCAAGGCAGCTGGTCCCCTTGCAGGAACATACACTAAAGCATTCACGTGCTCCTTGCTGTGATAATTTCTGTAGTAACTTGTTTGAGATGATGACGTTGCTAGCCCCATGCACATTCTCATATTAGTCGCTTTTCGATTTGCTTGACGTAGCAGTAGGCATATTCTTTCTTTGTCCCCTCTGTGGCCACCGGGAAATACACGGGGCTGATCAAAAGTATGTATCTGCTTCAAATCAGCACCCTTTAGAAATTAAGATTGTACTTTCAGAACTCGTATAGGGCCTATACACATTTATTTAGGCGACTTCATCTTCCAATATAAATATTTGATTTAATCAATTTTCGAGGTATTGTGACTACACTCTCCTCTCCCCCCTCCAATCACATTCCTGGAAAAACGTAGGGGAAAGAAAAATACATACAGATTATAATAATGCAATTTTATCTCGTTTTGACAAGGCGCGCCTGGACACGGGGTCCATTAGTTATATTAGGGCGCATGTCCAAACAGAAAAGACCTTGCGATCTGTTTCAGTGTTTTAAATACATAATGAGGAAAGTTAAAACCAATGAAGTGGAAGAATTACAGGTACCCAAAAATGACTGCCCACGCGGACCTTGTTTCCGTCGTTACCAGTCAAGCGGAACAAACATGGGCACAGGTAATACAACCTAGCTCAGTGAGCTTCTTTAACTTGAACATCTGGCCCGCGTCCACGTTCAAGATGGACAATAAACAGGCGGGTCGCACTGGACATTTGATAATCCTGAAGACATTATTTGTTTGGGGATTATTTAACTCACAATCGACTTCTTCTAATCGTCATTATTAAACAAGTCAGAGGACTAACTCAGGGATTTAGAATTGCAACTGACAAGTAGCACATTTACCAAATCCTTATCACGTTTAGTTGACATTTGAGCTCAGCGAAGCCAGCAGCCCATTTCAATACTAGTCCTTATCAGAGATTGCCCTCTGCAGGCTGATAGTTAGTAGTAGTCCTTTTCAGTGCTATGTATTTATCAATGCTGCACTAGAGCTGAGAGAGGTCACTTATTTTTGAGTGGCGACTCTGCTCCGATATAACTGACGGACTTCGGTCTCAGTTGAAAGATGTCCCACCAAAAATTAGGCAAACGTGTCAAAGAAAAGCACCTTGATAAAAAATTTTCTTATCACTCTTCAGTAGTCGTCAACTGTTATACCGGTTTTATTCCCGAGACAAAACAAAGTGCTATATGGTAATCTCTTACGCCCTTATTAATTATCATTATTAATCCATTTCCCATTTCGCTCTCTAGAGCACAGAACAAACATTGCACATTGTTACTTTACAAGAAGCTTGATCCAAAACATGCAAGTGCTCTTGTAGCATTCATGTGCTCTTGTAGCATTCATGTGCTCTTGTAGCATTCATGTGCTCTTGTAGCATTCATGTGCTCCTGTAGCATTCATGTGCTCCTGTAGCATTCATGTGCTCCTGTAGCATTCATGTGCTCCTGTAGCATTCATGTGCTCTTGTAGCATTCATGTGCTCTTGTAGCATTCATGTGCTCTTGTAGCATTCATGTGCTCTTGTAGCATTCATGTGCTCCTGTAGCATTCATGTGCTCTTGTAGCATTCGTGTGCTCTTGTAGCATTCGTGTGCTCCTGTAGCATTCGTGTGCTCGTGTAGCATTCATGTGCTCGTGTAGCATTCATGTGCTCTTGTAGCATTCGTGTGCTCCTGTAGCATTCGTGTGCTCCTGTAGCATTCGTGTGCTCCTGTAGCATTCATGTGCTCCTGTAGCATTCATGTGCTCTTGTAGCATTCATGTGCTCCTGTAGTATTCATGTGCTCTTGTAGCATTCGTGTGCTCCTGTAGCATTCGTGTGCTCCTGTAGCATTCGTGTGCTCTTGACTAATTTGAGTAGGAGTAGTCCTCCTCTGTCTTTGCCTATATAGAGACTGCCGGAAACTACAAGGAGAACGCATAAAATATGTTCAAAGTAACTAGTTTTGTTTGTACTCTATAATAATCTGGCTGAAGCTGTTTTAATGTTTTTGCTCACTGTCTTTTATATTTGTCTTTCATTATACCGTTACGTCTTCTCGTAACCCAATAATAAAGAGAAAATACTACCCTTGCACCCTACCATTCATTCATTCCATCATTCACGTATCCTCAGTTCCCTACGAACCATGGACCGTCAACAAATTCATACCACGCCTTCCTGTCCAGTGCCGTCCGTTCAACTTCTTTCTGCATGACTTTCATGTCTGCCTACAGTTTTCTTCTCCATGTATTTGTATAGGTCTCCTTCTATTTTCTTACGCTGGGGATCCCAGATCAAGAACTGCCTTGTACTGCTGCCACAAGGTCTTCTCAATGTGTGCCCTAACCAAAGCCGGTATTTTCTCCTCTTCTTGTCCCAGTGGTATTTGTCTGGTTCTTATCATTAGTTCTACATTGGTGATCTTGTCATACCATTTCAATCCCTCTATTGTACGTAGGCATCCATGCTGTGTCATGGTTAATTAACAGAGCATATTTTCTCACAGGAGAAATGGTATCAAGAAAAACGAACGCTGTCTAATGGAACTCCCCAAGTTTATATATATATATATATATATATATATATATATATATATATATATATATATTATATATATATATATATATATACATATATACATATACATATATATATACATATACACATACACACACACATATACAACATATACAATATATATATATATATATATATATATATATATATATATATAACGAACTTTATTTTCAAAGGGTTATGAATTGGGCAAGCAGGCCCGTCTGATATTCTGCCCTTCCTTTCTCTCACCTTTCATACTGAATTCATTTATTCTCACATGCATTTTACATATCAATGTCAAGGAATTCAACGTTGTAAAGTAAAATAAAATAGCACACTCATATTAACATTAACTACTTGTAAGCATGACATAAAATATATTTGACAAAGTCATGCTAGGTACCGCAGCAAGTGAGTTTTGCCAAAAGCAGCCGATTTTTGCTAATATCATTTGAGTTTTGCTAATATCATCCGAGTTTTGCTAATATCATCGGAGTTGTGCTAATATCATCCGAGTATTGCTAATATCATCCGAGTTTTGAAGACCACGTCATCGTTTCCCTTTTCGCTCGTTAAGGAACATGGAGCCACCAGAGCAGTGGGCTCCTTGAACCCTACACAAAAGCACGCATATGTTCTTGCAAAAAGTTGTTTCTGTAGCTATTTCTTTCACTTACTGGGGCTGCCAGCCCATACATTTTATTGGTAGAATTAACTTCAAAAACAAGAATTAATTATTTAAGTGAACGGAATGTACTGCTTTATTTCGTCATTTAAAGAATGTTCTCGACCTGAGATACACAGTATCACAAACTGCAGTCATGGCAATATCTCAACTCAATCTTTAAGTTTTCTGACAATGTCAAATGTCACCTTCACACTCCCACCCTTTTAACACCCAACAGTTTCTAAGAACATATAACAAAAGTATTGCACCTAACAAATTGTCTTAAAACGCTCACTGCTCAAGAAGTTCGCATCTCTACAACATGAACAACTTTCATTATTCCTTCTCATTCCTCTCACTTCATACTCCTTTGTGTCTTTTCTTACTCACTGGCTAAGAGAAGCAGACAGGTCAAGGTAGATTGCGCTACTTAATTGCCTAATGCCCCCTGATAACTTAAGATGCCTCAAGGCAAAGGGACAGTCAGGTGACCAAGTCACTTGGACGGACCAAAGAGCATCGCAAGCTGTTGAATGCGGAAGAAGCTGGCAATGTTGACTTTTCAGAGATAATTGGCTTAAAACCTGCCCTTCAGTCCAAACCCGACCCTTCCCCAAGCCCGCTTCCAAGTCGATTGTTGGACTTTGTGTTGTCCCAGGTTTGAACGTCAACAGGTGGCAGTTGTCTTTCAAGAAGTCCCGTGGCATTTATCTGTACGGGGGACGTTTGCGTAATGAACGGAAGCGTCTCGTAATGTGTTGACGATACCAGAAAGGTTCTGGATTTGAAGAAGAAAGAAATAAAGGCGCCGTGACACTGCTGTTAAGTAAGTGTCAGGATGTTTTCTGGCGGGCCTGAAGTCCTTTTTATGGCTTCTTATTGTTGGCTGACTGACAAGTCTGCCTTTTCTGGACTTGGTGTCTATGAACGCTGCACAGACGTTCAGACACAGTCTTCATCTACGACAGGCGGACTTCGATCTAGGTTAAAAGACACGTGCCTCGCGACAAGTGACAAGAAGGAAAACAAATTTAAGGGGGGAAAAATAGTTTCCTAAGTGTTTTTAGAATATGAATTTGATTGATGGTCGTCTTGTACTAGATGCCCGGTATGGAAAACATTTGGCGATGCTTTCTGTTTTCTCGTCTTTGTTACTGAGCGCTTATATTGTTATTTGTTTATAAATTCAAATGCTGTATTGTTTCTTTAAGGATGTTTACATCATAAACTCTAACAAGTTTAGCTCTTATTCGTAAGACAAGAATAAAAACTATAACAAACTGTGCTCTCATTTTTAAGACAAATTTATGAACTATAACACAATTTGTTCTAATTCGTAAGTCAAGAATATGAACTATAACACATTTTTGCTCTAATTCGTAAGACAAGAAAATGCACAATAACAAATTGTGCTCTCTTTTTTTTTTAAGATAAGAATATGAACTATAAATTTTTTTTTGCATAATTCGTAAGATAAGAATATCATCTATAACAAATTTTGCTCTAATTCGCAAGAAAAGAAAAACTAACGCCTGGTGACATTTGAATGAGACCATACATACGTCGCCTTATCACTGAAGACAAAGAGTTCTATTTTCAGGCAGTAACACACCGTTCCTACTTCTTCTGTACACCTTATTCAAACATACTGGAAGTTACAGCCGTCACAGATATGGAACCAGCGAGACCTCCCACCGCTCTTAACAAACTTTATCTCATGTTTCAAGCACGTCAAGAATGCAGGTATCAAGATAATGCATGCTTTTCGGTTACTGTTTTTGTCATGAAGAATCTTATATCAGATTTTTTTAGTTCCAAGGCAGATCCTGGCAAATGGAGGTGAAGTCTCAGAAACTAGATCTACCTGTTTTATGAGGTGAGGTGGGCAGTTCCCTACCTCGTTGCCTATATATATATATATATATATATATATATATATATATATATATATATATATATATATATATATATATATATATATATATATATATATATATATATATATATATATATATATATATATATATATATATATATATATATATATATATATATATATATATATATACTGTTGAAAAAACAAAACATCATCATCATGAGACCCTGTCGCGTATATTTCCCAGAGGCCTCTGAAGAGAAAGAACGAACAGGAATACTGCATCCTCAGACGATTAATATGAGACGGCGCATGTCGCTGGCAAACTCATCGTGTAAGACGAATAGCTACAGAAACTACTACTGCAAAAGTATATACTTGCTTAGTGCAGGCTTCTTGCATGGGAACCAGCTGCTATGGTGGTTGCATACTCGGGAAGGAGCGTATAGGAAATTTACTAATGATGATCATGATCGTCAAACCGTACATCCAGTACATCCAGATGTCACGGTTGCCTCCCCTTAGCTCTGCAGTAGTGGTCCACCAGTGGCCAAAACTCAAGAGTATCTAACATGGGTCTTCAAAGGTGTCTACCTTCGCACAAGATTACTCTTGGCAGAGTTGTAGATAGAAGGATAATGATGCTTCTAGCTAAAGTGAGTTTCACAAGATATTCAGAAAAGCGAGAACAATGCTGCATTGGCTGAGCACGTTAACTCTAGGATCTGCCGACAACTTTTGTGGAGGATTATGTAATCTTATAATAGTTCCTTTAAGCCCCTAGCTGAGTTAATTCAGCGAATTTCCTCTTATTATTATTTAGTAGCTCTGATTTAAGAAATTGTCTGAGGCATGCGGAAACAACACATTCAAAATGATTAAATCATCTTTAAATTTGGATAGATTTAAATAACAAATGTATTTGCAAGAACTAATAATACCGGATTGTGTGATTAATCCGTTTGAATCAGACGTGGAACAAGTTAGTCAACATTTACAAGAAGAATTAATTGAGCTACAAAATGACTTCGAGGCAAATGCACGATTCAGTCACTCACATTACGAAAAATTTTTGATCCAGCAGAGACTTGCGTATCCCGTTCTTTGGCGTGAAACTAAATTGCTAATTACAGCATTCCCAACGTCGTATTTGGTGGAGAAGGGGTTCAGTGCAGTAGTGTTGCTACTACAAAAGCAACGAAACCGACTGCAGATTTGTAACAGAGGAGATTTGAGACTTCTTTAAACAAACTTAGAACCAAATATTTCAAAACTGGCTGAGTCACACCAAGCGCAAGGATCTCATTAAGCTCCATTAGTAAGTGAATTTTGACATAATTATATCATTATTATCAACTAATAATTTTTCCAATTTTTTCATGTTTAAAGTGGTTGCATAAGGAGAGGCTTAAATATTCATATCTGAAGAAATATATGCAGTCATTTAGGCGCTATTAAAATGATATGATTATGAATATGATAGTTATAGAGTTGTAAGAACAAATTTTATATCATTTGCTCTGCCAATTTGTAATTCAATGATAATGAATTTGTGGTGTATATAATTCCGTACTTAAACTCATCTTTAATATAACTATGCTTTTAAAAATGTGCTTTCTCTTTTTCTTTATATTATAATAAAAGATAACTCATTAACTGCATTGCTTTTTTAAAAGTATGGTGCAATATGTATATATTTGTGTGTGTGTGTGCGTGCGTGTGCGCACGATAAAGAGCAAGGGGGTGTTAAAAGGGTGGGGGGCGTTTTAAAATATTAGTGTCAAAAGGGGGCGTTGCTAGTTGAGAAACACTGATATAGTGGGTTAAGCACGTCTCAACGCAATTCCTTCTAGGGCAGAGGAACCATCCAACTGGTGGCACTGCACCACCCCGCCATTTATCAGGTCGTATGCTAATGCTGAGCATGCAGAGTTGGGGAAGTCCTCTGGGTTTGCAAGAAAGCCCTGGAACTAACCACAAATTAAAAAGGGGTAAAAGAGTGAAAACTCGAATCCGTCGGGGTCGCTACAAACACGTTTCAACTCATAGGATGTGCTGCAAAGTGAAGATCGGCTATTTCTAAAGCAAATCGAGGAACCTATGACCAGGCAGTATTCACATAACAAGTTTAAACTCGCACAACGTTGGCAGCAGAAGAACTATATATTTTTAAGATTCTTGAAATGACGCCTACCTCGTGTTCGCGTCCTGACCGGACGACAAAATGTCTGGAACTAAGCGACGTACTCAGGGCTTATCACGAAGCTGTAACACTTACAGACTTGTTGGAACTGTCGGATCCGGCAATAAAAACGCGACTTGAAGAACTCTGTTAATATATCAAGTGATCTCTGCATGCCACTTCAGTGATTTCAAGTTTCCAGGTATGTTGTTTTGTACACTTGAGTAAGATTTTCAGTTTTCTTTTACATTTTATTTCCACAACTTCTTTCAACTTTGTTTCTCAGCGTCTCCCCTTCTTTCATTTCCAGATATTAAATAAAATATATTCACTGTCTCTGTTTCACGTCATTCCTCCTTTAGCTCCATCTGAAGCACAGAAGCATCACTACAGCTGCTCCCAAATGCATGAAGCTTTCAAGAAAGCATTCATGTGCCCTTGCCGTGATAGTTTCGTAGCAACATGTATTACATGATGAGGTTACCAACACTATGCACAATCTCACATTTCTCATCATTACGTTTCAATGTCCCTAAAAGAAAAAAAAAGTCTTCTTCAGATTCATGCTAAGTCCTCATGTCCTGTGCCATCCGCTCAATGTCTTTATATGTTTTCCTTTTGCAATGTCTGTCTTCAGTTCTCTTTTTTTCATGTGTTCTTCGGTCTCTATTGTATCTCTTGCCCTTAGGGTTCCAGGAGGATATCTTGTAATGCTATCAACAAGTTTCCTCAATGTGTGCCATATCCATAGCCAGCGACTTCTTCTCATCTCCTGTTCTACTAGCACCCGTCTGGTTCTTCATTGGTGACTTGTCTTACCATTTCACAATCTCACACTAGTCACCTCATACAACACAAGTGGGGGGAGCAATAGCAGTATTATTTCTTTGTCTCCCTCAGAGACCACGTTACTACATTGCACTTTCTATATATTCACAGATATGAATGGAATATAAACTACAATATTTACAGAAATAGTCATATTTTGACAGAGCGTGACTGAAACGTATATACAGAAACAATATAGGTACACAAGAAGCCAAGCGGACAGGCACCTCAAAGATCGACAAAGCTTCAAGGTTACTGAGAGCTTGCATGTGTTTTTAGCATGCAGAAAAGTTATAAGCGAAGTCTCTCGCGGAAAATCCCATGTTCAGTTCACAGATAGCGCTTCCCCTTTTGTGTCTGGGACAATTGTGGGCCGGTACCAGAGCGATTTATATCTGTGCGTCTGGAATGCCGTAAATATTGACAACACAGGTAGTCATCTGTCTGCAGAGACCCTGCTGCTACCAATATGATTCAATCTTCTATTCTTCTCTTCAACACGCCATTTTCAGGAACCAAATTAAACGTGTTTGTTGGAAAGATAAAAAGAAAACAAACGGAGAACAATTGAGTGTAACTTCTTCAGAACACACACGCACGGTTCTACTTTGTCGTAAACACAATCTTTGTTCCGGGTTGTTCACTTCTATTATGTCTTCTTCATATATCGCACTCCTACAACGGCTATCTTTAACGTCAATGCAAATGAAAATGGGATTTGTAAATTTATACAAAGTTCGTAAAATATGACATACGGATCACAGATGAGCTATATAAATTTGTTACATTATTCCATGTGTTACAACATCTTCTTCTTCGTACACTCTCAGACGTCTGCTTGAATGTTTTCAAAGAATGTAATGTCAGCTTGAGGCTATTTGCATCTCCGTAGAGCTTTTCCACGAATGGTACTAGTGACGGCTATATGCGCTGTCTCTGTTCCACATATGTTGTGCAACTTTGAAGCAGATATTACTCATCTGTAGTTCTTATCTTTAGCTTGTTGAATAGATGGTATTCCAATCTGTTGTGGCCCATGCAGAGTCTGAAGATTATCACATGTTCTCTTCTGTTGAGCTGGTAGTTTGCATCATTTTGAGTCTGACCTGGATGTTCTACATCCCATTTGTTTCTGTATCTGATTCTGATAAAACTCTTTGCCTCATCGAAAGTTGTGCTTGCATCTGGCTGAGGTAGATTTCCACCTTCCTTTACCAATCTGTCAACCTCTTCATAGCCGGTGATGTTACAATGAGATAAGATCCCTGTTATAATATGATGGTATAGTGACGAACCTTCCCTGTGAGTGAGTTCATGTCTGGTGGTGTAGTTTTGGAAAACTTCTGGTACTTTCAAATAGGTTCAGAATGACAGTCAGCTCTTTGGTCTGGCATCTTGCATGATTGTCCTCTACACACTTTATTTGTCTCAGTTGTTATCTCTTCTCATCACACAATCAGATGACCTCACCAGTGGCATACCGAGGGGTTTTAGCCTCTAGGGATAACCAGGAAAAATACGCCCCGTTCAACGCCAGATAAAATACATGCTTATTTTGTAGACAAATCAAAATGAAGTTTAAAGGACTATATCAAGCACTGCTGTGAATTTACAACAGGGTGGTCCAACTTATTCAACCCCGAGGGCCACGGTAAACCTAAAATTTAAAGGTCGCGGGCTATTCATGATAAAAAAAATATTTCAAATAAAGATATAATAAAAGCTCAGTGAACAATAAAAATTACAATGACCACTTAATTTCTATTGAAAATTTTTTTAGTGGGGTGGGGGGGGGGGGGAGAGGGGAACAGATCATCCCACATTATAACGCTGAACCTAGTATGATGAAGCTTTTAGAGCTGGGTTCATCAGTTCTCTTCCTCACTGCCTTAGCTGTCCCTAACTGAATAGCACAGTCTGGTTATTTAAATTGTCATTTGTCATTACTTACTTACTTAGTCGTTCCCCTTCTACCGTGAGGTGTAGAGGTTTGGAAGAGAGAGCGCCAGACTATCCTATCGGCTGTCTTCCTCCTGGCCTGGTTCCATTCTAGTCCTCGGTCCTTCAAAGATTGTCTAATGTTGTCCTCCCAGCGGACTCTGGGTCGTCCTGGGGTCTGGATCCTTGGCTCTTTGTTTTCCATGCTTGTCGTGGTAGCCGATCTTCTCCCATTCTGCAGACATGGCCAAACCATCTTAATTGGGACTGTTCTACTTGCGTCTGCAGGGGGTAGGATTTAAGGCCTCATTTGTCATTACGTCCCGTATAGTTCTCTATTAAACGCGCGTCCTTTAACCTAGACCAAGTTCGTCGGTTATATTAGGGCCCATATCCAAATACAAAAGACCATGAAGGTGTAAAAGAAAAAGCAGAATAACAGATTGATCAGGCATGAGGATGACAACCTCCTTAACTCTTAGTATACGAGCGGCCTTTCATGACTACCATTACAGATTTTGCAATAAATAATTTATTTATAAAGATAACATAAGTGTGATATATCAAAATGTGAAGAAATGAAACCCCTATATCATGCACGTAACTAAATTGTTCAGTGGTTTTAAACATGCATTCAGCTATAAATTTTCGCTATTGACGGGGATCGATCATCGGCCTCTCTAGAAGGCCGCTCGTATACTAAGAGTTTAAGTTTATATTGTTGTTTATCTAGGGCTGCTGAGCATTTCACTCTTTTGCAGTCAATACCAAGTAGAAGACTCCTTGGTATTTTCTATACTGTAGATCTAGGCTTTTCCTGTGGCTTTTCTGCCATTCTTAAACATGTTGAGTTGAAATCATGAGCTCCTGTCTCTCCAGTTTGGCTGCATTCAAAGGATCATCACATCTGGTCCCAAGCTAGGAGGAAGAAGCGTATGTCATACTGTGCATTCTGCGCCATCTAAACGGGCTCTCCAAATATAAGGTAAAAAGGTAAAGGATCCCCGTTACACGCCTACTGAGGCGTATTGCCGGCGTGATGCTGACCACATCACCCCTAGTGTGCTGATGGTCAAGAAAATATGGGCCTAACAATGTTGTTGTAGTTTTTTGTTCTGGGCCACCAGGTGTAGTAGATGTAGTAGTTACTTTTTGTTTGAGACTGTTGTAGTTGAGTTCTTGTTTGGGATCTGATGTATAGTATATAGTTAGTGTTCTTGGCTTTAGTTATGTTCTTTGGCCATCGGCTGATACGCTGTTTACTTCTGTATATACTTTGACCTTTCGTCGATACGACATTTATTTCTTGTGAATATTGGTTATGTCTATTAATAATAGTTCATCAAGCTACTGACTAGGAATGCTGTCAGTTTGGTCGGGCTTACACAGGTGGCCGACTAATATGGTGTAATTGATGGACGCTGAATTCAGGGCTTGACTGACAGTTTATATAACAAGTTTATTAGACGATACATAGACGAGATCATCATGAAGACATACTGGAACATCAGGGATGGTAATACGAATTCTGCATGTAAATAAATTCAATGTCAAACTTGACTGACCTCAATGACCGTTGGACAATCCGCAAACGGCAAAGTATTGAGGTGAAGATTATTCACTTCTTTTCCATATTCAATCTTTTATCAAAGATACTTATGTATTATTTTCTGGCCGGACATCTTGTCTTGAGACTTCATAAAATTATCGACTTGATTATTACTTCGCAAAAGGGATTCTGAACTCACTAGCAGTAGGTCATGATGCCTTACTGAAGCCCTGTCAAAAACTTGTAAAGTACTTACATCGAGTATCACATGGAGATAGTGAAGAGTATGAATCAGACTTGGCTGTGGCTAACGCTTCACCTTGGAAAGTAGCTAAGATATATAATCACAATCAACTATTCCCGCAATATGGGACTCAAAGACCAGAACAACGTCTGTCTTGTAAAACCGGCATCTTGTCTCCTTTCTCTCTGACGTGTCTCTGACGTCATCAGCGCTCCTGGGCAACCAACGAATATATCGCACCGAATTTGTGCACTTTGGTGCATAATAAATTTAAGTTATTATCACAAACATAGATGCGTACCTAAGTACGTCTAATATAGTTAGATTTCGGCATCTGGTAATCTGTTAAGTCTCGCATCATAAATGGTTGTGCGAAAATGAACGTAACAATCATATTCCCAATAATAAAAAGGTTAAGGTAGTTACCAAATATGAAGCATACCACTGTAGATTACTAAATATGAAGCATACCACTGTAGATTACTAAATATGAAGCATACCACTGTAGATGATCCCCTTACAGGAAGCCTGTTTCACGGCATCCATGTGCTTTTGCAGCATTAGGTTTTGCAGCAATTTGTTTCACACGATGAGGTTCCCAACACAACGAATAACCTCAGGTTAGTCGCCTCTTATCACAAGACTGAGATAACAGTAGTCCCTTGAGCCTCAGTGATTGATGATGATAGAAATGAAGAGACGCAACTGAAGGTACCGAGAAGTGAAGAGAAATAGTGTCTAAAAGATGATTTGAAGAAAAAAAATAATTGCTACAGACTATCAGATGATAACGGACAAACAGGAGACATCCCGTCTAGAGGCTCAACTATCTCATAAATTGTGGTTACCTTTCCTTGTTCCGAAATACTACTTCTTCTTTCACCTTCCCAAACTAACATTGACCTTCAACATAAATTATGCCAAATCTTCCTATCACGTGCCATCAGCTATGTCTTCTTCATCCCCTTCATACCTGTCTACAGTTTTCTTCTCCGTGTGTTCTTTCGTCTTCTTCTACATGTCTTACCATGGGGATTACAGAACAATGATTGTTTGATAATGCTACCAATAAGCCTCCTCAGTGTGTGTCCTATCCATCTCCAGCGACTTCTTCTCTTTTCTTCTTCAACTGGCGCTTGTCTGGTTCTTGTTATTAGTGACTTTGTCATACCATTTCAATCCTTCTACTCGACGCAAGCATCCATTTATGAAAGTCTGTAGGTTTTTGGTTGTTGTCTTTGTTATTCTCGATGTTTCAGAGACTGGGTTATGAGAACATCGAAAACACACAACAGAAATGGAATCCAGTGGATGCAGTTGGATGATCTGGATTTTGCTGATGACTTGGCTCTTCTGTCCCATAACCGTAATCAGATGCAGGACAAATTGAAAACACTCGATGAGAGGTCACAGCAATTGGCTCTGAAAATACACAGGGAAAAGACAAAGATAATGAGAATAAATGCAGGTAATGATAACAGGGTTGAACTTGAAGCACCAATACAAGATGTAGAATCGTACACATATCTTGGCAGCAATATAGACAAAGTGGAGGGACAGACAATGATATCAAAATAAGAATACAAAAAGCAAAAGGAGCTTTCATTGCATTGGGAAATATATGGAGATCCAGAGAAATCCGATCCAACACGAAAATAAGAATCTTCAACTCAAATGTGAAGTCAGTCCTATTGTATGGCTCCGAGACATGGAGAACAACAAAAACAACAACCAAAAAGCTACAGACTTTCATAAATGGGTGCTTGCGTAGAATAGAAGGATTAAAATGGTATGACAAGGTTACCAACGTGGAACTGATGACAAGAACTAGACAAGTGCCAGTGGAACAAGAGATGAGAAGAAGACGATGGCGATGGATAGCACACACACGGAGGAAACCTGTTGATAACATTACAAGGCAGTCCTTGTTCTGGAATCCACAGGGCAAGAGAAGCAGAGGTAGACCAAGAAGCGCACGGAGAAGAGAGCTGGAAACAGAGGTGAAAATGATAAGGAGAACGTGGAAAGAACTTGAGATGATGGCACGTGACAAGAGGACTTGGCATGTGTTTGTTGAAGGCCTATGCTCCTTTGGGAGTGGAGGATTATGAATGAATGAATGTTTCACAGCCATGTTCCTTTATAAAGTTTAGATACATTTTCAATGGTCATCTTAATTTTATTTTTTTTTTAAAGAAAGAAAAAAATTAATATAAATTTTAAAGGCTGAACTGACAAGAGTAAAGAACCCACATTCAATATACATTTTTCAGACTTTACTGACAATAAAGAAGCATTTTCATCCGAACGGACAAGAAAAAGATAACAATTAAAATAGATTTGTCAGTAGGACATGAAAAGACAAACGGAAAAATTTATGATGCAATTTTCGCTATGCCAAACGAAATGATAACGGTTAAAATACGTGTTTATGTTGGCGATGGATTGGGCACACACGGAGGAAATACTTGGCAGTATCACATGACAGTCTTTCGTTTTGCAATCCCCACGGTATGAGAGGTAGAGGAATACCAAAGAACACATGGAGAAGAAGACTGGAGACAGACATGAAAGGAAAGAGGATGACCAGGAAATATCTAGAGATGATGGCGCGGTAATTGAAGACTTGGCATAAGTTTGTCGAAAAGTGATGATGATGATGATGAAGATAATGATATATATTATTAGGCTGAACCTACCAGAGAAAGAAAGACATAATGGAAGATTTAGAAAAAAAATAGGAGGCCCAGGACTTGGCTGAATGTAGCACGTTGTCTCTAAGAAAATCTCTTTTTTGTATAACTATGACCTACTTTGCCTCCATTTCCATCACTATTAATCCAGACAACATGGTCTTTTGTATTTGGATATGGGCCCTAATATAACCGACGACCTTGGTCTAGGTGGAAGGACGCGCGTCTAGCTTTTATTATCTTTTAAGTATTGTTGAGGTATCTCAAATAATGACCTTTTTAAGGAATTAGCCACAACGCTTTTCTTCATTTGCTCATTTGTCAGCGCGGATCGCTCAACGACTAATTCCATTCTTCAACTGTCACCAAAGCTGAAGCTTGTACTAGCCGGGGACTTAATCAATGGTCCGGACACAGGGGCGTTGCAGGGCCAGAATGCGGCAGTTAGAAGTAAAAGGGTGGTGGTGCTGCAATATTTGTCAACCCCAAATTACGACTGTTTGTATTGCGGTCATCGGTCAGGTGTTATCAGTCAATGAAATTTCGCTTTCCCCAAATCGCTCAATAATTGCGGCGACCACGTGGGGTTTAAGTTACTAGAGCGAAGTCCAACAATGTGTAAATAACAAACATTGCATCACTGCGGCTTACGGTAGATCTAAAAAAAAAGAAACGAAAAAAGGGTAGATTCGTTGATATTCACTTCCGCTTCAATAACTGTGATGTGGACATCATAAGAAGCTTAAAAGCGGATTTGGGCGGGAATGGGCGCAAATGTGCAATCTGGCAGTATTTATCTTACTGATACGAAACTAATGCCACACATGTAGTACGGGATTTGGGGGGTGGGGGGGTGGAGAGATCTCTGTGGTGTACTAAGGGGGTGCTGGGAGGCAGTCCGCGCCAGGTGACATCCAGGAAGGGGGTGCCATAACACTATTATGAAAGTCCTTACTGATAAAAATTTACTTGCAAGTGTGTTTGTTTAAGCGGAGGGGGCTCCAAAGTCACGATCCGCCCCGGGTGCAAAATACTCCAGGGACGCCTCTGCTCTGAAGATAAATTAAAGAATAGGACGACTGTTGACCCTGGCATGTCTAAGACGCGGTGAACAATAACACGTGGGTGATACTTTACGTTTACTTCATTAGTTCCAAACTTTCACATTTAACAGTCCAGGCCCAAGCACACAAACATATAGGCTACTCTATTTGTATTACTTCGAAAATTACATATTAAGTTCAGGAGAACGAATCACGCAAACGTGTATTTTACTTTAGTTACCTCTAAATTTTCATATATAAAAGCATACAGCGAATTACAAAAAGATATATTTTACTTTCAATACTTCTAAAATTTCACATATCAACGCATAGATCGAATAACACAAACATATATTTTACTTTCGTTACTTCTAAATTGTCACATATTAACGCATAGATCGAATCACACAAACATATAATTTACTTTCGTTACTTCTAAATTGTCACATATAAACGCATAGATCGAATCACACAAACATACATTTTACTTTCGTTACTTCTAAATTTTCACATATAAACGCATAGATCGAATCACACAAACATATATTTTACTTTCATTACTTCTAAATTGTCACATATTAACGCATAGATCGAATCACACAAACATATATTTTACTTTCATTACTTCTAAATGGTCACATATAAACGCATAGATGGAATCACACAAACATATATTTTACTTTCATTACTTCTAAATTGTCACATATAAACACATAGATAGAATCACACAAACATATATTTTACTTTCACTACTGCTAAATGTTCACATACTAACGCATAGATAGAATCACACAAACATATATTTTACTTTCACTACTGCTAAATGTTCACATACTAACGCATAGATAGAATCACACAAACATATATTTTACTTACACTACTGCTAAATGTTCACATACTAACGCATAGATAGAATCACACAAACATATATTTTACTTTCACTACTGCCAAATGTTCACATACTAACGCAAAGATAGAATCACACAAACATATATTTTACTTTCACTACTGCCAAATGTTCACATACTAACGCATAGATAGAATCACACAAACATATATTTTACTTTCACTACTGCTAAATGTTCACATACTAACGCATAGATAGAATCACTTACTTACTTACTTAGTCGTTCCCCTTCTACCGTGAGGTGTAGAGGTTTGGAAGAGAGAGCGCCAGACTATCCTATCGGCTGTCTTCCTCCTGGCCTGGTTCCATTCTAAACCTCGGTCCTTCAAAGATTGTCTAATGTTGTCCTCCCAGCGGACTCTGGGTCGTCCTGGGGGTCTGGATCCCTGGCTCTTTGTTTTCCATGCTTGTCGTGGTAGCCGATCTTCTCCCATTCTGCAGACATGGCCAAACCATCTTAGTTGGGACTGTTCTACTTGGGTCTGCAGGAGGTGGCATTTTAAGCCTTGACGTATCGTCTGGTTGCGGACCATGTCTCTTCTTGTTACTTCAACCACCTTCCTCAGATACCTCATTTCTGAGGTTTGGATCTGGCTTTTGTGGGTTGTAGTCATTGCCCATGACTCGCATCCATATGTCAAGACTGGGACATAGGTGGAGCGGTATACAGCCATCTTAGTTTTCTTACCAACCTCTCTCTTGCTGAGGAATCCTCGATTTATGGCCTGAAAAAAAAGTCTCCCAGCTGCTGCTTTTCGAGTGGCCAACTCTTCTTTGATGCCTCCCTTTCGGTCTATAATAGCTCCGAGATATTTAAAGTGGTCGACCTGCTCCAGGACCTGTTCTCCCAGCTTAATCTGATGTCTTCTTTCTTCTCGTGATATCACCATGGATTTTGTTTTAGAGCTACTTATGACCATCCCTCTCTTCTCCAGCTCTTCCTTCCAGACTTGCAGATTGGATTGGAGATGTGCCTCTGATTTAGCAATCAGGGCAACATCATCAGCAAATGCCAGCTCTGAAATACATACCTGTCTCATCTTCCAGTACCCCACTGAATACTTTCTTGTTCTCTCCTTACATGACTTGATAACATCGTCCATGAGGAGTATGAAAAGATAAGGTGACAGGATATCACCTTATCTTACACCAGTGTTGGTCTTGAACTCTTCTGACTTATGGTTTGCTGTCCTCACATAATTTCTGCAAGACTTGTAGAAGCTCTATATAGCATGAATCAGAGGTGCTGGAATGTTCTTCCTTGCCAAACAGTCCCAAAGTTTGCTCCAGGGGACCCTGTCAAATGCCTTTTCCAGATCAATGAAACAAAGATGGATCTCACTCTTATACTCAAGGGCATTTTCACTCAGCTGTCTGAGTGTGAAGATTAGGTCTTGAGTACTTCGGTTTGCTCGGAATCCGCACTGGACCTCATCCAATTGTGGCTCAGCTAGGCGTCGGAGTCTCTGCTCTAGGATTCTAGAGTAGATTTTACCAGGGACACTGAGAAGGGATATGCCTCTATGGTTTCCACATTGTCGATTGTCCCCCTTTTTGAAAATTTAGATAGAATCACACAAACATATATTTTACTTTCACTACTGCTAAATGTTCACATACTAACGCATAGATAGAATCACACAAACACATATTTTACTTTCACTACTGCTAAATGTTCACATACTAACGCATAGATAGAATCACACAAACATATATTTTACTTTCACTATACCACATACACCCCGTGTAGTTCCCGGCAGTCTCTGATGAGACACAGAAAGAATATGCGTACTGCTTCTCTGAGCATGTCGTACAAGGCGACTGATAAGAGGGTGTGCATTAAGCTGGCAACCTCATAATATAAAACAAGCTGCTACATAAGCCTCCACTGCCAGACCACGTGAATGCTTCATGCAGGCCTCCTGCTAGAGGACTAACGGCAGTGGTGGTTCCACGCTCAATAGGGAGCGGAAATAGAATGATGAGGAATTCTGCATACAAACAGTCATACACGCTCTGGTATTTCGTGTTACTCTCGGGTATTTCCTGTGATGCTTTCGTATTTAGTATTACTATCTGGTATTTCCTTTGATGCTTTAGTATTTAGTATTACGATCTGGTATTTCCTGTGATGCTTTAGTATTTAGTATTACTATCTGGTATTTCCTGTGATGCTTTAGTATTTAGTATTACTATCTGGTATTTCCTTTGATGCTTTAGTATTTAGTATTACTATCTGGTATTTCCTTTGATGCTTTAGTATTTAGTATTACTATCTGGTATTTCCTGTGATGCTTTAGTATTTAGTATTACTATCTGGTATTTCCTGTGATGCTTTAGTATTTAGTATTACTTTCTGGTATTTCCTTTGATGATTTAGTATTTAGTATTACGATCTGGTATTTACTGTGATGCTTTAGTATTTAGTATTACGATCTGGTATTTCCTGTGATGCTTTAGTATTTAGTATTACTATCTGGTATTTCCTGTGATGCTTTAGTATTTAGTATTACTATCTGGTATTTCCTGTGATGCTTTAGTATTTAGTATTACTATCTGGTATTTCCTGTGATGCTTTAGTATTTAGTATTACTATCTGGTATTTCCTGTGATGCTTTAGTATTTAGTATTACTATCTGGTATTTCCTGTGATGCTTTAGTATTTAGTATTACTATCTGGTATTTCCTTTGATGCTTTAGTATTTAGTATTACTATCTGGTATTTCCTTTGATGCTTTAGTATTTAGTATTACTATCTGGTATTTCCTGTGATGCTTTAGTATTTAGTATTACTATCTGGTATTTCCTGTGATGTTTTAGTATTTAGTATTACTATCTGGTATTTCCTGTGATGCTTTAGTTTTTAGTATTACTATCTGGTATTTCCTTTGATGCTTTAGTATTTAGTATTACTATCTGGTATTTCCTGTGATGCTTTAGTATTTAGTATTACTATCTGGTATTTCCTGTGATGCTTTAGTATTTAGTATTACTATCTGGTATTTCCTGTGATGCTTTAGTATTTAGTATTACTATCTGGTATTTCCTCTGATGCTTTAGTATTTAGTATTTACTATCTGGTATTTTCCTGTGATGCTTTAGTATTTAGTATTACTATCTGGTATTTCCTGTGATGCTTTAGTATTTAGTATTACTATCTGGTATTTCCTCTGATGCTTTAGTATTTAGTATTACGATCTGGTATTTCCTGTGATGCTTTAGTTTTTAGTATTACTATCTGGTATTTCCTTTGATGCTTTAGTATTTAGTATTACTATCTGGTATTTCCTGTGATGCTTTAGTATTTAGTATTACTATCTGGTATTTCCTGTGATGCTTTAGTATTTAGTATTACGATCTGGTATTTCCTGTGATGCTTTAGTATTTAGTATTACTATCTGGTATTTCCTGTGATGCTTTAGTATTTAGTATTACTATCTGGTATTTCCTTTGATGCTTTAGTATTTAGTATTACTATCTGGTATTTCCTGTGATGCTTTAGTATTTAGTATTACTATCTGGTATTTCCTGTGATGCTTTAGTATTTAGTATTACGATCTGGTATTTCCTTTGCTGCTTTAGTATTTAGTATTACGATCTGGTATTTCCTTTGCTGCTTTAGTATTTAGTATTACTATCTGGTATTTCCTTTGATGCTTTAGTATTTAGTATTACTATCTGGTATTTCCTGTAATGCTTTAGTATTTAGTATTACTATCTGGTATTTCCTGTGATGCTTTAGTATTTAGTATTACTATCTGGTATTTCCTGTGATGCTTTAGTATTTAGTATTACTATCTGGTATTTCCTGTGATGCTTTAGTAAGTATTTAGTATTACGATCTGGTATTTCCTGTGATGCTTTAGTATTTAGTATTACTATCTGGTATTTCCTGTGATGCTTTAGTATTTAGTATTACTATCTGGTATTTCCTTTGATGCTTTAGTATTTAGTATTACGATCTGGTATTTTCTGTGATGCTTTAGTATTTAGTATTACTATCTGGTATTTCCTTTGATGCTTTAGTATTTAGTATTACGATCTGGTATTTCGTGTTTAGGATTTCAGAACGCTTACGATCAAATACCCTCATTGTTTCTTTCTTTCTTGCCAGAGTCTACCATTTACCTAATTTCGTTTTCTTGTTTTCAGTGGAAGCGCATGTGTATCTATGCTTAATCTATTGTTCTTAGCGGAGTCAGTATTGTTATTCTGACACAAGAAGTCTGCTAGCAAAGTACCTACCAGCTGGCTGGAGTTACGTTTATACACACCGTGCCGATTATAGGTTGTAAATTGATCTAGAACATAAAGTGGTACCTCCTGTTGTAGGCACTGACTAGCGTCCCGCTATAAAAGAGTTTACGGTTTGGGAAGAAACAATCAATGCGCTGACGAATTGCGCTGAAATTCTGGAACCTTTACTTTGTAACGTTGATCGCTCTACCGCTTATTTTCTTTTCTCTCCTTCACCTTCTCTCTCTCTCACTCTCTACTTAGCTACCAACTCGCTTATTGCATGAATTAGCCAGTTTATTAATCATGAGAATAATAAACTGGCTAATTCATTCATTCATTCAAGCAATCATTATTCATTCATTCAAGCATTCACTCATTTGACTCATTAAGTCATTACCCTTTTGTTTTCTGTTGACAATAGGCCTTCAGAAAATACCTCCCATGATCTTTTGACCTGCGCCATTCCCTCAAAGCCGTTCTATATCTTCTTTATCCATTTCACTTCTGGTACAGTTTACATCTTCCTCGACCTGTTTTACATCTCCCTCGACCTGTTTTACATCTCCCTCGACCTGTTTTACATCTCCCTCGACCTGTTTTACATCTCCCTCGACCTGTTTTACCCTGCAGATTCCAGAACAAGGACCGTCTTGTAATGCTATCAACAGGTGGCCTCAATGTGTGTCATATCCATCTCCAGCGTCTCTTGTTCTACTGGCACCTGTCTGGTTCTTGTCATCAAATGCATATGGTCATCTTACCATTTCCATTCTATTCTTGGATAGCACCAATTTATAAAAGTCTATAACTTCCTGGTTGTTGCTGGCTAGTGTCTCTCTCTCTTTCTCTGCTCATATCTTTGTCGCTCTGCAACAGACCCCCCCCCCGACACACACACACACACACACACACACACACCATGTGCATGAGCGTGTGTGTGTATGTGTGCGTGTTTTCGCAGCCGAGTTCTTTTCTTTACTTACAATTTGACACAATTTGCAATCTGCATACCCTATAACTTAATTTCCAATCTTCAGGTAGCTTTTTTTTTTTTTTTTTCGGTTGGTCTCTCTTGCTTCAAACGTTCAGAGAACAGTGGTTCTCGTGATGTTTTCGTGTAGGGATCTTCATCTTTTCTGAGCAGACCGTCATTCGACATAACGCGAATGTTTAATATAACACATTTTCTCCAGCCTCGTGCAGTTCTTGGAGTTCCTGAAGAGATAAATAAAGAACAGGCTTACTGCGACCTCATGCATGTCGTACGTGGCGGCTAATATTTCGTGCGGCTGGCAACCTCATCAAGGATAAAGGTAGTCTCATAGCAGATACTGCCTTAGAGGAAAGAAATGTTAGAGACTTCACCAAACTAGGTTCAGCATCGAGAGGTGGGTTGACCTCTCTCGCTGCCTTTTCCTTTCCTAACTCAGGTACCCATTTACAGCTGGGTAGACTGGAGCGTGTTGGTACCGTGATTCGAACCCGCCACCTTTGCCACGAGAGACCAGCGCTCTAACAACTCTGTCAATCGGACGCTCAACCTCATCAAGTAAACCGAAAATAGCTAAATAAACCACGAATGCAAGAGTACACGAGGGCCGGGCCAGTGACAATGATGTCTCTATACTCCCCATTAGGAGAGAACAGAAGAATACCCGATGGTCTTGAAATTTCACACGAAATGGCAACACTGTCACTCGTGTCAACAGAATAAATATAATAACTGTCATAGTGGCAACACTGTCACTCGTGTCCACAGAATAAATATAATAACTGTCATAGTGGCAACACTGTCACTCGTGTCCACAGAATAAATATAATAACTGTCATAGTGGCAACACTGTCACTCGTGTCCACAGAATAAATATAATAACTGTCATAGTGGCAACACTGTCACTCGTGTCCACAGAATAAATATAATAACTGTCATAGTGGCGAAGAAAATACTGTCTCCTACAGTACCTTCTTATTCCTCTCTCTCTTTCTCTCTCTCTCTCTCTCATATGTGTATGTATGTATGTTTGTTTGTGTGTGTATATATATATATATATATATATTTCTTCTCCCTGCACGAGTTACCGGGCTGACAACCTCAACACAGAAAACAAATAGCACGCGTGCACGAAGTGCGTTCTTATAGACTTCCTGCAAAGGGTCATCTCCAGCGGTGGTCCTGTGCTTCTTTAGGAGCATACAATGAAATGCATGAAGGGAGACTACGTATCTATCACTGTTTATATTAATACGTGCAGTCTGTTCGTAGTATTAGTGCTCTGGACACAGGATTTGAACAGTCAAGGGCAAAAACTAGCGTGTTCCGCTCTCTATCGTGGCATATTTACTGATTCATTAGCATTTCTGCCAGGTAAAATTTATCCGTAACTGAAAAATATCGCAGTTCTCTGTGTAAAGTGGGAATGGTAATTACGTCTTGGCATACAAATCTGACAAAATGCTGGCCAGGAATTCAATGCTCCAGCGAAATCCCGCGAAAACCGATTAGACAACGCCAAAAATATAAAACAATGAAGATTTCGCCCCTTAAATTAATTGCGAATTGAAACGCATCCAACACAAATCAAAACAATCTTGCGGTGCACTGAAGAAATCAAAATGTACCTCATATATTATCAACCTTTCCCCTTTCCGGGATCAAGTTGCAAACGCCTTGCCGTTTCAGGGAATAAAATCAATTTAAGATATTTTTATACCTAATCCCCCCACTGGGATGTACCAACGTTAATTACAAGCAGCCCACTCAAATACGGCCAGTTAAAAGCAGGTTTACAACCGACATGCCAGTTTTTTGGTGTCTGTCTGCCAAAGTTCATATTCTTCGACTTCAGGCCAATCATTGAATAGACAGATAAGTAAATCGTCAAAGATTTGGCATTGACATGGGTGTAACAAATGTGTAATTTTATTTAAATGTTTTTATTGCAATGAAGTTAAATGTTAAGTTAATCTAATGTATTTAGCTCGTGATATCTTTGTCTCCGTGGACTAATTCCAGATGTAATTATGGATCTTTGCTCTAATCAGCTGAGGTGTTACACTAACTCGAAAATAAAACAGAACATAAAATTTTAAAAAATAAAGGTACGTTATTTTAAACACACACTTCTCTATCGGTGTATTGAAGAATGTCCCGCACTTGATCAACATTAACATGTGCGGTTTTCGGCAGAAAGGTGAGAGGAAAAAGGTGGGGAAAGGAAAGAAGGGGGGGGGGGGGGGGTTCCAATGTCGTACAAGGCGAGTAATATGAGCTTGTGCATGAGCTGCCAGTCTCAGGTTGCCATCTTTATTTCAATGTTCATAAGACACGCGATGGAAAATGATGATGATGAATAATAATTCATAGACTCAGATGTAAGTACCACGTGACTGTGAGGCATGTCAAGAATTCAGTTTAGATATACAACTTTTATTTATTTATTTTTTTTTACCTTTTTTTCTGAAAGGGCCCAATGTGCTATCATAGCTGGGAGTGGAGTTGAAGACGAGCTTTCAATTTCCTTTAAACGCTCCTATGGCATACGCAATACATAGCCTCTGACAGCAAAAGTCCAGCTCCTGGCCTTATCGTGGTGGCCCTGTTTATACCAAAATAAAAAGGGGCGAGGAACGAGTATATGGCGCTTTAAAATCAGAATTATCCGGGTAGATGAAGCTCGTAAGCCTTGGATGGCAGTTCATCTAGGAGAAGGACAACTCTGATTTCAAACCACATGCTGCCTTGCACGTAGGCTAGATTCAGTCAAAGGCTAAGGAAGGCGACCCAACAGAAATGCCCTGTTGAAATCGGATGCACTGCACTACAGGCTAAACGAAACAGTGCAACGTACTTCCCCTGATGAAGACGGAACAGACCCTAACT
The DNA here is from genome assembly GCA_024509875.1 of Oreohelix idahoensis. NCBI lineage: Eukaryota > Metazoa > Mollusca > Gastropoda > Stylommatophora > Oreohelicidae > Oreohelix > Oreohelix idahoensis. The sequence continues at coordinate 155,049 of JAMPIV010014962.1, read as the reverse complement.
GACAGCTGCTTTGTTTGAACATACAGTATTCAAAGTTGACGTCTGAAAGTGAACGAAGAAGAACCGTGCACAGAAGTCTGTCAAACCTGCCCCCAAGGGCCCAGGGTACTTAAACGGGGCTGATTTACTATAATTTTTTTGTTTATTTGTTTAAGTAGAAACATTCTCCCCAAACATTAAACTGACACCTTGACTCAAAGTTATGCTAAACTCCTATGGATTTCAATACGAGGTTTTGATGCGGTTGGCAACCCCATCACGTAAAACTGTAAGAGCATGCATAAGCTTGGTGAAGGCTTGCTTGAGACAATACTGCTGTTTTGAATCCATGCTTCGTAAGGAGCACATGACTTAGTGCATGCTCTCTAAAGAATACTACAGTGCTGGCTCAGTGCTCCGTTAGGAGCACCAAGGTGAAATAAGAAGAAGACTACAAGTAAAAGGTCTTCTCGTAAGTGACTTCGCAGAGTCGGCTCTTGGGCGGTGCGAGCGGACTTCGCAACCAAAGTCGGCTTTTGGGCGGTGCGAGCGGTACGGCTGAATTTTTTTTTTTTTTTTTTTTTTCATGCGGAAAATATTGCGTGATCCAACTCAACTGTATTAAATTGACCCTCATAAGAGAACAATAAAGTACGGAACGAAAACGAGAACAGTACGGAACGAAAACGAGACGTCGCACCATTTTGTAAAATCTAGGACCAGTTGAGCCTGGAAGCATTAAGAAAGACATCATGTGTCATGATTATTCTGATACAAAAGAATATTTTTAAAATTTCCAGTGGTTATGTAAAATCCGATTTTGAATCTTCCAAGAAAATACAACTATACAGTGAAACTTTATTGAATGTGAACTAACGAAGAAAAGTTAACTACAGATAGAAAAAAAAAAATCAACTGAATAACCTGAATTATTCACAGCTTAATTATTCCCAGTGGCGTGTTTAGAGTGCAGGCTTCCGATCTTCAGCCCTTCCCATTTGATTATATATATATTTATTTATTTATTTATAATGTGATATTAAATACAAATTAACATGCTCTACGTGCACACACATTCACAATTTTTTAATTAAAAAGAAATCTAATATTATTTACGTACATATTTTAAACAAGGTACTGTATACCATAAATAAGATTATTTTAAGACATAAAGAAACACAAGCAATTGGAATGTTTAATCAACATTTGTACAATATCGATGAAATGATAAGAAGATTGTTGCTGGTAAGCAAATGAAGATGTTAAATACAGTCAGACACGCTCAATGTCCTAGTTATAGCCCATCGGGGATTGAATAGGATGTTATTTTAATCTCCCTTGATTTAAAAAAAAAAAAGAAATAGGTTATTGTTGATAACACTTTTAACCTCCTGCTTAGCGGTTATAGCGCTTGCCTCGTGTGGCAAAGTTACCGGGGTGAATGGATCTAAACATGATAGCGTCAAGCTTAAGTCTGCCTAGCTGTAAATTGATATCTGACTCTGCTATTATGTTCAGGAAGGCAAAGGCTGCACGGACTGCAACCGATCGTCAACACCCCCTCATAACGCTTTACCTAGGACAGGAAAGTCTCTAACACTTCAGATACCTAAGGGGGACCTCAAGACGCAGCAATAGAGACCGCAGTCAGCGACTCATAGCTTGACTGCCTGCGTCAGGACCAGCGAACCAGAGCTGGTCAAGACCGCACTCCACCTCCACGTGGTGGTCCTGGAAACAGTCTGCAGCTGTGCAGTCTGGCTGAGCGAGTGTGGATCGAAATGGGAAGGCAAACCCGGTCCTAAAAAATGCCGTGCAGAAGTCAGATGTGTCGACCGAAAGGTGCAGATATCACAGCTTAGGCGTAAACAGACACAACGCAACCACCGTCCTTTTCAGGACGAACGAAGAAGAAGAAGAAGAAAGAAGATACCTAAGGCAGTTTCAGCTTTGGTTCTACGTTAAGCTCTACCTTTTTATGTAATTTTATACCACCATAAATTATTTAACTATTTTTCATTAAATGTTTGCAAATGTAATAGGACAGAGGAACAATAAAACCCTTATTCCCAGCGGCCCAAGACACAAGAGATGCGGCTATCATGGTGCAGACACAAGAGATGCGGCTATCATGGTGCAGACACAAGAGATGCGGCTATCATGGTGCAGACACAAGAGATGCGGCTATCATGGTGCAGACAAAAGAGATGCGGCTATCATGGTGCAGACACAAGAGATGCGGCTATCATGGTGCAGACACAAGAGATGCGGCTATCATGGTGCAGACACAAGAGATGCGGCTATCATGGTGCAGACACAAGAGATGCGGCTATCATGGTGCAGACACAAGAGATCGGCTATCATGGTGCAGACACAAGAGATGCGGCTATCATGGTGCAGACACATGAGATGCGGCTATCATGGTGCAGACACAAGAGATGCGGCTATCATGGTGCAGACACAAGAGATGCGGCTATCATGGTGCAGACACAAGAGATGCGGCTATCATGGTGCAGACACAAGAGATGCGGCTATCATGGTGCAGACACAAGAGATGCGGCTATCATGGTGCAGACACAAGAGATGCGGCTATCATGGTGCAGACACAAGAGATGCGGCTATCATGGTGCAGACACAAGAGATGCGGCTATCATGGTGCAGACACAAGAGATATGGCTATCATGGTGCAGACACAAGAGATGCGGCTATCATGGTGCAGACACAAGAGATGCGGCTATCATGGTGCAGACACAAGAGATGCGGCTATCATGGTGCAGACACAAGAGATGCGGCTAACAAGGTGCAGACACAAGAGATGCGGCTAACATGGTGCAGACACAAGAGATGCGGCTATCATTGCAAGGGGATCCGCTGAAGTGATCATTCCATGCTTCGCAAGGAGTGCAAAGAAGCAAAGAAAGCTGATGATGATGATGACGAGGATGATGATGATGATACATAGTTTTTCGTCCACGTGTTACAGGGAGGGATCCTATTACACTCCCATTGAGGCATATTTGGAATATGGTGTTAGGCCCATATTTTCTTAACCATCGGCACACTAGGGGTGATGTGGTCAGCATCAAGCCGGCCCCCTTAACCTTCCCATGTGTTACAGCGACTCGAAATTGAAGCAAGGTGTTATAGCACTACCCTCTACTGCGCACGGCGCAGTAGGCAACTAAGGAGGGTTGGGCATGTGACCGGCTACGCCGCAGAAACTTTAAGCAAAAAACAAACAAACAATAACATGACTAGACAAGTGCCGCCGGAACAAGAAGTCACAGGTTGACGTTGAGATTGGACAGTATACACGTTGAGAAAAAGCGGCATATAGTATCACAAGACAGTCCGTATTCTGGAATCCACCGGGTTAAAGAGTTAGAGGAAGACCTAACAAGCATGGGGGAAGAAAGCTGGAGACATCATAGAGACAAAGAAGGCATGGAGAAACCTTGAACGGATGGCACAAGATAGGAAGGTTTTGCTTGAAAGTATATGCTCTATAAATGATGATGATTTATACAGAATGACAACCTCAACCACGTTAAAAAAACAACTGCACAGAAACAACCACAGCAAAAGTAGATAAAGTACTTCAGGGTTTGCACATGTTTCCTTCATGAAGGTCAGCTTCATTGGTAGGCCAAGTGTGGGAAAAAGGGAGGGGGGTGGTGGGCATGCGGAGGTGCGCGGCAGCGACAGGGCGAGTGAGAGACGAGAGAGTTAGGAGACAGTGCATGCTTGATTCTATTTTTAATTAGTATGTCATGTGACATGGCGACCCCCTTAATTCTATTTTTATCACGTTCCGTCATTTGATACCACGTGATAAAAGTCATGCTGACAAAATACTATACCGGTAAGACAATGCAAGAATGTACGCAGATAGTTCGAAAGATTGCCTTAAAACTTACCACGTGATTGGTCATGTGCTAACAACCAGACGAAGGAGATATGAAAGAAAAGTAAGTATTCCAAACCTAGTTGTAAACATCAACGAAATATTAAAAAAATACGTTACCAGAAATATTATTACTTCAACATTCCATCCTGTCACATGCGTTAGGTAAAATGTGTTTCAGCAGTTTCAAGAAACGAAAAACAAAACTTAAAAAATTTGGTTTCTACACTGTCCTATAAAAGAAACAGGATTTTCAGAATAAACAGCTTAATCTCGCTGTCAGATGCCCCAAGAGGAAGCGTAACTCAAGCCTTATCTCTGTTCTGGTGAAATTCACCTGAGAAACGAACAAGTTGACTTAATAAAAGTTAAAGGTAGTCACATAGTGGACAATACTGGAAGCGGAGTGAAGTGTTAGGGACTTAACATAGGCCAGGTGCCAGCTTTATGAGGTGAAGTCACCGGTTGCCGGCCTTTATTCGTACAGTCAGGTTCCAATTTTTTGTTTTTTTTTAACAGATAGCTAGACTGGAGTGTAACGTGACCTGGTTCGAATCTAGTCCCTTTGCTCCGAGAAGCAGGCGATCTAGCTGCTCAGTCCCTCGGACGCTACGGAAATGTAATTTTACTCTACTTACTTACTACTTAGTCGTTCCCCTTCTACCGTGAGGTGTAGAGGTTTGGAAGAGAGAGCGCCAGACTATTCTATCGGCTGTCTTCCTCCTGGCCTGGTTCCATTCTAGTCCTCGGTCCTTCAAAGATTGTCTAATGTTGTCCTCCCAGCGGACTCTGGGTCGTCCTCGGGGTCTGGATCCTTGGCTCTTTGTTTCCCATGCTTGTCGTGGTAGCCGATCTTCTCCCATTCTGCAGACATGACCAAACCATCTTAGTTGGGACTGTTCTACTTGGGTCTGTAGGAGGTGGCATTTTAGGCCTTGACGTATCGTCTGGTTGCGTACCATGTCTCTTCTTGTTACTTCAACCACCTTCCTCAGATACCTCATTTCTGAGGTTTGGATCTGGCTTTTATGGGTTGTAGTCATTGCCCATGACTCGCATCCATATGTCAAGACTGGGACATAGGTGGAGCGGTATACAGCCATCTTCGTTTTTTTACCAACCTCTCTCTTGCTGAGGAATCCTCGATTTATGGCCTGAAAAAGTCTCCCAGCTGCTGCTTTTCGAGTGGCCAACTCTTCTTTGATGCCTCCCTTTCGGTCTATAATAGCTCCGAGGTATTTAAAAGTGGTCGACCTGCTCCAGGACCTGTTCTCCCAGCTTAATCTGATGTCTTCTTTCTTCTCGTGATATCACCATGGATTTTGTTTTAGAGCTGCTTATGACCATCCCTCTCTTCTCCAGCTCTTCCTTCCAGACTTGCAGGTTGGATTGGAGATGTGCCTCGATTTAGCAATCAGGGCAACATCATCAGCAAATGCCAGCTCTGAAATATAGACCTGTCTCATCTTCCAGTACCCCACTGAATACTTTCTTGTTCTCTCCTTACATGCCTTGATGACATCGTCCATAAGTAATTTTACTCACGGAGCCTTAATTGCCTCCCCTAAAAGTCAAGAATTAAATTCTAAAAGTGAACAGGGTACATAAAAGATCTTTAGTAACATATTTAGTACTCCAACTTCACATAAGTATTCATATTCGAACTTGTTGGAAAAGCTGCAAAAGTCCACAAATGCAGATTTAAAGAGGGGACATATGACAAATCCCAGATGAATTAGGATCGATTATTTCGTGACAACACTTGTACTCACAGACACAAATTTGTGAACAGCCAGAAACAGAATTATCTGCCTTGGACTGACAAATACTGAAATACACGTTCCAAGAGTGACCTAATTTTCACACATCGCAACCTGGAGCATTAATAAAGCGAATTTTTACAGAAAGAGGGTTAGTAACTTTAAACGTGGGCAAATTCTGTCCTCAACATTTCAATGATTATAAATAAGAATTAAAACATGAAGTTATCCTGAACATAAAGGTAATATCTGTGATCTTTAACAATAGCAAGATAATACACATTTTTATTTCCCATATGTCAGGGGCTTTACCGATCTAATTATTGAGTTACCTATTTGCAACAGACAGTGCTATAAATAAGCGAACTTTTGCTTTGAAACACGCATCAAAATACAATTTTAAAAATAGTAAAGATAGTAAAAATAGGTAAAGGTGATCCCATAGCAGGTAGGGGAGTGAAGTGTTAGAGACTTCACTATACTAGGTCCAGCGTCGAGAAGTGGGGTGACCAGTTGCCTTCCTTGCTGTCTTTTCCTTCCCTAACCCAAGTGCAAAGTCAGGTACCCATTTACAGCTGTGTAGACTGAAGAGTGTCGATAACGTGAATCGAAACCGGCACTCTAACCCCTCTAAGCAGAAATTGTCGTAGGAGAATGAACTGTTAGAGACTTCACCATACCAGGTCCAGCTTTTTTACCAGTTCCCTTCATCGCTGCCTTTTGCCTTTCCTAACTCAAAAGTAGTCAGATACCCATTTACAGCTGGGCAGACTGGAGCTTGACGCTACCAAGTTTTGATCCCGGAACTTGGTAAATGTGCTGCAAGAGGAAGCACTCTAACCGCTTAGCCTCATAACAGCCGAGCACAAATCAGGAACACCAACCTTGAGCGAGTCGTAAACATAATTCACAATAAGTAGACTCTCCATACAGCCTACAACAGTTACTTTACTTACTTAGTCGTTCCCCTTCTACCGTGAGGTGTAGAGGTTTGGAAGAGAGAGCGCCAGAGTATCCTACCGGCTGTCTTCCTCCTGGCCTGGTTCCATTCTGGTCCTTCAAAGATTACAAAAGTTTCCACTATAATTAATCACAGCGGAATTCCCCTGGAAATTTCAACGGCAAACTAGACACACAATTTAGGCCATGTTGTTCTTCAACACAGCATATCGCTCCGTAAGAGAATGTTTTATGCCGAAGTGTGCTCGCACCTTTTAAAATAATTAATCAACCGTATTCAGGTACAACATTTAAAAACGAAACATCAAAACGAGACGTAACAGATTCGTACCATTATGTAGCAGCTCCTTGAGAGCACTCGGGTGGCCAGCGAAATTAACAGTGAGCAACATACGGCTGGCAATTCTCGTCTGCTTACTGTCGAAGCACGTGCGAGGGGAAGTGATGGTTGGATGGATGGAGGAAAGGGGCGGAGTCAGTGGAAGAACGAGAATGTCTGGGTTTAGTGGCTGGCAGTGAGTGCGAGACTGTCAGAAACAAGTAAGAGGGAATCAGATGACTTGAGAGAAACGACCGGGGGTGAGCGTGTGAGGGACAGGGGATGACAGAGAAAGTGTGTATGTGTGTGTGTGTGCGCGCGCGCAAAAATACCGAGTCTATGGAGGAAGTTAAAGAGAATGATGTAACTCAGAGAATGAACGAGAACGAGAGAGAGAGAGAGTGAGAAAGATAGAGACAACCAAGAGAATATGAGGATTCCTAGAAAATAGCAGATACAAAATAAATGAGAGAAGTGCTCAGAGAACGCTAGATAATAAATAATTTCATATAAAATGTATTCACATAGCAGATACGGCCGTAGGGGAATGAAGTATCATACTTCACTATATTAGGTTCAGATTTAAGAGGCCGTGTGACCAGCTCCCTTCCTCAGAGACCCATTTACAACGGGGTAGACTGGTGGGTGACACTCCCAGGTTTCAAACCCTGAACCCGGTAATTTTGCCGCGAAAAGCAAGCACTCTAGATAGCCAGATAATAACACAATTAGAGGGTGCAAAGTCAGAAAAGAAGAGCGTCAGATAAGGAGAGAAAGCCCAAAGGAAACAAAACACGCAGATAACAAGAAGATAAATTATTATTGAGAGAACTCTGACAACGATAAAGGGCCCTAGAATTAGCAAAAAAGACAAAAGACAAACAACTAAAATTACCAGCGTTCAGACACTGAGAAACATCCTTAAAAAAAGAAATAAACAGCGTACCAGAAAGAAACTAAGTGTGGAACTTAACAGGGATGTTGTTACTGTTGTTGGTGATAAACTAGGGCATCTCATCTTGTCACTGTTTCTCAACGAATGTCAATTTGGTTTCCTTGGCATTATTAACAGTGTAAGATAGGACAACTGGCACATGGCAAGAGAACAGTTGGACGACCGTAGCTGAGGTTCAAAGACGTATGCAAAAGAGACATGAGGGCACTGGAAATAAATCCAGCAACCTGGGAGGATGGAGCTGCTGATCGCACCACGTGGCGATGCTCTTTACGGCGCCACCTCAGATTGAGCGAAAAGAAGCTCTCACGGCAAGCAGAAGAAGGGAGAAAACGTCGAAAGGAACTCCAGGAAAATAAGCAGCTGAGGGCTGTCACCTCAGGGCTGCATTCTCATAGTCAGTTATGACTGAAGGGGCTATTATTATTATTTACAGTGTAGATATAGGGTGTCCCTGTGGCTTTTCTACCATTCCGCGAATTGTTGAGTTCAAGTCACGAGTTCTAATTTCTTTCCCGGGTATTCTATTCTGGCTTAGCATACACTTTTTTTTTCCCCTTAACCAGCGGCACTTGGGCTTTTAGCCCTTCGGCCCAATGACATGTCAATGCAAGGCTAGGGAACCTGAGAACTTTCCTTCCAACCCGACAGGAGCTTCGCTCCTTCCCATCCAAGAGGGTTTATCACAGGAGCCGATCAGGTTATTCAGTCAAAATCCCGGTCGATGACACTCCTACAAATGACCGCGCCCGGGCTTGAACCTTGAAAACCTGGTCACTGGCGCAACGTTGTAACCATTACACCAGCGCGGCTCCCCAGCATACATTTAAAGGATCTTCACTTCTGGCTTCAAGCTAGCAGGAGAAAAGAAGAACAGTGTACTGTGCATTCCGTGTAACCCAGCGAAAAAAAAGGGAGGGCTCTCAAAATATAAAGTGGTCTAACCCTTGAACTCACGAAGGAGCAAAGAGAATCCATTTACATCACTTAACAAGGATGCCGGAACCTGTAAGAGGACAGTAAACTGGTGTGTTCATCATCACGAGTTGACAGAAAGATCGCTCTAATCCTGGCCGTACTTTTAATAAACATTGGACTGGACAAAATATCATGATGAGCTTTCATTCCGTTGGGAAACATATGAAAATACAATTTTTTTAAAAATTGTGAATCTTCAACTCAAATGTCAGGCCAATCCTATTGTATGGCCCCGAAACATGGAGGATAACAAAACTGACAACCAGAAAGATATAGACTTTCCATAGTTTTCAGCTTCCCATGGATCACTGGTCTCTAATAAACACATGCAAGCTTTCCTGTCATGTGCCATTCGCTCAATGTCTTTCCAAGTCTTTTTTTTAATCCCTGTCATGTCCGTCAACCCATTCCCTTTCTCGTGGTTTGTTTTTTTTTGTTGTTTTTTTTTTTTAGATTTCCCTCATTTTCGCTTACCCTGGTGATTCCAGATAAAAGATTGGTTTGTAATGCTATCAATTGATTTCTCAACATGTGTACTATCCAGAGCCAGGGTCTTTGCCTCACGTCGTGTTCCAATGACTCTTGTCTAATTCTTTCTATCAGTGTCACACTGTTGACCTTGTCTGACTTCTGTCATCATATTCCACACTGTTGACCTTGTCTGACTTCTGACACCATATTCCACACTGTTGACCTTGTCTGACTTCTGACATCATATTCCACACAAGCACCCATTTATGAAAGTCAGTGGCTTCTTGGCTGCCGTTATTGTTGCTCTCTATCATTGACAGCCATACAATAGGCCAGTCTTAACATTAAAGATTCTTGTCATTGTGTTTGACTCGATTTCTTTTGATTTCCATATGTTTCCCAATGCAGGGAAAGCTTCTCCTGCTTTTTTATATTCTTATCTGGATATCCTTCTCCCTTCATCCAACTCTATTCCAGCCAATATATTTGGATAAGATCAAACCTTACTTCTCCGGGTGCACTCTGGCTTTTGTGTGCCTTCTTAATTCTGTTGAAAACTTTAAGGGAAATCTCCGATATAACGAGTTCATTCATTCATAACCCTCTACTCCAGCGGTGGCCAAACTACGGCCCGCCAACCTGTTTTGACCGGCCCGCCAACCTGTTTTTGGCCGGACTCTTATTGTTGATTAAAGCCACACTCTTCACAATGAAATAACACACAAATGTATGTTTCAAATAAATAATTACATGTCATATTACAAATTATAAAACAAATTAAAACAACAGATTCATTATATTTTTTTTAACAGTAATTTCAGTTCGAAGACTGGTATACATGTCTTGGCAGATGTGCAGTACAGTAGTTTGCCGTTGCTTTCTGTACGTGGTTCATTATATATGTAAAACTAAATATCAGAACGTTATTTTTATATATAGGTCTGGGCCTCGGGTGTTACCCTTTACCACAATCTGGCCCTCGGCCAACCTTAGCTTGGCCACCACTGCTCTACTCCCAAAGGAGCATAGGTCTTCACCAAACACATGCCAAGTCTTCCTGTCACGTGCCATCATCTCAAGTTCTTTCCACGTTCTCCTTATCATTTTCACCTCTGTTTCCAGCTCTCTTCTCCATGTGCTTCTTGGTCTACCTCTGCCTCTCTTGCCCTGGGGGTTCCAGAACAAGGACTGCCTTGTAATGCTATTAACAGGTTTCCTCAGTGTGTGTCCTATCCATCGCCATCGTCTTCTTCTCATCTCTTGTTCCACTGGCACTTGTCTAGTTCTCGTCGAGTGCTCATGTCATAATGTTCTTTCTTAACATCTGAAAGATAACGGACAGCAACGATAAATCTTGAGAACCACTGAAGCAAATGATTCTGTACAATCAGGCATGAGACAACGGTGCAGAAGTTTGTTCTTCTCTTTTCGCTCCCTACAGAGCATGGAGTTATGTTAGCTTGTCTCCTAACTGGAAGTCTACATCAACGCATTCAAGTGCTCTTCCAGCGGTGACTTCAATTGCAACCTGTTTGAATCCCCGGCAAACATGTGGATAGAACGAAGCTTCATATTCGCCAGGTTAAATATTTCTTTATCATTTGACTTTATTAATCTGCGCACAATTCTGAAGAAATGCAAGGCAGTTATTGTGTCAAACTTCGGAAGGTCCAAAATGGATGGCTACGGCATGAATGGAAAACATCCATAGAAGCCTCAAACCTTCAGGATTTACTGTCCTGTTCACGCAAGGGTGCGGGGGCAATGAGAGAGCTGACAGACTATTTCCTATGACACTAGAATAGTTATGCAGTGCATCCCTGGTCACTCAAATACAGCAGGTAACAACAGAGCAGACAGATTAGCAAAGAAGGGAACAAGACAAGAACAACCAGTCACAGCAACAACTCTCCAAACAGCCAAATCACTCATACGAACAACAAACAAAGAAACGTGGCTGAACAGATGGGCCATGGGAAACACCAGGAGAGAGGTTTTCAGACATATGGCCGGTCCTGACCCTAATGACAACATCGGCCATCTTACAAGGAGGGATCAGAGCACCATTTTTCGGCTCAGACCACAACATATACCACTTAACAGTCACTTGAACAGAATCCAACCAGAACACACTCCAGAGTGCCAGCTATGTAACACCCACGAAACTGTTGACAACCACCTCTTTGAGTGCCCAGCACTCGATGATGTTAGGAAAGTGCTCCTTCCTCCGAGGCCAGATAAGTGGAACGCCTTGTACGGAGAAACAAAACAACTTGCGAAAACGTGCAGATATCACTACATGGCATTGGGCCGAAGGGCGAGAGCCCGTGCGCCGCTGGATCAATAACAACAACGTGACATCCAATGTGAGGACACTGGATGTGGGTTAGCAAGAGACACTAAGGACAATTAATAAGCAGTTGTTAGAGAGCGAAACAGCAGTCAGTCAGTTTACAAGGCGAGGATTGCTGGAGTCTCGACATATAACGTAAGACTAGCAGGCATGGGCGTATGAAAGAAAGCAACCACGTACATACTTACTTACTTAGTCGTTCTCCTTCTACCGTGAGGTGTAGAGGTTTGGAAGAGAGAGCGCCAGACTATCCTATCGGCTGTCTTCCTCCTGGCCTGGTTTCATTCTAGTCCTCGGTCCTTCAAAGATTGTCTAATGTTGTCCTCCCAGCGGACTCTGGGTCGTCCTGGGGGTCTGGATCCCTTGCTCTGTGTTTCCCATGCTTGTCGTGGTAGCCGATCTTCTCCCATTCTGCAGACATGGCCAAACCATCTTAGTTGGTACTGTTCTACTTGGGCCTGCAGGGGGTGGAATTTTAGGCTTTGACGTATCATCTGGTTGCGGACCATGTCTCTTCTTGTTACTTCAACCACCTTCTGAGGTTTTGATCTGGCTTTTGTGGGTTGTAGTCATTGCCCATGACTCGCATCCATATGTCACACGTACATACAACTGGCGCAATACAAGAACAATACTCTTCTTCATCTGATGAGGGAAAATAAGCACCTATACCTATGGAGTTGCCCGGATTGTAATGACGTCGATTATGATCAACAATAACGATTACAATCTAATAAAAATTACTACAAAAGTAGTTGGAACTTTAACATAACTTTAACATAATAGGCTCTGCCAATAATTTTTGTAAGGGACGTACTAATAAGGAAATTTGAGAACCGCTGGCAGGCTGGCCTTGCTTCCCTCGATGAACCAAACATATACACTTCTTAACTTGTGTTCACTTACCTAAAGATGCGCAGTACAGGCCCCCAGGTTTGCTACAACTCAGAACTTTGCTTCTTGCTGATTGCACATGTCCCCCAGGCTTGTTCTCAATCAATACAGAGCTGACCTGAGCCGACTATTGATTGCCTGTAGATGGCACGTATGTTCTCGATTAATATAGTGGAAGGATCGATGCTGGTGTAAGTTGTGTAAGAAGAAGAACGGGAAAAGAATAGCGAACATAAACCAGGCGGGGTGGGGTTTGTGTTAAAAGAAACGAGGCACGACGGATGGTATGAACAAAAGTAGTGAGAAAAGGGAAGATCAGTAGTTAGAAAAAGAAAGTTACTGGCTTACATCGAGGATACTTTAAAAACAGGCGGAGGAGAGATCACCATTATTTTCCTTTGCGCTCCTTATAAAGCATGGAGTCACTGTTGGATTTGGTCCCCCCTTGCAGGAAGCCTGCACAAACATTTTCCCACACATGCTCTCGCAGCCGTGGTTTATGTGGCTATTTGTTGTACATGATGAGTTTGCCAGTCCCATGTACAACCATGTACAACCTCATATTAGTTGATTTGTACGACACGCCTAATAGTGCAGTAAATTTATTCTTTCGTGGTCTCTTCAGAGATCATCCTCCCCCCGGAACTACATAGTGCAAAGGAGAGAAATGAGGCATGAAAAATGCACACACATGTCTATTACATTAGTCGTTACTCCGTTAATACGAACGTTACACCTATGCTAAGTAAAAAAAGAAGGTTCAATGCATTCCATCTACGGAGTCTACGCCACATCCTCGGCATTTCGTGGAAGGACAAAGTAACAAACGTTGAGGTGTACACTGCTTAGACAGCTCAGGCTACACTGGCTTGTCCATGTCCGCCGCATGGAAGATGGTCGCATCCTGTAAGGTATCTTCTACGGACAACTGGCAGATGGCAATAGAACAGTTTGGCGACCGCAGCTGAGGTTCAAACATGTAATGCAAGAGAGACATAAGAGTACTGGGTATAAATCCAGCAACCTAGGAAGATGAAGCCGCCCATCGCATCAAGTGGCGATGCTCTCTACGGCGCCACCTAAGATTGGGCGAAAAGAAGCTCTCACGGCAAGCAGAACAGAGGAGAAAACGTCGAAAGGAATACAAGGAAAATAAGCAGATGAGGGCTTTCACCTCAGATGCGCACTGCCATAGTCAGTTATGACTGAAGGGGCTATTATTATTATTATTATTCTGGACACAAACCCATTTAGTTTGCAAAATAATAGAGTGAGATGTCTGTTATGTTAAAACCTTACTTTAAAAAGGGAATAGACAGGTCTATGAATTCATCCGTTGGATAATAACATTGAAAAGTGTGTATTTTTATCGACTCAACATGTACGTTATTTTGGAAAGCGAATAAAAACAGGTATTTAAAATTGATAACTTTTTACTGCAATTAAATTTACAAACCTTGATTGATACCTGTTTGATTTAATGCTGCAGGAATAGATGAAAAATTGGTCAAAGGATATTACAATGTAAAGAATATCTGAGACATTTATTTTGGAGACAGTTGTCAATATAATTTTTGACAGTGATGTTATCTGTAGACATTTACTTTAAAGAAAGTTGTCAATATAATTTTGGCAATTATCTTCAATTGATATTTACTTTTAAAGAGAGTTGTCAATATAATTTTGGCAATAATCTCCAGGGTTGATGATTAGTTTGAAAAGAATATCGAACAGAATTTGGGCAATAATCTCTAGTGCTTACATTTATATTCTGAGAAAGTTGTCAATATAATTTTGGCAATAATCTCCAATATTGATATGTAGTTTGAAGAGCGCCATAAATGAAATTTAGGAAATAATCTCTATTGATGATATTTAGTCCGAAGAGAGCTGTGAACATGATTTTAGCACTAACCTCTAGATAAAACAGCACAGCGCTAGGCTAAAATAGGCTGTAACCAGCACGACGCTGCAAGCTGTTGTACCTAAAACATGGCACATTTTTCTGACAACAGAAATGGATATCATCTTCTTCCTTCACCCTCAGACGTCAACTTGAATATGTTCAAAGAAAGCAGTGGTCAGCCTGAGGCTGTTGATATCTCCGTAGATTTTCTCCAGGAATGGTACTGGTGATGGCCATATGCGCTTTCCCTGTTCCTCATATGTTGGGCACCTTTGAAGCAGATGTTCGGTAGTCATTTTATCGGTGCCACAGTCATACTCATCAGTAGTTCCTATCTTTAACTTGTTGAATAGATGGTATCTCAATCTGTTATGACTTGTGCGAAGTCTGAAGATTACCACTATAAAGTTTAAGAAATGAAATTTAAGTTACCACATTATTCAATCACTGATTTCTGTTTTCGTTCCTTACAAAGCATGGAACCAGCGCCACAGCTTGCCGCCTGGCAGGAAGCTTGCATCAAATCCCCATGCTCTTTCCGCGATGATTTCTGCAGCGCTTAGTTTCACATGATAGAGGTTGCCAACCCTAAGCACGTCATATTAGTCGCCCGCTACGACATGCTTGATGGAGCAGTAGTTTTATTCTATATTTGTCGCCTGGGAAATCCCCGAGAATTACACGGGGTCACATTATTAGGCTGTTCTAATTAAAGCACATAGTGAACCCGCAATGGTAAATACAGTTTGGTACGAATCTTGCCTTGAGTTAGGGAAGGCCAAGGCAGCTAGGAAAGGAACTCATAAAGCTGGGCCTAACTTGGTGAAGTCTCTAACGCTTCACTCCCCTTTATCAGTATCTGATATGGGATTACCTTTTATACTAAAGTACTCAAGGTAGTGAATAAACGTTATCTATGAAGGTGAATCATTCCAGGTGGCAGTCGAGGATAGCAGCCGCTGAAGGCAGTCCTACATGCAGAGGTCGCGGGACAGAGTCGTAGCAATGGCCTGGGCAGCGGTTTTAAGCACTATTCGTGGGCCCTGGTCTTCATCTGCTTCTACTTCATTCACTTTCCGTCGTCAGCTTGAACATGTTAAAAAAAAAAGGCAGTGGTCAGCCTGAAATTGCTGGTATCTCAGTTAAGTTTGTCAAGGGATGGCACTGGTGACGGCCATATGTGCTTAGTTACAGGCTGCACGTGTGGGAGGTAGTAGAGCTGGAAGTAATAAGCAGCACTAAGGGATACAAGATTGAAGATTGAAGAGGTCAAGCTGACATTGTCAGAGAAACAGCTTGGAGCAGGGCATAAAACAAAAGTGGATGGAAAACACAGAAATGATGCGAGACTGGGAGCGTCTAGGGCGTGGTGAGTGCTGAGGCAAAGAAAGGACAGGAGGAAACGTCGCTAAATAGATGACACAGTGTTTGGGTCCCCCCAAATATCGATTCTTTTCTGCATATTGCTCCTTCTAGTAAGCTCGGCCACGCGTCTCCAAACATGCCAACTCAACAGCTGTTGCCATTACCAGGGATAAGAAATTGTTGAATAAAAAACGATGAAAGTTGAGGTCTTATCTTAAACTATGGCAAAGAAACTGCAGGGGCAGGAGAACGGGTGGTGGTGGTTGGATTTGAACAGTGGAAACTTCCTAAACATGATACGAGTATGGGCAAACATATAGGCAGGCAAATACAATAAACGAAAAACAGGTAAGATGCAGAACGACAGTGGAATATGATAGACAAGCACAGAAAGGCATACAGACTAACTGGCAAAGAACGACAGATTTAAAAAAAAAGATTTCAAGACGTTTGTCTTTGTTACTCACAACTTTCTACCAAACACAGGTACATATCCACCTTTCTAATTATTCACAAATCTTTGTACAAAGAATACGAGTCTGCTTTGATTTTTTTCCCCCTTGCCGTATACACAACAAACTTGTACATTCGCCTGTGTACTTTTTGCCATTATGGCCAAATGTATATTTTTCGTTCTCTTCATTATCATGTTCCATGCCAGTTGATGTATCTTCTCTTTTTGTCATCTTCTGTGCATTATTCACTGAGCTTTTCCTGTTGTCACATCATATACTTGGCTTCCTGTTCTCACATCATGACCCAAGAAAGTGAACCGCTTCCTTGTTATTTGAGTAATAAACTTCCTTTGTACACTGGCCTTGTATGCAAACTCGCAAAGTTTTTACATTTCCTTTTAATGTTCTCTCCACTGTTGGCTGGCATGTCAAATGCAAAGACGCTCCGCTCCTATTGTATGACTAAAATATAAAGAACAACCAAATCGACAACCAACAAGTCATTGACGCTCATTAGTTGACGAATAAAAGGAGGGAAATCATGTGACAAGTTCACAAATGTAGAATTGATGGTTAAACCAGGCAAAACCCAGTAGGACAAAAGGCGAGGAAGTTTCGGTCGGCACGAAACAAATAAAAAACAACAACAACAAGCTAATAGCATCACTAGGTGGTACTTATTCTGGCATTCTCAGCGTAAAAGAAAAAAAGTAATCCACAAACATACAGAAATATAAATGGAGGTAACACAAGAATGAAAAAGACAAGGAGAGAAATAACTTGCCTCGCGCAGTTCCCGGGAGTCACTACGGGGACAAAGACAGGCAGAATAGGACGTCTGCTACACAATGCATGTCGTCTGCTACACAATGCATGTCGTCTGCTACACAATGCATGTCGTTACAGACGGTTAATATATTGCTGTACGTGGGAGAAGGCACATCATCGTGTAAACACACTGATTGCTATAGAAACCCCCGCTGCATAAGCGCATGAATGCTATGGGGCAGGCTTACTGCAAAAGGACAAAATTGGGAATGAATGAGTGAATGAATCAATCAATGAATGAATGAACTAACTTAACTCTTTGACTCCGCAATAATTTTCCACCCTGTGCCGTAATTTTAATTCGTGATATACTAAAAAACAACGCTCAGAGAGTTGTTTTGGCACGGGTGTCAAATCTGACCAACGCTCTGAGCGTTGTTCCGGAGTCAAAGAGTTAAACAAATGGTACAAAGCCAAAGGGATTGGAATGTAACTGAAAACCTATACTGCACTCTTCTCCAGTGATACGCAACCCCAGGATCTGCGGGGATCAACTTTAAAAACACTGATCTACCTTGATAAAAATCATGTCTGTTTTGAGGTTTCAGAGTATCTGGTATTTGTAATAACCCCAGCTTATATGTAACTTTTATCTCTGTCGCATATCTACCTCCCCCTTCCATCACCTAGAATCTACCAAATGATGCCTTGTGATCTACCGATAGATTCAAATTGATCGGTTGCCTATCCCTGCTGATAGGCAATGAAGAAGTTCACGTGCATAAAAAAAACGTTTATTCACCAGTGTCTATTTGTCTTGCACACGCACAGATACTTATACATCTGTACTGGCATTTCATGCGGTAGCATAGTGGTTAGTGCACTGGCTTCCTAGCTCAGTGGTCTATGGTTCGATCCCCAGATGAGGTGGGATTTTTTTAGGCCGCAAACGGCTCCTGGGTCGAGCCAGCCCCAATTGGGTACCAGAGCAACTCCGGGAAGGTTAAGGCGGCCGGCGTGATGTTGACCACGTCACCCCTAGTGTGCCGATGGTCATGAAAATATGGGCCTAACACCATATTCTCAATATGCCTCAATAGGCGTGTAACGGGATCCCTCCGCCCTTACTGGCATTTCAAATGGTGATATGTAATACACTAAGCTACCCATAAGTTCTTAATGAAAACAGACCACGCATTAAAGCTCATTTTACGGCCTTCATTTACATAGAACATGTACTAGAATATGTCTCTTATTTTTACCTCCCATGTCAGGATTATGTGGACTCCGACGCATGAGAAAATGTGTCTCTTATTTTTACCTCCCATGTCAGGATTATGTGGATTCCGACGCATGAGAATATTTAACCAGTGGCTTGTCTTTATATTGACAGACAGGACTAGAGAGAACACCTGGATATCTATTCTATAATCTGAATGCGAGAACACAAGATAGGATCAATATTAATGCAACGCTTTTATTTGCAAATAAACTCGTCTTTAATGCGAGCACACGCTTCTCTGTATTTTTCATTGTTCTATGTTCTTTCTTCGTGTAGTTGTAGGGGGGTTTTTATGAAGAGACTAAGAAATAATAGAACTGTACCCTCAAGCATGTCGTATATGGCGACTAATGTGAGGTTATCCATGGGTCTGGCAACCTCAACATGTATAACAAATTGTCACAGAAATAACCACTGCACGAACATGTGAATGCTTAGTGCAGGCTTCCTGCAAGTGAACCAGCTCCAAGCTCCATAAGGAAATAATGACGATGATGCTGATGATGATGACATTCTATCTTGCCCGTTCTCTTCTCTGAATTCATACAGAATGCTTTTTAAGCCATTTTCTTTTTAATTTCCCCCAAAGCCTCTGTAAATAACTTCTTTGTAAGTCAACTGTTGTTACTGTCCACTATTTCCAGCATTCGTTCATTCATAACCCTCCGCTCCCCAAGGAGCATAGGCCTTCAACAAACACATGCTAAGTCCTCCTGTCACGTGCCTTCATCTTTCTCCTTCTTCCTCCTTGTTCGCCCTAAAAAGGACGTTGGTTGCGTTGTGCCCGTTTACAGCGAATCACACTATCCTCCCTGCCATCTAGGCTTCACAAAAATGATTCGCTTGCATAGCTAGGCGGAGTTGTCGCACGGAAGGTCCTGGGTTCGAGTCCTGGGTAAGCCACTCACGTCTGTTGTTTTTCTGTTGTCTAGTGTGCTACTTCTTTATTTCTTACGAGTGCCTGAAAACATACCTTTATGTTTGTCTAATATTTATTTACTGTTTACAGGCCTCGGGTTTCCCTTCCTTATGTGTTATAAATGCTTTGAAAACATGTGATGAAAGCAAATCGAATGTGACGTAAAATTATGATGTTAAGATGACATCGCATTTTGTGTCATAAAATGGCAGTTAATTATCTTTATTTTGACATTTGTGTCATATAAATGAGGTGCATAGCAGTGCAGAAATAGCAATTTAAAAATTGGGAGTGACTTTTCAATACCCCTGTAATTACTGGAAGATTTAAAACATTAATGGACAGCAAATAACCAGACTACAACAAGAAGAATTCAAGCAAAAACATACTTATTATTTACGGAAGGGAAAGAAAATGAGATCAGCTAGTACATATATTTACTAAGCGCTGCAGCCGCAAAACCCAGATTCTAGTAGAACAGTCCCAACTAAGATGGTCTGGCCATGTCTGCAGAATGGAAGAAGATAGACTACCACGAAAAGTATGGGAAACTAAGAGCCAGGGATCCAGACCTCCAGGACGACACAAAGTCCGCTGGGAAGACAACATTAGACAATCTTTGAAGGACCGAGGTCTAGATTGGAACCAGGCCAGAAGACGTCCGAAAGGATAGTATGGCGCTCCCTCCTCAAAACGTCTACACCTCACAGTAGAAGAAGGATGATTAAGTAAGTAAGTAAGTAAGTACAAAGCGTTACAAACAAATCTGAGATCAGACGGCGGATATGGAAATCGATCGGTCATTTACAACGCATCAGATAACCAAGAAGATCATAAGATCCTCAGGTCCACTTAAGTCACATGTTAACAACACTAAGCTTAAGCATATTCCAGAGTTCAAATACCTAGGAAGATTGTTTACTGAAAATGGAAGACTTGACAGAAATTGAAACAAGATGTTAAAAATCCAGTGCAATGACTTGCCAACGGCCAACACTACTCAGGCATCGTAATAAGCATGGAAACTAAACGACAGCTGATAAATAATATATTCTTACCAACGCTTTGCTATCAGTGTCAAACATGGTCCCTGACAAAAGAAGAGGAGAGAAAAATCACATCATGTGAAACGAGATGCTTAAGAAATGCCATTAATGTTACCAGGAGAGTCAAAGTGAGACACGATGACATCAGAAAAATTGTAGGAACAACATTCTGTCTCAAGTATATAGAGAGACAGAAAAATTAAATGATTTGGTCATCTCTTGAGAATGGAGCCTGATAAATTACCCACTGCGTGCCTACGACAGTAGGAGATCTGGTTTCATGACATGGGGAAGACCACGAGGACAGACTCCACAGAGATGATACAGCAACACACGGCCTCACGGTAGCCAGTGCAACCAACACGCTTGGTTCAAGACCACAAACCTACAGCTCCCCACTACACTTTATGGCATCAGTGGAGTGAAAAAATAAAATAAACAGATAAGTATGGCTTCTGACTCAGCTTTCTAGTTAGGGAAGGCAAAGGCAGCGAAGAATTGGTCACCCCACCTCATAAAGCTGGACCAAGTATAGTGAAGTCTCTAACACTTCACTCCACTACGGCACTTTCTGCTATTTGATTACCTTTACCTTTGAAGTATTGCTAGTGGAGTGGCAAAGTGGTTACAGCGCTTGCTTATATAGGTAAAGTTAACGGGTTCGAACTCAAGTAGTGTCACACTGCAGTCTACCCAGCTTTAAATAGGTACCTGTCTCTATTCGTGAGTTATGTAAGGCAAAGATAACAAGAAAAGCAAAAGAATTTTTCATTAAAAATACCAAGGTTTTTAGCATCGATTCTGTCCTTTCGAATTGGTAATATTCGTACATTTAAAAATCGCCAAAGACATAGGATGATATTGGTGGCTAAGAAAAGAACAATGCATCAAGTAAATACTTCAAGCAACCATTAATAACACGATGATGAGGGGAAAATAGCTTTCTGAAGACAATTAAGTGGTGAAATAATATATTAGAGTTTGGCACCATTTACTACGAAGAGGATTGGCTGAAAACAGAATGATGGCAGACATTATTTTCAAACAACCAATCATACCGCACCATGCAAGAGATGTGACCTAGTCACAGAATGAACAGCAGTCGGCGGTGCCAGAATTTCTATCTCTCTACTGTTCTCTGTGTCTCTTGCACA
Source organism: Oreohelix idahoensis (assembly GCA_024509875.1). NCBI lineage: Eukaryota > Metazoa > Mollusca > Gastropoda > Stylommatophora > Oreohelicidae > Oreohelix > Oreohelix idahoensis. Next base: position 133,581 of record JAMPIV010014962.1, on the reverse strand, counting down.
GAACTTGCAGAAACTACACCCTGAAACCAGAACTGCCTATAGGCGAGAACCAGTGCCGAGAATACAGGTCAGCATTTTTCATTGGCTACACGCCATACGCCCAGGGTTCTTCCATCGATCAGCCTTTCTTTGTGCTTCTCTCTTCTCGTCACCCCACAGCCCGGCCAAGCTCAGTTTCGACGCCATCTGTTGCATAGCTTTGTGGCAAACGTTTTTTCCCCCCGCATAATATGGATTATCTGGAACAAGTCCCGAGTGTGTGCCTAATTTGTTGGCATCTCTAGTTCCACATCTGTTGCAGACACGATCGATAGTTTACCATTATTCCGGCAGGGCGCACGAGAATTGCCGGGGATCGAAATAACCGGGTCGTGTGTTATTGATGGGAATAGGTTTAGTATTATTTTTTTTTAAAGGGAGAGAAAACAAAAACGGATTGGCTGCCTTTTCTCGAAGGTTGTAAAAGGACTTCTCAATATTGATCATTTGAATCATAGATTTTTCAGTGTGTGTCCCACGATAGACACCTACCTTACGCTGTATTAGCATGATTATTTTTACTACTACTTATACTACCATCACCATCACCACCACCTCATCATTACCCCTACAACTAATGCTACAACCACACCACTACAAGTACTACAACAGCCACCGCTACCACTACTACCCACCACAGCCACAACTAAAACCACTGCTACTATAATTACTACCACAACCACTAATACTACTGCCACCATCACCACCACGGCAACTACTACGACTATAACCAACTACTGCTACAATAACCAACATTCAACACTGCTACTATTGCCACAACCACCACTTCTACTACTACTACTACTACCGCAATCACCATTACTACTAATAAAAGACACTACCGTCACAATTACTACTACAACCACCACACTATTATTACTACAATTCCTACTACTACTACAGCCACTATTACCACCACCAATACTACTTTTACAATCATTTTTACTACTACTACCCTTCATCACAATCATTAATCACCACCACTACTACTAACCATCACACTACTGCTACCCAACACTACCACTTCTACTGGTACCAACCACCACCACTACTACCATTACAACAATCACTATTATTACTACAATTACTATTACTACTACAATTACCACCCTTAATACTAAATCACCACCAATACTACTGCAATTACCACCCTTACTACTAAATCACCACTACTATTACTACTACTGCAATCACCACTGCTACGACTACTATTACAATCATCAACACTACTACTAAAATCATCACCACTACTACTAAAATCACCACCACTACTACTACTACCACTACCATCACCATCAGTGCCTCTACTATTACTATTACTACCACCACTTCTACCTAAATGTAGGCGAAATCTCATTTCTTTTACGTAAACATGTTTGTTCTTTACCATGAACATTTCTTTCCTTGTTCAGTATAACACGTTTCTTCAGTCTTACTTACTTAGTCGTTCCTCTTCTACCGTGAGGTGTAGAGCTTTGGAAGAGAGAGCGCCATATTTTTCTATCGGCTGTTTTCCCACTGGCTGGTCCCATTCTAGTCCTCGGTCCTTCATGGATTGTCTAATGTTGTCCTCCCAGCGGACTCTGGGTCGTCCTGAAGGTCTGGATCCCTGGCTCTTAGTCTCCCATACCTGCCTTGGCAGCTGATCTTCTCCCATTCTGCAGACATGACCAAACCATCTTAGTTGGGACTGTTCTACTTGGGTCTGCTGAGGTTGGGATTTTAGGCCTTGACGTATCGTCTGTCCACTGTCTTTTTAAGCAGCTCGAAGAATTCCTCCTTGACCTCTGCGCTCCGAGACAAAGCTCTATCCCTTGATGCTATCCTTTTGATTTTTTGTCACAATACACCCCAAGCCCCCTTTAGCTCTTTCAGACGTGGAAACTCCACTGTAGAGCAGCGTGTTGCCATCGAGATACATAACTCCTTCTCCCGTTTTCTTCGTTTCCGTTAAAGCCAGGATTTCTAGTTTCGCTTTCCTCATCTGCTCCACCAGCTCCTCTTCTTTCCCATTAATATTCTTTCCGTTTCATGTTCCATAAATCGTAGTCCGTTCCAGTTCGTCGCCTTTAGGATCAGTCCAGTTTTCTCTCTTGCGTTTCGTGTAATCATGTTTTACGGCAAACAGGTAATTGGCCTCTCGTGCCTTTATATGATGGAGGGACTGCCTCCTTACGGCCTCTATGCAGGCCGCCCTCCTCCTTTATTAGCCGGGCTTGGGATCTGCCTAAGTTTCTTCAGTCTTAAACGTAGCACAACAGTTCTAGTTCCATTACTGAAAATTAATTTCTTCCATTAGTGTAAACTAGTCCTCTTCATCACTGTACATCAGTACATCTTAATGTAATTTAGAACTACCATTTAATGTAATCTAGATCTTTCGATAATGTAACTTAGATGTTTCCTTAATGTAACTTACATATTTCCTCAGTGTAACTTAGATCTTTCCTCAATGTAACTTAGATATTTCCTTAATGTAACATAGATCTTTCCTTAATGTAACATAGATCTTTGTAAATTAGATCTTTCCTCAATGTAACTTAGATCTGTCCTTAATGTAACCTAGATCTTTCCTTAATGTAAATTAGATCTTTCCTTAATGTAACCTAGATCTTTCCTTAATGTAACCTAGATCTTTCCTCGATGTAACCTAGATCTTTCCTCAATGTAACAGATCTGTCCTTAATGTAACTTAGCTCTGTCCTTAATGTAACTCAGATCTTTCCGTACTGTAACTTAGATCCTTCTTTAATATAACCTCGATCTTTCCTTAATGTGACATAGATCCTTCCTTAATGTGACATAGATCCTTCCTTAATGTAACTTGGATCTTTCTTTGGTTTGGTTTAGTTTGGTTTTAAGGACTATCTTCACTGCACACGGACAACGCCATCAGTGCTCCGATCTCGTCCCTTAGATTACACAAGGAGGATCTCAGCGCAGTGCACGAAATCCATAGCACCAGCGAGAATCCTAATGTGTGTATATACTCCAAAGGTTGTTACAGCCGGGAGTTGTAGTGAGGATAAGCTCTCACTGCAGATAAAATACTTCTATGGCACGCGCCTCAAGCAGACTCTGACAACCAAGTCCAGCTCCCGGCCTTCACGTGTGGCTCAATTTGAGCCCGCCGGAACTGTTTCCACTGACGGGAGAAGGGGCAAAGGCGAGCGACTTGCGCCTTAAAACCAGCAGCTTCGGGCAGATATGGCTCGTGATCCTTGGTTGGTAGCTTATCTAAGAGAAGGAACTCTGAATTCAAACCACCGCTACCTTGCTGGAATATCCATTTATGGAATTGGCTTCGGGAGTATACACTGAGGATAAACTGTGGACAGAAAATTTTGCACCAAGCAATTATCGTAATAATAGAAATAAGCAAACTCTCAGATTGGGATGCTGGAACGTCCGGACTATGTTGACTGGACTATCCGAAAACCTACAGGACGTAAACGATGTCAGGAAGACAGCCATAATTAATGATGAGCTTAAACGACTTCAGGTGGATATAGCTGCACTTCAGGAAACGCGCCTGGCGGGCTCTGGAACGATGAGCGAGAAGGACTACCCATTTTATTGGCAAGAGAAAGATCTTAATAAAACTTGAGAACACGGAGTAGGTTTTGCGGTCAAAAAATCGCTAACTAAAATGGTTGAACCAGGTGAGAATGGATCAGAACGCTTGTTAACGCTCCGCCTGCAAACTAGCACAGGTCCCATCACCCTTGTCAGTGTGTATGCTCCTACTCTGTACTCTGCCTCAGAAGCTAAAGATGAGTTCTACGAGAATCTAGCAGCAGTCATCAAAAGCATACCTAGGCAAGAACAGCTTGTTCTCCTTGGTGACTTTAACGCTAGAGTGGGTGCCGATAATGTTTCATGGCCTTCATGTCTGGGCAGGTTTGGTATTGGCAAGATGAATGAAAATGGACAACGGCTCTTAGAGTTGTGCATCCACCATGACCTCTGCGTGACCAACACCTACTTTCAGACAAAACCCCAGCATAAGGTGTCATGGAGACACCCACGATCCAAGCACTGGCACCAACTTGACCTGATTCTCGTCAGAAGGCCACTTCTCAGGTCTGTGCTCTCCACGCGCTCGTACCATAGTGCAGACTGTGATACAGATCACTCCTTGGTTTGCTGCAAAATCAGAGCACAACCAAGAAAACTCTATCGTGTCAGACATGAAGGGAAACCACGCATTGATACCAGCAAGATGTCAGACCCTGTCATGATCGCTCAATTTACTGCGACCTTCAAGAAAGTGCTCAGTAGCCCTCAGCATGGTGATACTATTACAGAGAACTGGGAGCATCTACGGAACACCATTCAAAGTACTGCACTTGCCACCTTTGGTAAGAAAACGGCAAAGTCAAATGACTGGTTTGATGCTTCATCAGATGTGATGGCACCTGTCTTTGAAGCTAAGCGCAGTGCTGCGAATGAATACAAACGTTCACCGAGGGCTAGAACCCTACAGATCCTGAAGGCTACGAGAAGCAAAGTTCAACAAACTGCTCGATGCTGTGCAAATGACTATTGGCTCCAGCTCAGTGAGAGCATCCAGATCGCAGCGCAAACTGCAACATTAGACAAATGTATGACGGTATAAAGAAAGCACTTGGCCCCCCAAAAAAGTAAGACGGCACCGCTAAAAACCATCAGCGGAGAGAAGCTAACCGATAAGGGTAAGCAGATGGAGAGGTGGGTCGAGCACTACTCTGAGCTTTACGCTAGAGAAAATACCGTTACGCCTGCAGCTCTTGATGCTGTCAAATGTCTGCCAACTATGGAGGAGCTGGATGCCGAACCAACATTAGAGGAACCCAGCAAGGTCATTGATAGCTTGGCCTCTGGCAAAGCACCAGGCAGTGATGGGATTCCTCCTGATTTAATCAAATGCTGTAAGAGCACGCTATTACATCCCCTGCATAGGATGCCGTGCAAGTGCTGGGAAGAGACAATTATTCATCAAGACATGCGAGATGCCAAGATTGTAACACTGTATAAAAATAAAGGAGATAGAAGTGATTGCAGTAACTACAGAGGCATCTTTCCTCTTAGTATTGTTGGTAAGGTTTTTGCCAAAGTCATCTTAATGCGACTACACAAGTTAGCTGAGCGCACATATCCAGAGTCACAGTGTGGATTCCGAGCTGGTAGATCAACAACAGACATGATCTTCTCTCTCCGCCAGCCTCAGGAAAAATCAAGAGAGCAGAAAAGGCCTTTATATTTCGCCTTTATAGACCTCACAAAAGCATTTGACCTAGTTAGTAGGGATGGACCCTTCTAAATTGCTGGACATGATAAAGTCATTCCATGACGACATGAAGGGAACAGTTCAATATGCTGGAAGCACATCACAACCCTTTGACATACGAAGTGGCGTTAAACAAGGCTGTGTTCTGGCTCCGACCCTCTTCGGGGTCTTCTTTGCCTTACTCTTGAAACATGCATTCAGAGACGCTACTGAAGGAATATGCCTTCACACTGGTCAGATGGACGTCTGTTTAATCTTTCAAGGCTGAAGGCAAAAACAAAAATCAGAAGGGTCACTATAAGAGACTTGTTGTTCGCTGATGATGCTGCAGTCGTCACTCAAAGCCAACAGGAGCTTCAGAGCTTGATGAATCGCTGCACCGAAGCATGCAAGGACTTTGGCCTCACAATAAATCTAAAGAAAACTAATGTGCTGAGTCAGGATGCGGGTGCTGAACCAGTTATCACTATCGATAACTATGAGTTGGCAGTGGTGCACTACTTCACATACCTAGGGTCTACCATCAATGACAAACTCTCACTGGACACAGAAATTGACAGCCGCATTGGCAAAGCTGCAGCTACCTTTGCCCGCCTCACATCGCGTGTTTGGGGAAACTCCAAACTCACAACAAAGACCAAAGCTGCGGTATATAACGCCTGCGTCACCAGCACACTCCTATATGGCAGCGAGACCTGAACGACCTATGCTAAGCAAGAAAGAAGGCTCAATACCTTCCATTTACGGTGTCTACGCCACATCCTCGGCATCTCGTGGACAGATAAAGTGACAAATGTCGAGGTGTCACGTGCTGGCCTTCAAAGTATGTATACACTGCTTAGACAGCGCAGACTACGCTGGCTTGGCCATGTCCGCCGCATGGAAGATGGTCGCATCCCAAAAGATATCTTCTACGGACAATTAGCAGATGGCAAGAGAACAGTTGGGCGACCACAGCTGAGGTTCAAAGATGTGTGCAAGAGAGATATGAGGGCACTGGACATGGATCCAGTAACAAGGGAGGATGAAGCTGCCGATCGTACTAAGTGGCGATGCTATTTACGGCGCCACCTCAGATTGGGCGAAAAGAGGCTTACACAACAGGCAGAGGAGAGGAGAAAACGTCGAAAATAAGCAGCTGAGAGCTGTCACCTCAGGGGCGCATTCCCATAGTCAGTTATGACTGAAGGGGCTATTATTATTATTAGTATATACTGTATAGGAATCACACATTCAATAAATATTTTTTGTGGTGGGTAGGTTTCCTAATTTTTAAATTTTGCCAGGGCAGCGGCCTTATGGCCAAGGATCTTTTCTTAATGTAACTTAGATCTTTCCTTAATGTAACTTAGATTTTTCCTTAATGTAACTTGGATCTTTCCTTAATGTAACAGATTTTTCCTTAATGTAACTTGAATCTTTCCTTAATCCAACATCGATCATTCCTTAATGTAGCTTAGATATTTCCTTATGCAAAGCACAGGCAGAAAAACAGATAGTAATCTTTACATATGCCCTCTCAGTAATAACAGCGCTGAAGAACCACCATGCTAAAGGATTGAAAGATCTGATAATCTCCCTTGAAAGACTGGCCAAATGCTTCAACAAGTGCACTATCCAGTGGATACCAGCCCATTGCAACATACCAGGAAATGAGGAGGCAGATACACGTGCTAAGGAAGGAGATGCCTTACAACAAAATGATATAGAGACAACTTACGCAATGGCAAAGACTACTATAAAGGCTACATTCAAGTCGGAAAGAGAGTTGAAAAATGCTGCCATAATGGATTGGATCCCAACGTCTTCTGTCTCTTGTCTTGGTGGTACACTCTGATAGACTCTTTCCCGTCCATCTCTTGATGTTATCTTCCCACTTATAGCGCTGTCTTCCCCTTGCACGTTTACCTTCAACTCTCCCTTCTGTTATGGTCTTCTGCAAGGTGTTATGCCTTTTTATGTGGCCAAAGTATTTTAGCTGCCGAACTTTGACCTCTCTCATTAGTTCTCTTTTCATACCTAGATTTTCTAGGACCTCCTTATTTGTTTTCATCTCTTTCCATGAGATACGCCCCATTCTTCTATATATCCACATTTCAGAGCCTCAATTCTTTCTTCCAAATGCTTATTCATCGTCCATGTTTCTGCACCATACAGAAATGCAGAATATATATAACACTTTATGATTCTCAGTTTTAATTTATGAGATAACTGTTTGGATGTCAGTATATGTTTCATGTTGTTGAATGTAGCTTTGGCCATTCCTATTCTCTTCTTGATTTCTGTTTCACATCTGCCATCTTCTGTTATTATATGACCAAGATATACGTAGCTCTTGACTTGTTCCAGGATTTTCCCATTTACGCTTATCTTTAATGTGGGTTTATCGTCTGTTTTGCTAATTATCATAGTTTTAGTTTTCTCAATATTAATGTCGAGTCCATATTCATGACTTATACTGTTCACTTGCTTCACTAGTTCTTGTAACTCCTGTTCGCTTTCAGCTAACAACACGGTATCATCTGCATATCTAAGGTTGTTTATTGATCTTCCACTGATGTTCAGTCCTGGTATTTCCTGTATCTGTTTGAAAATTTTTTCGGTGTATAAATTAAATAGGCAGGGGGACAGCACACAACCTTGTCTGACACCTCTTTTTATGTCTATGTATGGTGAATAATTCCTTCCCGATCTTACTGTGGCAGTTTGCTCCCAATAAAGGTTACTGAGTATTCTTATATCTTTTCCATCAATACCTATGTCTTTGAGGCATTCAATTATTTTCTCATGATGGATTCTGTCAAAAGCCTTCTTATAGTCAATGAAGCACATATACATACTTTTTTGGACCTCTGTATATTTTTTCTGCTAATCTTCTTAGGCAAAATATTGCCTCTCTTGTTCCACTGTTCCGTCTAAAACCAAACTGTTCTTCTTGGATTTCGCTGTCTACTTTACTTTTTATTCTTTCCTGTATGATTTTGAGCAGTATCTTAATTGCATGACTCATCAGGCTGATTGTTCTGAAGTCTGAACATTCTGTTGCATTTGGTTTTTTGGGCAATGTTATAAAAACTGATGTCTTCATGTCGTGTGGTAAATATCCTGTATTGTATATATCATTGCATATTTCTGTGATTGTATCTATACCAAAGCTCTCCAGAGCTTCTATCATTTCAATGTTTATGTTATCCATGCCTGCTGATCTTCCTTTTTGTATCATATGAATGGCATTCTCTACTTCTGATCTGAGAATGTGTGGGCCTTCATTAGAATCTGGTGATGGTTTTTTACCTCTGTTGTCCTCGAATAGTTCTTTTACGTATTCTGCCCATCTGTTTGATATGTCTTTCTCATCAAGTAATATTACACCATTTTTGTTCTTGATACAGCTTCCTCCTTGTGCAAACCGCGCCCGATTTGATAATTTCTTTATTTCTTCATGCATATCTCTTGTCATGTGCTTCGCTTCCAAGTCTTCTATTTCCTTACATTTTGTTTCTATCCACCGTTCTTTTGCTTCTCTACACATAGTACGTATGTCATTGTCTATTGTTTTATATTCTGGAGTATTTTTTGCTTTCTTTCTTTCTGCCATTTTATTCAAGATGTCATCTGTCATCCAAATTTGATTTTTCTTAGACTCCTTTTTAGGTAAATTTGCATTTGCTGATTGTATGCTTGTTTTTAAGCATTCCCCTTTTGCGGTTGCTTTTTCTTCTGGGTTTTCTCTTCTATACTGCTCCATGCTTTCTGTCAATAACTGTTGGTATTTATTTTTGACTTCGATTAAATATTTCTGTTTTATATCTGGTTGTTTCAGCGCTGATATTTCTATCTGGGGTTCCTCCTGTCTTCTGTTTCCTGCTCTTTTCAGCTTTATATTTACTTTGATGACAACTGGATTGTGATCTGAATTTATGTCGGCGCCAGGATGTGTCTTTGCACTTGTGACACTGTTCTTAAATCTATGTTTTATCATGATATAGTCGATTTGATTACGTGTTACATCTCCTGGGCTTTTCCATGTGTATAATTTCCTTGGGTGATGTTCAAAAAAGGTGTTACATATGACCAGCTGGTTTTCTTCACAGAACTGGATAAGTCTGTCTCCTCTATCATTTCTTGTCCCTAATCCATACTGTCCTACTATTTTCTTGTATTTTCCTTTTCCTACTTTTGCATTCATATCACCCATTACTATCAACACATCTGTATGCATATCATTAACTATCCAGGAAAGAACAGGTCATCATTTTTCGACTACGGACTGGACACAACAGATTGAGATACCATCTATACCATAAATACAAAATTGGTGCAACAGATCTCTGCACCTGCGGTACCAGCCCGATGACAGTCGAACACCTGCTGCAGTACTGCTCAACCTACAGTAATGAACGGAGTAGCATATGGCAACAACCCACTTCTGTCAACGAAAAACTGTTTGGAGATGTCGGGAACCTTGAGTTGACTACTGCCTTTATTAAAGTAATAAATGTGGAAATCTGAAGGCGAACGAGGAAGAAGAAGAAGAAAATATGTCCTTAATGTTCAATTATTCTATTCTCAAATGCCACTCCTGTGATGTCATCACGTCTGCGACCAAACAACACATTTGTGTTTTTCTGTAAAAATATTTTAGACAAGTGTGTAAGTTACAGTGTAAGGGAACCACGAGAAATGAAATATTTCTGTGTTATCTAAGTTTCATACACGCTGATCAGATTCCTAAGTTATACAAAAACCTGAGTTACATTTCCCGTCTTAGTTTCTGTATTTTCTTACCTTATTCGCGTGTCCTTTATTGTTCAGAGTAACGCCTTTCTCGTGGTTTTGTCCCTGTTGTTCCTGAAAGGTATTCTTTAATGTTTTGTGTTAAAATTTATGTTTGACGCTCTCCTGGCAATTAGTGTCTTAATTTTTTTTTCTCTTACGCGGAATCTTGACGTTTTGTCACGAGTTTAACCAGGATTTGACAATAAAAGGTGGGCGATGAAGTAATTCTGTCTATCATCCATTCTTTCTACCAGATAGTACCAGACAAGACAACTGATTTGGCTGACTTATTCATTGTTCTGGCGCTTGCTTCTGGAGACAAAGTTACCAGGTTCGAAACTTGGCTTGGTCACGCTCCAGTCTAGCTAGCTGTAAATGGGTACCTGATCTCTTTAGAGCTAGAGAAGGCAAAGGTTAAATCTTTTATTAACGTAAACTAGATCTTTATTTAATGTAACTTAGATGTTTCGATAATATACCTTCCTTAATGTAACCTAGATCTTTCTGTAATGTAACTCAGATCTTTCGTTAATGTAACTTCCATCTTTCCTTAATGTAACCACCAATGGTTACCCCATCTCACAAAGCTGTATAATGTATAATTAAGTCATACACAACAGAATGAACAAAGCAAGAACAGCCTTTTTTAGTCTAAACAAGATCTGGAAGTCCTCTCAGTACAGCACAAGCACAAAATTAGGATTATATCAGAGCTGTGTGCTTTCTGTGCTTCTCTATGGCACGGAGAGCTGGAGAGTTACAGAGAAGGAGATGTCGAAATTGTCCTCTTTTCACACAACATGCCTTAGAAAAATTCTCCGAATCTTTTGGCCGAATACCATCACCAACCAAGATCTGCTTACTCGGAGCAAGCAAGAGGACATGCACACCATCATAGATGGCAGACGCTGGAGCTTGGTTGGCCATGTCCTCAGAAGAGACTGTAGTGGTGTTTGATGGTATTGTATGATGGTGATATTACTAAATGTAATTGTATGAGGCCAGCTGTGAAGGCTCCTGAGATAAAATGTAGTTGAGAATTGTCAGAAGGCCTTTCTTGCTACCACTACGACCTCACACTTTATTTTTTTTTTTTAATGAATGTGGCTACGTAAAGTGTCTAGGGTTATGATATGTAGTGTGGTGTAATAGGTTATAGATATACCCACAGATATTTAACAAGACTAATAATATTAATAAATGTTAAAATACACTGAACTAACTCACGTGTGTAAAATTTTTGATAAAAATTATATTACATTTATTTTGTTCTGGATCAATTTTTTAGGTTGACCAGAACTTAAAAGGATTTAGAGATTATGAAAGAAATGCATGGAATATTATATCATAAATGCAATAGTGTACATATATAAGTACTATACTAGTTAGTTTTATTAAAATGTTCTAGTAGTCATCTACTTGGGAGGATAGTTAATGTTTGTGCTGTTGGGGTGGCCTCATCACACCTGTCTATATTGACTACCCAGTGTCCAGAAAATGGTGGGAATTTTTATGGGGTATTAGTAACTACACAGCGTTGGTGAATGTCCAGCAGACCAGAGGCTCACTCATCTTGTCGTTGTAGCTCTGGTGCTGAAATCTGGTGGTCCCACCTCTCCGTGCTGGCGGGCAATAATGGTGGTCTCTGTCACAAGTACTGCACAGATACACTCGAGTAAAGTCACCAACTGAATAGACACTGCTTGGTTGACAACAGAAACTCGCAGCTCTGCAATCAAAGTATGGGCCATGTGTCAAAATCTATTCTCTACCCACGTCTGGACACAACACTGACACAACAACCACATCATACAGACAGGTCAGATCTCTCTGACCAAACAGCACATTTACCATGGTGGTTTTACATCAGATAGATCCTCCCAGACCATAGGTTCTGAAAAATATTTATTAGTTGTCTGCCCTAAAAGAGGATAGGTAATATGTTTCATTATTCTCAACACTTGATCTGTCTTGCCTAACCCCTGCTGGAGTTTATGTACATTGTTGGTCCCTAGACCCTGACTAGGGCGGGGGGTCTAGAGCAAATCCCTACTTGTTTGTAAGGCTAGATTTCGATATGGCAGTATCAAATCACTCGAACATGAAACAATATTCAAAATATATAAGGAAATAATTTCAATCTTACCAGATTATGAATAAATAACACAGAATTGCTAGCAAAACTCAGCTGAGCTGCTGGCTATAGTATGGCGTCCCTAAATTTATTACACTTTCTTTCATATGGAAATCACCACACTTTAAAATCTGTGTCTATCACTGAACAACTATTGAAGAATGGCCCCACTTTCGCGTCTGAGCGCTAATGATATGATTGTCTGTGGCCAATCACTGCCTAGGTTTATTTTAAATTCAAATTTCCTACCATAAAGTCATTTCAGTCATGCTTCAGTCAAGTATGGATGGTTATCTGTTAGTCTGTCCGTCTCTACTTGTGTTTCTACAAAATGTACTTGATTTTTGAACCAACCTTTCTCTCCCCTCCAAAATTTTGTCGTTAAAAGTTATATTTAGACACAGCTACCACCCAAAAACCCTCTCCTCCATACTAAGTAAATTTGAACACCTGCGTCCCGAGGTCGTGTTATTTTGTGCAATTAGCGACACTTTTAGATTCAATACAGTCTGTCGATGATGTGAACAACACTGTCTTTTGTCATTATCTTCAATATTATCTATCCGTTTGTAAAATTAAGAACATATTAGTTCACTGCTCAGAATAGGCCATCCGGCCAGCTAATTTTTATATTCCTAACATTAATATTAAGAAAAAAAAGTACTTTTTAAATTTTTTAATATTCCAAACATCTGCGTTTTTAGCCGCTGAATTCAAATCAAGGGCTTGGTATCGCGCAAAAGCGTCCAATAAATGACTGTGGCGTAACATATCTATGGTCCCTTCTGTCGAGTTGCTTACTTTTTATGTCAACTTGGGAAACGTGACTTTTCTCCGTTTCCCCCCCAATTGCGTCTCCTTAGCCTTTCCAGTCTCACGCAATCTTTCCAGTCATATTTTTTTTTCCTTTTTGATCCGCCGTTCCCCTCCTGTCTAGCAAGTCAATTATTATGGAGGATGATGACCCGCGGTCTAGGCGATCATGTACTATTCGCAGCCTACGCATTATGTTTTTATCCTTAAATGTTATCTTTGGAGGTATTTTACCGTTGTATCTCTGTCAATTTCACTACACATCTCCCCACTTGAAAACATGCCTATGGCAAGTTCCAAAACCAGCGATACACATAGGTAAAATTACTCCTCACGTCTGCCACTACTCTAATTTTGATCACAGGGGTGCCGACTGAGGAAATCTGCACCGACATTCAATTTGCCTGGGATATATTGGATACTAAACTGATAAGGTTGAAGCAACAAAGACCACCTCAGCAATCTTGCGTTTTCATGCTTAGCCTGAGACAAGAACACGAGAGGCTGATGGTCCGTCTCCACCACAAAAGTCCTACCATACAGATAGATTTGAAACTTCTTTATTGCCCAGATTAATGCTAAACATTCTTTTCGCTTGTGGAGTATCCTTGTTCCGCCTTATTCAATTTGCGGCTTGCATAAGCGACTGGTTTAAGTTCCCCATCAGGTGAAGATGATCTTTGCAACAAAGCCCCTCCGAGTCCTACATTACTTGCATCGGTTCTTAAGACAAAGTCCTGTGTCAAATCAGGCAGTTTGAGAATAGGCTTGCTAGTGAGTTTTTCCTTTAACTCTTGGAACGCTAGTTCACATTGTGCAGTCCAAATAATTTTATCTGGAAGTCCCTTGCGAGTCAGATCAGTCAGAGGAGCACAAATAGCGTTAAAATTCTTGATGTATTTCTGATAAAATCCGCATAACGACACAAATGATCGCACGTCCTTTTTTTGTTTGCGGCCTAGGTGCTCTCTGCAGTTTTTCCAAGTTCTTAGGATCAGGGGTCATATTACCCTGATATACAGTGTGTCCCAAGAATTCCAACTCTTTGCATCCAATACAATATTTTGTTGGCCTAGCAGTTAAGTTCGCCTCCCGAAGTCTATCAAACAACATCTCCAGAGCTTCAATGTGTTCTTCAAATGTCTCTGTGGCGACGAGAATATCATCCATGAAATTCGTGATACATGGGTTATTCAGGGGATCCAACAATTTTCGCATCATCCTTGAAAACACACTCGGAGCATTTTTCAGTCCGAATGGTAGCATATTGAATTCATAATGTCCATCCGAAGTGCTAAAAGCCAAATAAGGTCTCACTTCAGGCTTCACTGGGATCTGGTAATAGCCTTTACTAAGATCCACCTTTGAAAAGTATTTTGCCTTGTTCAGTCTGGCAAATAACTGTTTTGTGTCTGGTAATGGATCCACTTGTCCTTCTGTGACAGCATTCAGTTTCCTGTAATCTATGCACAGTCTGTGTTCCCCAGACGGTTTTCTCAACAAAACGACACTAGAACTAAAAGATGATTCACTGTGCGAAATAATCCCCTCCTTCAACAAATACTCTATTTCTTCCTTCAATGCCTTCTCCTTCGCGAACGGAATAGAATAGGCTCTCATACAGATTGGGTTTGAGTCTACCAGTTTCATGTCATACTGTAGCAAATTTGTATGGCCTGGTTTATCTGTTAATACATCTGTATGTTCCTCCAGAACCTGTTGAACTCTCTCCCTCTGGTTTTTAGTCAGGTGCTTACTGACTTTTACCTGTGCTGCTGTTTCACAAGGATGTAATGGGTATTCATGTGAGGTGAGTGGTTCTTTTTGCATCTGGGTTGCAATAGCCAAGGTCAATAAGGGGGTGCTTTCCTGGAGTGGTCTGTCCAGATACTTCTTTAACAGGTTTACATGATAAACTTTTTCCTTCCCCTTTTTGTCAATTTTATAGTTTGTTCTAGACACCTTCTCTAGAACCGTATATGGACCTTGCCAACCAATTTGTAATTTATTCTGGCTTCCGGGTAGTAGAAGCAGCACCTTCTCTCCGACTGCCAGTTCCCTGTCCTTTGCCTTCCTATTAAAATATGCTGCATGTTTCTTCCTGGCTTGTTTCAAATTATCATTTGCCAGTTTCCATCCAGCTTTCAAACGAGTGGTCAGTTCGTTCACATATTGATACGATGAGGTAACAGTCTCTTCCGCCTTCTCATCTGTCCAGGTCCTTAATAAAGTTACATCTGGATCTTTAATTTATCATACTTATTTTTCATGGAACCCATCGGTCCCGTCCATTAGAAGCTTTATAATGAGGACTTTTCTTCCTAGAATCATCACTCACAAATCGACCACTACCAATTTTTTTCTGGGGTTTGTCTCCCCACTTAAGATTGCTTTATGAGAGATCTTCGCTCTCTTGTCTGTTCTTCCAGTTTATATAAGTCTGACCGAGGGATTGTCATCTATCCTGGGTAAAATTTCTTCTTTGTACTCTTCGCATAGTGGCCATGTTAATCCATTCAAGTGAAGACTGGGTGTGAAAAGGGGGCTCCCATTCCACTTTGTCTACCCGAGTATAATTAGTTTTCCTTTCAGGCCTAAAGTTGCCCCGTGGCGTTTCTAGGTCCTGCACATATTTTCCCTTTGTGGGTGTTCCCTCATGAAATACGCCACATGCTTCTACAAAGTTTTCAACATCGACATTTACGTCGGGCCAATAGTATTTTCGAGCAATCTTTTTGGCAGATGGTACCGACTTTCTCATGGTCACCATCTTTTCCAACATGTAAGCTCCTTATTAAGTTTGCCCTATATATCTTGGGAAGAACTAACTGTCCGTGACCAGTGGATCTAGTTCCTGTCTTCCTGTATAATAGTTTGTTCTTCATGAAATATTCCCCCTTGCTCGGAGGTGTGTGGCATTTGGGCAATTTTTTAAAACATGGCTTGAGTGTCCTATCCTCAGCCTGCGCCTTCCTCATCTCCTCTGGATGAGCATTTATAGGTTCACCTTCTTCCTCCTTCTTCTGTGACCTGGTCTGCACTGTCGCCATGATCACAGGTTTCTCGGGATTCCCCAAGAAGACGTATCTACACCCCAATATCAGAGGGTAGATTGGTTCATCTATCACTGCTGCTCTGATTTCTCCTTCCACATAGCGAGTTTTCACCGTTATCCTTGCGATGGGAAGTGTCATGAGTGGTATGTCCTTAGTCGCCCCTTGTATTTCCACTGTTTCTGTGGTATACTGACTTGGGTCCACTAGGCTAGACTTCACAACTGAATCATAATCCAAACCTGTATCATAAAGGCACCTTATGGTGACCCCATTACAAATAACATCCTCACAAACTGGGGGGTGATAAGGTTCCTGTTGTCCATTAGGATTAACCTTTAATCTTTGCGTCCCCGACTTCATTGCAGCAATGTTTGAAGGTTTCCTTCTACAAAATTCGGTGTTATGGTTATCCTTCTTGCACCATTTACACCATCTTTTTCCTTGGTTCAACGGTTTTCTTTCATTGAACTTTTGGTCATTGAACTGTGAGTTTCTGTCGCGATAGTCATTTCTTGGCCGCTCAAAGTTTGTCCTACCTTTATTTCCCTGCTCTCTATTATCAAATTTATTAAATTGCTGTGGAGCTTTAAAATTGTCTATGTGCTTCTTTTAGCACCACTTACCTCTGCCTGGGCTGCCTGATACCTCTCAGCAACATTTAAAATTTCCCCCAACTTCTCTGCACCTTGTTCCATGAGAAATTTTCTCATGTCTGGAGCCATGGACTCTCTCAATTGCTCAATCATGATCATTTCTTTAAGATCTTGGGTCTTCCCCAGAGCCGTCCATTTCTCCAAATAGGTTTCTAGTCTAGCAGAGAATTGGTGGTATGTCTCCCCAGACAACAGTTTGGCATTTCTAAATTTCTTACGATAAAATTCACCATTCTTCTCGTACCTTAATAACAAAGCCTGCTTTAACATGTCATAATTGTCTTGGTCTTCCCTGTTCATTTTGGCAAATACTTCATAAGAAGTACCTCTCAATCCCTGTGATAGCTTTAAGCTCCACCTCTCTCTCTCTAACCCATATGTAGTAGCTAATAACTCAAAACGTCCTAGGTACCCCTCTATGTCATCGTCTTTTTCAACAAAATGGTCTAAATGAAACCCCATAGCTGAGTTTGAGGCTCCCAGACTGGCGTAGCATCTGAGGCAAAAGGGCTGGCACCATTTTCAGGAGCCTGGCCTTGTAATTCCAGCTCCCTTAGTCGTAATTCGTGCTCCCTTTGCAACCTTCTATCTTCTGCCTCCCTTTCGGCCTTTTTATCTTCTGCCTCCCTTTGCTGTCGTTTTTCTTCTGCCTCCCTTTGCTGTCGTTTTTCTTCTGCCTCAATCTGCAGCCTCTTAATTTCTCTATCAGCCTCAATTTGTAACCTCTTCTCTTCAGCTACCTTTCTATCTTCCCTTTCAATATATTTATCACATTCAGTCGTTACGTATTGAATTAAAATTTGACCATCCATTCCCATCTCCTTCGCGGTGAGCACAGCAGCTGATCTAAATTTTGCCAGCTCCGCCATACTTTTTAGACAATATAATAATATACAAGCTAAATCTCTAACCAGTAAATACACTAAGTACTTCTTATGACTATAGTCTAACCAATTCTAACTAACCAGTTAACTAATTAATTATTACTGGCTGTGAAGATTCACCAACTTTTATCTGCAGGGACACTTTTAATTTTAAAGGGAATTTTACAATTTATTTCCCTACTTTTATTTCTCCCACCAGGAGATCCTAATATTACTGTTGGGCTAATTATCCCTGGACAAGACCCCAATTTATGTAGTGGTGTTTGATGGTATTGTATGATGGTGATATTACTAAATGTAATTGTATGAGGCCAGCTGTGAAGGCTCCTGAGATAAAATGTAGTTGAGAATTGTCAGAAGGCCTTTCTTGCTACCACTACGACCTCACACTTAATTTTTTTTTTTATGAATGTGGCTACGTAAAGTGTCTAGGGTTATGATATGTAGTGTGGTGTAATAGGTTATAGATATACCCACAGATATTTAACAAGACTAATAATATTAATAAATGTTAAAATACACTGAACTAACTCACGTGTGTAAAATTTTTGATAGAATTATATTACATTTATTTTGTTCTGGATCAATTTTTTAGGTTGACCAGAACTTAAAAGGATTTAGAGATTATGAAAGAAATGCATGGAATATTATATCATAAATGCAATAGTGTACATATATATGTACTATACTAGTTAGTTTTATTAAAATGTTCTAGTAGTCATCTACTTGGGAGGATAGTTAATGTTTGTGCTGTTGGGGTGGCCTCATCACACCTGTCTATATTGACTACACAGTGTCCAGAAAATGGTGGGAATTTTTATGGGGGTATTAGTAACTACACAGCGTTGGTGAATGTCCAGCAGACCAGAGGCTCACTCATCTTGTAGTTGTAGCTCTGGTGCTGAAATCAGGTGGTCCCACCTCTCCGTGCTGGCGGGCAATAATGGTGGTCTCTGTCACAAGTACTGCACAGATACACTCGAGTAAAGTCACCAACTGAATAGACACTGCTTTGTTGACAACAGAAACTCACAGCTCTGCAATCAAAGTATGGGCCATGTGTCAAAATCTATTCTCTACCCACGTCTGGACACAACACTGACACAACAACCACATCATACAGACAGGTCAGATCTCTCTGACCAAACAGCACATTTACCATGGTGGTTTTACATCAGATAGATCCTCCCAGACTATAGATTCTGAAAAATATTTATTAGTTTTCTGCCCTAAAAGAGGATAGGTAATATGTTTCATTATTCTCAACACTTGATCTGTCTTGCCTAACCCTTGCTGGAGTTTATGTACATTGTTGGTCCCTAGACCCTGACTAGGGCGGGGGGTCTAGAGCAAATCCCTACTTGTTTGTAAGGCTAGATTTCGATATGGCAGTATCAAATCACTCGAACATGAAACAATATTCAAAATATATAAGGAAATAATTTCAATCTTACCAGATTATGAATAAATAACACAGAATTGCTAGCAAAACTCAGCTGAGCTGCTGGCTATAGTATGGCGTCCCTAAATTTATTACACTTTCTTTCATATGGAAATCACCACACTTTAAAATCTGTGTCTATCACTGAACAACTATTGAAGAATGGCCCCACTTTCGCGTCTGAGCGCTAATGATATGATTGTCTGTGGCCAATCACTGCCTAGGTTTATTTTAATTTCAAATTTCCTACCATAAAGTCATTTCAGTCATGCTTCAGTCAAGTATGGATGGTTATCTGTTAGTCTGTCCGTCTCTACTTGTGTTTCTACAAAAATGTACTTGATTTTTGAACCAACCTTTCTCTCCCCTCCAAAATTTTGTCGTTAAAAGTTATTTTTAGACACAGCTACCACCCAAAAACCCTCTCCTCCATACTAAGTAAATTTGAACACCTGCGTCTCGAGGTCGTGTTTTTTTGTGCAATTAGCGACACTTTTAGATTCAATACAGTCTGTCGATGATGTGAACAACACTGTCTTTTGTCATTATCTTCAATATTATCTATCCGTTTGTAAAATTAAGAACATATTAGTTCACTGCTCAGAATGGGCCATCCGGCCAGCTAATTTTTATATTCCTAACATTAATATTAAGAAAAAAAATACTTTTTAAATTTTGTAATATTCCAAACATCTGCGTTTTAGCCGCTGAATTCAAATCAAGGGCTTGGTATCGCGCAAAAGCGTCCAATAAATGACTGTGGCGTAACATATCTATGGTCCCTTCTGTCGAGTTGCTTACTTTTTATGTCAACTTGGGAAACGTGACTTTTCTCCTTTTTATCCGCCGTTCCCCTCCTGTCTAGCAAGTCAATTTTTATGGAGGATGATGACCCGCGGTCTAGGCGATCATGTACATCAGCAGCCTACGCATTATGTTTTTATCCTTAAATGTTATCTTTGGAGGGATTTTACCGTTGTATCTCTGTCAATTTCACTACACATCTCCCCACTTGAAAACATGCCTATGGCAAGTTCCAAAACCAGCGATACACATAGGTAAAATTACTCCTCACGTCTGCCACTACTCTAATTTTGATCACAGGGGTGCCGACTGAGGAAATCTGCACCGACATTCAATTTGCCTGGGATATATTGGATACTAAACTGATAAGGTTGAAGCAACAAAGACCACCTCAGCAATCTTGCGTTTTCATGCTTAGCCTGAGACAAGAACACGAGAGGCTGATGGTCCGTCTCCACCACAAAAGTCCTACCATACAGATAGATTTGAAACTTCTTTATTGCCCAGATTAATGCTAAACATTCTTTTTCGCTTGTGGAGTATCCTTGTTCCGCCTTATTCAATTTGCGGCTTGCATAAGCGACTGGTTTAAGTTCCCCATCAGGTGAAGATGATCTTTGCAACAAAGCCCCTCCGAGTCCTACATTACTTGCATCGGTTCTTAAGACAAAGTCCTGTGTCAAATCAGGCAGTTTGAGAATAGGCTTGCTAGTGAGTTTTTCCTTTAACTCTTGGAACGCTAGTTCACATTGTGCAGTCCAAATAATTTTATCTGGAAGTCCCTTGCGAGTCAGATCAGTCAGAGGAGCACAAATAGCGTTAAAATTCTTGATGTATTTCTGATAAAATCCGCATAACGACACAAATGATCGCACGTCCTTTTTTGTTTGCGGCCTAGGTGCTCTCTGCAGTTTTTCCAAGTTCTTAGGATCAGGGGTCATATTACCCTGATATACAGTGTGTCCCAAGAATTCCAACTCTTTGCATCCAATACAACATTTTGTTGGCCTAGCAGTTAAGTTCGCCTCCCGAAGTCTATCAAACAACATCTCCAGAGCTTCAATGTGTTCTTCAAATGTCTCTGTGGCGACGAGAATATCATCCATGAAATTCGTGATACATGGGTTATTCAGGGGATCCAACAATTTTCGCATCATCCTTGAAAACACACTCGGAGCATTTTTCAGTCCGAATGGTAGCATATTGAATTCATAATGTCCATCCGAAGTGCTAAAAGCCAAATAAGGTCTCACTTCAGGCTTCACTGGGATCTGGTAATAGCCTTTACTAAGATCCACCTTTGAAAAGTATTTTGCCTTGTTCAGTCTGGCAAATAACTGTTTTGTGTCTGGTAATGGATCCACTTGTCCTTCTGTGACAGCATTCAGTTTCCTGTAATCTATGCACAGTCTGTGTTCCCCAGACGGTTTTCTCAACAAAACGACACTAGAACTAAAAGATGATTCACTGTGCGAAATAATCCCCTCCTTCAACAAATACTCTATTTCTTCCTTCAATGCCTTCTCCTTCGCGAACGGAATAGAATAGGCTCTCATACAGATTGGGTTTGAGTCTACCAGTTTCATGTCATACTGTAGCAAATTTGTATGGCCTGGTTTATCTGTTAATACATCTGTATGTTCCTCCAGAACCTTTTGAACTCTCTCCCTCTGGTTTTTAGTCAGGTGCTTACTGACTTTTACCTGTGCTGCTGTTTCACAAGGATGTAATGGGTATTCATGTGAGGTGAGTGGTTCTTTTTGCATCTGGGTTGCAATAGCCAAGGTCAATAAGGGGGTGCTTTCCTGGAGTGGTCTGTCCAGATACTTCTTTAACAGGTTTACATGATAAACTTTTTCCTTCCCCTTTTTGTCAATTTTATAGTTTGTTCTAGACACCTTCTCTAGAACCGTATATGGACCTTGCCAACCAATTTGTAATTTATTCTGGCTTCCGGGTAGTAGAAGCAGCACCTTCTCTCCGACTGCCAGTTCCCTGTCCTTTGCCTTCCTATTAAAAATATGCTGCATGTTTCTTCCTGGCTTGTTTCAAATTATCATTTGCCAGTTTCCATCCAGCTTTCAAACGAGTGGTCAGTTCGTTCACATATTGATACGATGAGGTAACAGTCTCTTCCGCCTTCTCATCTGTCCAGGTCCTTAATAAAGTTACATCTGGATCTTTAATTTATCATACTTATTTTTCATGGAACCCATCGGTCCCGTCCCTTAGAAGCTTTATAATGAGGACTTTTCTTCCTAGAATCATCACTCACAAATCGACCACTACCAATTTTTTTCTGGGGTTTGTCTCCCCACTTTAGATTGCTTATGAGAGATCTTCGCTCTCTTGTCTGTTCTTCCAGTTTATATAAGTCTGACCGAGGGATTGTCATCTTATCCTGGGTAAAATTTCTTCTTTGTACTCTTCGCATAGTGGCCATGTTAATCCATTCAAGTGAAGACTGGGTGTGAAAAGGGGGCTCCCATTCCACTTTGTCTACCCGAGTATAATTAGTTTTCCTTTCAGGCCTAAAGTTGCCCCGTGGCGTTTCTAGGTCCTGCACATATTTTCCCTTTGTGGGTGTTCCCTCATGAAATACGCCACATGCTTCTACAAAGTTTTCAACATCGACATTTACGTCGGGCCAATAGTATTTTCGAGCAATCTTTTGGCAGATGGTACCGACTTTCTCATGGTCACCATCTTTTCCAACATGTAAGCTCCTTATTAAGTTTGCCCTATATATCTTGGGAAGAACTAACTGTCCGTGACCAGTGGATCTAGTTCCTGTCTTCCTGTATAATAGTTTGTTCTTCATGAAATATTCCCCCTTGCTCGGAGGTGTGTGGCATTTGGGCAATTTTTTAAAACATGGCTTGAGTGTCCTATCCTCAGCCTGCGCCTTCCTCATCTCCTCTGGATGAGCATTTATAGGTTCACCTTCTTCCTCCTTCTTCTGTGACCTGGTCTGCACTGTCGCCATGATCACAGGTTTCTCGGGATTCCCCAAGAAGACGTATCTACACCCCAATATCAGAGGGTAGATTGGTTCATCTATCACTGCTGCTCTGATTTCTCCTTCCACATAGCGAGTTTTCACCGTTATCCTTGCGATGGGAAGTGTCATGAGTGGTATGTCCTTAGTCGCCCCTTGTATTTCCACTGTTTCTGTGGTATACTGACTTGGGTCCACTAGGCTAGACTTCACAACTGAATCATAATCCAAACCTGTATCATAAAGGCACCTTATGGTGACCCCATTACAAATAACATCCTCACAAACTGGGGGGTGATAAGGTTCCTGTTGTCCCTTAGGATTAACCTTTAATCTTTGCGTCCCCGACTTCATTGCAGCAATGTTTGAAGGTTTCCTTCTACAAAATTCGGTGTTATGGTTATCCTTCTTGCACCATTTACACCATCTTTTTCCTTGGTTCAACGGTTTTCTTTCATTGAACTTTTGGTCATTGAACTGTGAGTTTCTGTCGCGATAGTCATTTCTTGGCCGCTCAAAGTTTGTCCTACCTTTATTTCCCTGCTCTCTATTATCAAATTTATTAAATTGCTGTGGAGCTTTAAAATTGTCTATGTGCTTCTTTTTAGCACCACTTACCTCTGCCTGGGCTGCCTGATACCTCTCAGCAACATTTAAAATTTCCCCCAACTTCTCTGCACCTTGTTCCATGAGAAATTTTCTCATGTCTGGAGCCATGGACTCTCTCAATTGCTCAATCATGATCATTTCTTTAAGATCTTGGGTCTTCCCCAGAGCCGTCCATTTCTCCAAATAGGTTTCTAGTCTAGCAGAGAATTGGTGGTATGTCTCCCCAGACAACAGTTTGGCATTTCTAAATTTCTTACGATAAAATTCACCATTCTTCTCGTACCTTAATAACAAAGCCTGCTTTAACATGTCATAATTGTCTTGGTCTTCCCTGTTCATTTTGCAAATACTTCATAAGAAGTACCTCTCAATCCCTGTGATAGCTTTAAGCTCCACCTCTCTCTCTCTAACCCATATGTAGTAGCTAATAACTCAAAACGTCCTAGGTACCCCTCTATGTCATCGTCTTTTTCAACAAAATGGTCTAAATGAAACCCCATAGCTGAGTTTGAGGCTCCCAGACTGGGCGTAGCATCTGAGGCAAAAGGGCTGGCACCATTTTCAGGAGCCTGGCCTTGTAATTCCAGCTCCCTTAGTCGTAATTCGTGCTCCCTTTGCAACCTTCTATCTTCTGCCTCCCTTTCGGCAGCCTCCCTTTCGCCTTTTTTCTTCTGCCTCCCTTTGCTGTCGTTTTTCTTCTGCCTCAATCTGCAGCCTCTTAATTTCTCTATCAGCCTCAATTTGTAACCTCTTCTCTTCAGCTACCTTTCTATCTTCTTTCCCGTTCAATATATTTATCACATTCAGTCGTTACGTATTGAATTAAAATTTGACCATCCATTCCCATCTCCTTCGCGGTGAGCACAGCAGCTGATCTAAATTTTGCCAGCTCCGCCATACTTTTTAGACAATATAATAATATACAAGCTAAATCTCTAACCAGTAAATACACTAAGTACTTCTTATGACTATAGTCTAACCAATTCTAACTAACCAGTTAACTAATTAATTATTACTGGCTGTGAAGATTCACCAACTTTTATCTGCAGGGACACTTTTAATTTTAAAGGGAATTTTACAATTTATTTCCCTACTTTTATTTCTCCCACCAGGAGATCCTAATATTACTGTTGGGCTAATTATCCCGGACAAGACCCCAATTTATGTAGTGGTGTTTGATGGTATTGTATGATGGTGATATTACTAAATGTAATTGTATGAGGCCAGCTGTGAAGGCTCCTGAGATAAAATGTAGTTGAGAATTGTCAGAAGGCCTTTCTTGCTACCACTACGACCTCACACTTAATTTTTTTTTTAATGAATGTGGCTACGTAAAGTGTCTAGGGTTATGATATGTAGTGTGGTGTAATAGGTTATAGATATACCCACAGATATTTAACAAGACTAATAATATTAATAAATGTTAAAATACACTGAACTAACTCACGTGTGTAAAATTTTTTGATAGAATTATATTACATTTATTTTGTTCTGGATCAATTTTTTAGGTTGACCAGAACTTAAAAGGATTTAGAGATTATGAAAGAAATGCATGGAATATTATATCATAAATGCAATAGTGTACATATATATGTACTATACTAGTTAGTTTTATTAAAATGTTCTAGTAGTCATCTACTTGGGAGGATAGTTAATGTTTGTGCTGTTGGGGTGGCCTCATCACACCTGTCTATATTGACTACACAGTGTCCAGAAAATGGTGGGAATTTTTATGGGGGTATTAGTAACTACACAGCGTTGGTGAATGTCCAGCAGACCAGAGGCTCACTCATCTTGTAGTTGTAGCTCTGGTGCTGAAATCAGGTGGTCCCACCTCTCCGTGCTGGCGGGCAATAATGGTGGTCTCTGTCACAAGTACTGCACAGATACACTCGAGTAAAGTCACCAACTGAATAGACACTGCTTTGTTGACAACAGAAACTCACAGCTCTGCAATCAAAGTATGGGCCATGTGTCAAAATCTATTCTCTACCCACGTCTGGACACAACACTGACACAACAACCACATCATACAGACAGGTCAGATCTCTCTGACCAAACAGCACATTTACCATGGTGGTTTTACATCAGATAGATCCTCCCAGACTATAGATTCTGAAAAATATTTATTAGTTTTCTGCCCTAAAAGAGGATAGGTAATATGTTTCATTATTCTCAACACTTGATCTGTCTTGCCTAACCCTTGCTGGAGTTTATGTACATTGTTGGTCCCTAGACCCTGACTAGGGCGGGGGGTCTAGAGCAAATCCCTACTTGTTTGTAAGGCTAGATTTCGATATGGCAGTATCAAATCACTCGAACATGAAACAATATTCAAAATATATAAGGAAATAATTTCAATCTTACCAGATTATGAATAAATAACACAGAATTGCTAGCAAAACTCAGCTGAGCTGCTGGCTATAGTATGGCGTCCCTAAATTTCTTACACTTTCTTTCATATGGAAATCACCACACTTTAAAATCTGTGTCTATCACTGAACAACTATTGAAGAATGGCCCCACTTTCGCGTCTGAGCGCTAATGATATGATTGTCTGTGGCCAATCACTGCCTAGGTTTATTTTAAATTCAAATTTCCTACCATAAAGTCATTTCAGTCATGCTTCAGTCAAGTATGGATGGTTATCTGTTAGTCTGTCCGTCTCTACTTGTGTTTCTACAAAAATGTACTTGATTTTTGAACCAACCTTTCTCTCCCCTCCAAAATTTTGTCGTTAAAAGTTATTTTTAGACACAGCTACCACCCAAAAACCCTCTCCTCCATACTAAGTAAATTTGAACACCTGCGTTTCGAGGTCGTGTTTTTTTGTGCAATTAGCGACACTTTTAGATTCAATACAGTCTGTCGATGATGTGAACAACACTGTCTTTTGTCATTATCTTCAATATTATCTATCCGTCTGTAAAATTAAGAACATATTAGTTCACTGCTCAGAATGGGCCATCCGGCCAGCTAGTTTTTATATTCCTAACATTAATATTAAGAAAAAAGTACTTTTTAAATTTTGTAATATTCCAAACATCTGCGTTTTAGCCGCTGAATTCAAATCAAGGGCTTGGTATCGCGCAAAAGCGTCCAATAAATGACTGTGGCGTAACATATCTATGGTCCCTTCTGTCGAGTTGCTTACTTTTTTATGTCAACTTGGGAAACGTGACTTTTCTCCGTTTCCCCCCCAATTGCGTCTCCTTAGCCTTTCCAGTCTCACGCAATCTTTCCAGTCATATTTTTTTTTCTTTTTGATCCGCCGTTCCCCTCCTGTCTAGCAAGTCAATTATTATGGAGGATGATGACCCGCGGTCTAGGCGATCATGTACTATTCGCAGCCTACGCATTATGTTTTTATCCTTAAATGTTATCTTTGGAGGTATTTTACCGTTGTATCTCTGTCAATTTCACTACACATCTCCCCACTTGAAAACATGCCTATGGCAAGTTCCAAAACCAGCGATACACATAGGTAAAATTACTCCTCACGTCTGCCACTACTCTAATTTTGATCACAGGGGTGCCGACTGAGGAAATCTGCACCGACATTCAATTTGCCTGGGATATATTGGATACTAAACTGATAAGGTTGAAGCAACAAAGACCACCTCAGCAATCTTGCGTTTTCATGCTTAGCCTGAGACAAGAACACGAGAGGCTGATGGTCCGTCTCCACCACAAAAGTCCTACCATACAGATAGATTTGAAACTTCTTTATTGCCCAGATTAATGCTAAACATTCCTTTTCGCTTGTGGAGTATCCTTGTTCCGCCTTATTCAATTTGCGGCTTGCATAAGCGACTGGTTTAAGTTCCCCATCAGGTGAAGATGATCTTTGCAACAAAGCCCCTCCGAGTCCTACATTACTTGCATCGGTTCTTAAGACAAAGTCCTGTGTCAAATCAGGCAGTTTGAGAATAGGCTTGCTAGTGAGTTTTTCCTTTAACTCTTGGAACGCTAGTTCACATTGTGCAGTCCAAATAATTTTATCTGGAAGTCCCTTGCGAGTCAGATCAGTCAGAGGAGCACAAATAGCGTTAAAATTCTTGATGTATTTCTGATAAAATCCGCATAACGACACAAATGATCGCACGTCCTTTTTTGTTTGCGGCCTAGGTGCTCTCTGCAGTTTTTCCAAGTTCTTAGGATCAGGGGTCATATTACCCTGATATACAGTGTGTCCCAAGAATTCCAACTCTTTGCATCCAATACAACATTTTGTTGGCCTAGCAGTTAAGTTCGCCTCCCGAAGTCTATCAAACAACATCTCCAGAGCTTCAATGTGTTCTTCAAATGTCTCTGTGGCGACGAGAATATCATCCATGAAATTCGTGATACATGGGTTATTCAGGGGATCCAACAATTTTCGCATCATCCTTGAAAACACACTCGGAGCATTTTTCAGTCCGAATGGTAGCATATTGAATTCATAATGTCCATCCGAAGTGCTAAAAGCCAAATAAGGTCTCACTTCAGGCTTCACTGGGATCTGGTAATAGCCTTTACTAAGATCCACCTTTGAAAAGTATTTTGCCTTGTTCAGTCTGGCAAATAACTGTTTTGTGTCTGGTAATGGATCCACTTGTCCTTCTGTGACAGCATTCAGTTTCCTGTAATCTATGCACAGTCTGTGTTCCCCAGACGGTTTTCTCAACAAAACGACACTAGAACTAAAAGATGATTCACTGTGCGAAATAATCCCCTCCTTCAACAAATACTCTATTTCTTCCTTCAATGCCTTCTCCTTCGCGAACGGAATAGAATAGGCTCTCATACAGATTGGGTTTGAGTCTACCAGTTTCATGTCATACTGTAGCAAATTTGTATGGCCTGGTTTATCTGTTAATACATCTGTATGTTCCTCCAGAACCTTTTGAACTCTCTCCCTCTGGTTTTTAGTCAGGTGCTTACTGACTTTTACCTGTGCTGCTGTTTCACAAGGATGTAATGGGTATTCATGTGAGGTGAGTGGTTCTTTTTGCATCTGGGTTGCAATAGCCAAGGTCAATAAGGGGTGCTTTCCTGGAGTGGTCTGTCCAGATACTTCTTTAACAGGTTTACATGATAAACTTTTTCCTTCCCCTTTTTGTCAATTTTATAGTTTGTTCTAGACACCTTCTCTAGAACCGTATATGGACCTTGCCAACCAATTTGTAATTTATTCTGGCTTCCGGGTAGTAGAAGCAGCACCTTCTCTCCGACTGCCAGTTCCCTGTCCTTTGCCTTCCTATTAAAATATGCTGCATGTTTCTTCCTGGCTTGTTTCAAATTATCATTTGCCAGTTTCCATCCAGCTTTCAAACGAGTGGTCAGTTCGTTCACATATTGATACGATGAGGTAACAGTCTCTTCCGCCTTCTCATCTGTCCAGGTCCTTAATAAAGTTACATCTGGATCTTTAATTTATCATACTTATTTTTCATGGAACCCGTCGGGTCCCGTCCCTTAGAAGCTTTATAATGAGGACTTTTCTTCCTAGAATCATCACTCACAAATCGACCACTACCAATTTTTTTCTGGGGTTTGTCTCCCCACTTTAGATTGCTTATGAGAGATCTTCGCTCTCTTGTCTGTTCTTCCAGTTTATATAAGTCTGACCGAGGGATTGTCATCTTATCCTGGGTAAAATTTCTTCTTTGTACTCTTCGCATAGTGGCCATGTTAATCCATTCAAGTGAAGACTGGGTGTGAAAAGGGGGCTCCCATTCCACTTTGTCTACCCGAGTATAATTAGTTTTCCTTTCAGGCCTAAAGTTGCCCCGTGGCGTTTCTAGGTCCTGCACATATTTTCCCTTTGTGGGTGTTCCCTCATGAAATACGCCACATGCTTCTACAAAGTTTTCAACATCGACATTTACGTCGGGCCAATAGTATTTTCGAGCAATCTTTTGGCAGATGGTACCGACTTTCTCATGGTCACCATCTTTTCCAACATGTAAGCTCCTTATTAAGTTTGCCCTATATATCTTGGGAAGAACTAACTGTCCGTGACCAGTGGATCTAGTTCCTGTCTTCCTGTATAATAGTTTGTTCTTCATGAAATATTCCCCCTTGCTCGGAGGTGTGTGGCATTTGGGCAATTTTTTAAAACATGGCTTGAGTGTCCTATCCTCAGCCTGCGCCTTCCTCATCTCCTCTGGATGAGCATTTATAGGTTCACCTTCTTCCTCCTTCTTCTGTGACCTGGTCTGCACTGTCGCCATGATCACAGGTTTCTCGGGATTCCCCAAGAAGACGTATCTACACCCCAATATCAGAGGGTAGATTGGTTCATCTATCACTGCTGCTCTGATTTCTCCTTCCACATAGCGAGTTTTCACCGTTATCCTTGCGATGGGAAGTGTCATGAGTGGTATGTCCTTAGTCGCCCCTTGTATTTCCACTGTTTCTGTGGTATACTGACTTGGGTCCACTAGGCTAGACTTCACAACTGAATCATAATCCAAACCTGTATCATAAAGGCACCTTATGGTGACCCCATTACAAATAACATCCTCACAAACTGGGGGGTGATAAGGTTCCTGTTGTCCATTAGGATTAACCTTTAATCTTTGCGTCCCCGACTTCATTGCAGCAATGTTTGAAGGTTTCCTTCTACAAAATTCGGTGTTATGGTTATCCTTCTTGCACCATTTACACCATCTTTTTCCTTGGTTCAACGGTTTTTCTTTCATTGAACTTTTGGTCATTGAACTGTGAGTTTCTGTCGCGATCGTCATTTCTTGGCCGCTCAAAGTTTGTCCTACCTTTATTTCCCTGCTCTCTATTATCAAATTTATTAAATTGCTGTGGAGCTTTAAAATTGTCTATGTGCTTCTTTTTAGCACCACTTACCTCTGCCTGGGCTGCCTGATACCTCTCAGCAACATTTAAAATTTCCCCCAACTTCTCTGCACCTTGTTCCATGAGAAATTTTCTCATGTCTGGAGCCATGGACTCTCTCAATTGCTCAATCATGATCATTTCTTTAAGATCTTGGGTCTTCCCCAGAGCCGTCCATTTCTCCAAATAGGTTTCTAGTCTAGCAGAGAATTGGTGGTATGTCTCCCCAGACAACAGTTTGGCATTTCTAAATTTCTTACGATAAAATTCACCATTCTTCTCGTACCTTAATAACAAAGCCTGCTTTAACATGTCATAATTGTCTTGGTCTTCCCTGTTCATTTTAGCAAATACTTCATAAGAAGTACCTCTCAATCCCTGTGATAGCTTTAAGCTCCACCTCTCTCTCTCTAACCCATATGTAGTAGCTAATAACTCAAAACGTCCTAGGTACCCCTCTATGTCATCGTCTTTTTCAACAAAATGGTCTAAATGAAACCCCATAGCTGAGTTTGAGGCTCCCAGACTGGGCGTAGCATCTGAGGCAAAAGGGCTGGCACCATTTTCAGGAGCCTGGCCTTGTAATTCCAGCTCCCTTAGTCGTAATTCGTGCTCCCTTTGCAACCTTCTATCTTCTGCCTCCCTTTCGGCAGTCAACCTTTTTTCTTCTGCCTCCCTTTGCTGTCGTTTTTTCTTCTGCCTCCCTTTGCTGTCGTTTTTCTTCTGCCTCAATCTGCAGCCTCTTAATTTCTCTATCAGCCTCAATTTGTAACCTCTTCTCTTCAGCTACCTTTCTATCTTCCCTTTTCAATATATTTATCACATTCAGTCGTTACGTATTGAATTAAAATTTGACCATCCATTCCCATCTCCTTCGCGGTGAGCACAGCAGCTGATCTAAATTTTGCCAGCTCCGCCATACTTTTTAGACAATATAATAATATACAAGCTAAATCTCTAACCAGTAAATACACTAAGTACTTCTTATGACTATAGTCTAACCAATTCTAACTAACCAGTTAACTAATTAATTATTACTGGCTGTGAAGATTCACCAACTTTTATCTGCAGGGACACTTTTAATTTTAAAGGGAATTTTACAATTTATTTCCCTACTTTTATTTCTCCCACCAGGAGATCCTAATATTACTGTTGGGCTAATTATCCCTGGACAAGACCCCAATGTACGTAGTGGTGTTTGATGGTATTGTATGATGTGATATTACTAAATGTAATTGTATGAGGCCAGCTGTGAAGGCTCCTGAGATAAAATGTAGTTGAGAATTGTCAGAAGGCCTTTCTTGCTACCACTACGACCTCACACTTAATTTTTTTTTTTTAATGAATGTGGCTACGTAAAGTGTCTAGGGTTATGATATGTAGTGTGGTGTAATAGGTTATAGATATACCCACAGATATTTAACAAGACTAATAATATTAATAAATGTTAAAATACACTGAACTAACTCACGTGTGTAAAATTTTTTTGATAAAATTATATTACATTTATTTTGTTCTGGATCAATTTTTTAGGTTGACCAGAACTTAAAAGGATTTAGAGATTATGAAAGAAATGCATGGAATATTATATCATAAATGCAATAGTGTACATATATATGTACTATACTAGTTAGTTTTATTAAAATGTTCTAGTAGTCATCTACTTGGGAGGATAGTTACTGTTTGTGCTGTTGGGGTGGCCTCATCACACCTGTCTATATTGACTACACAGTGTCCAGAAAATGGTGGGAATTTTTATGGGGTATTAGTAACTACACAGCTTTGGTGAATGTCCAGCAGACCAGAGGCTCACTCATCTTGTAGTTGTAGCTCTGGTGCTGAAATCTGATGGTCCCACCTCTCCGTGCTGGCGGGCAATAATGGTGGTCTCTGTCACAAGTACTGCACAGATACACTCGAGTAAAGTCACCAACTGAATAGACACTGCTTGGTTGACAACAGAAACTCGCAGCTCTGCAATCAAAGTATGGGCCATGTGTCAAAATCTATTCTCTACCCACGTCTGGACACAACACTGACACAACAACCACATCATACAGACAGGTCAGATCTCTCTGACCAAACAGCACATTTACCATGGTGGTTTTACATCAGATAGATCCTCCCAGACTATAGATTCTGAAAAATATTTATTAGTTTTCTGCCCTAAAAGAGGATAGGTAATATGTTTCATTATTCTCAACACTTGATCTGTCTTGCCTAACCCTTGCTGGAGTTTATGTACATTGTTGGTCCCTAGACCCTGACTAGGGCGGGGGGTCTAGAGCAAATCCCTACTTGTTTGTAAGGCTAGATTTCGATATGGCAGTATCAAATCACTCGAACATGAAACAATATTCAAAATATATAAGGAAATAATTTCAATCTTACCAGATTATGAATAAATAACACAGAATTGCTAGCAAAACTCAGCTGAGCTGCTGGCTATAGTATGGCGTCCCTAAATTTATTACACTTTCTTTCATATGGAAATCACCACACTTTAAAATCTGTGTCTATCACTGAACAACTATTGAAGAATGGCCCCACTTTCGCGTCTGAGCGCTAATGATATGATTGTCTGTGGCCAATCACTGCCTAGGTTTATTTTAATTTCAAATTTCCTACCATAAAGTCATTTCAGTCATGCTTCAGTCAAGTATGGATGGTTATCTGTTAGTCTGTCCGTCTCTACTTGTGTTTCTACAAAATGTACTTGATTTTTTGAACCAACCTTTCTCTCCCCTCCAAAATTTTGTCGTTAAAAGTTATATTTAGACACAGCTACCACCCAAAAACCCTCTCCTCCATACTAAGTAAATTTGAACACCTGCGTTTCGAGGTCGTGTTTTTTTGTGCAATTAGCGACACTTTTAGATTCAATACAGTCTGTCGATGATGTGAACAACACTGTCTTTTGTCATTATCTCAATATTATCTATCCGTTTGTAAAATTAAGAACATATTAGTTCACTGCTCAGAATAGGCCATCCGGCCAGCTAATTTTTATATTCCTAACATTAATATTAAGAAAAAAGTACTTTTTAAATTTTGTAATATTCCAAACATCTGCGTTTAGCCGCTGAATTCAAATCAAGGGCTTGGTATCGCGCAAAAGCGTCCAATAAATGACTGTGGCGTAACATATCCATGGTCCCTTCTGTCGAGTTGCTTACTTTTTATGTCAACTTGGGAAACGTGACTTTTCTCCGTTTCCCCCCCAATTGCGTCTCCTTAGCCTTTCTAGTCTCACGCAATCTTTCCAGTCATATTTTTTTTTCCTTTTTGATCCGCCGTTCCCCTCCCGTCTAGCAAGTCAATTATTATGGAGGATGATGACCCGCGGTCTAGGCGATCATGTACTATTCGCAGCCTACGCATTATGTTTTTATCCTTAAATGTTATCTTTGGAGGGATTTTACCGTTGTATCTCTGTCAATTTCACTACAGAGACCCCGATGCCATCACAAGAACAGCTATGCTATGGACCCCTGAAGGAAAACGAAAGAGAGGCCGACCAAAAACAACTTGGCGGAGGACTGTGGAGGCTGAGATGCAAAGAATGAACCAGAGTTGGGGCACTGTACGAAGGATGGCCGCCGACCCAGCAAAGTGGAATCAATTTGTTGTTGCCCTACAAGACGCCACCAGGCGTAATGGCCACTGACTGCTTTGACGGTAGGCGGCTAAGGATCAAAGAAGAAGTCTCTTAAAACATTAATCCCCTACAGCAGTATCATCTATGGAACTAACTTTTCATTTTACTCATTTTCTACCTTCCTTCCTTATCACCCTCCTTCCTTATCACCCTCCTTCTTTATCACCTTCCTTCCTTATCACCTTCCTTACAGAGCAAGGCTCCACAAATGTAGGAGCCCTCATGTAAGAAGCCAGTACAAAGCACTCAAGTGCTCTTAAAATTGGCAGTTTTAGTACCAATGTCTTTAACATGGGGTCACATATTGTTTTAATAATATTTGATTGTTATGTTAACCTTCGCCCCGTCTAGTTAGTTACCGAGGGGCCTCTGAAGAGACAAAGAAAGAACAGGGCTACTGTACCTTCATGCATGTCGTAGAAGGCGACTAATGTATGGTTATGCATGGAGCTGGCATCCTCATCATGTAAAACACATTTCTACATAAACCACCGCTGTATGATCACGTGACTGCTTGGTGCAGGCTTCTTGCAAGTGGACAAACTGCAGGCATGTCTTCATGTATCGTTGGGAGCGCAAAGGCAAATGATGACGTTAACTTTCCTGTTAAATTTACCTTGACTTTATTGCTTACTGAAGACTTTCAGCTAACATCAAAACCTGAAGGAAATGCAGTCAGCGACAGATAGCTTGACTGCTTGAGTCAGGGTCAGCGAACCAGAGCTGACCAAGACCCTACTCCACCTCCAAGTGGTGGTCCTGGAAACAAGCTGCATCACTGCAGTCTGGCTGAGAGAGTAGGGGTCGAAGTGGGAAGGTTAACCCGGTCCCAAAAAAATGCCGTGCTGAAGTCGGATATGTCGACCGGAATGCGCAATTATGGCAGCTTCGCTGTAAACAGACACAACGCAACCAACGTCCTTTTCAGGACGAACGAAGAAGAAGAAGAACAATCTGAAGAACTACAAAGTGCAGAGGTAAATATTTTCACCTTTTCTGCAGGTGTCGCCACGCCGTGCCCAAGTCATGCACTGGTTGTCAAACAGGATCTTTGGAGTGGCGCAGATAAGTCTTGTTGTCACAGAGACCAGAAGACCATGACAACGCTGGCGTCACAGATAAT
The DNA here is from genome assembly GCA_024509875.1 of Oreohelix idahoensis. Lineage (NCBI taxonomy): Eukaryota > Metazoa > Mollusca > Gastropoda > Stylommatophora > Oreohelicidae > Oreohelix > Oreohelix idahoensis. Next base: position 98,487 of record JAMPIV010014962.1, on the reverse strand, counting down.
GGCTGTTTCAGATTTAAAAGGGTGTAGCCCATTCTTGCTTAAACCATGCTTGAATTGTCCGCGTGATAAAACGTTGTCTATTTGAAACAAGGCGTGCTTTCTTGTTTTTTGACGAGCTAGCTTCCTCATCAAGTAACAGAAACTGCAACTGAAAGTACTAAAGAAAGGGTAGATAACAATTCTCTAAAGCAGACTTTCTGCGGTAGTGACCCCTTGTTACACAAGAAACGAAGAAAGGAATAATAATAATAATAATTTTGAGCTACCCTTCTTTTGGAAGGTCGACCCGGTTGTCCTATTTTATACACGGTGCCATTTTCCTGGATCTTGTTAAACCACGAACGGACCTCCTTAGCAGTTCATTCAGCGTTGCTGGTGGTTTGTCCGGGAACACTTTACCAACATCTATAGCTTCATAATTATATAACTTTCAAAAGACATATTTACTCATTTGTTAAATCATTATGACTCAAATGTCAAAACGTCATGTGGCACCGATAAAATGACTGCTGAACATCTGCTTCAAAGATGCCCGACTTATGAGGAACAGAGAAAGCACATGTTGCCACTACCAGTACATTTCCTGGAGAAGCTCTTTGGTGATAGAAATAGCCTCAAGCTGACTACTGCTGTCTTTGAACATATTCAAGTTGGCGTCTGAGAGTGTTCGAAGAAGAAATGTCCAAACAGTCCTATTGTATGGCTCTGAAACATGGAGAACAACAAAAAGTACAACCGAGAAGTTATACACTTTCATAAATGGGTGCTCACGCAGAATAGATATGATTGAAATGTTATGACACAACCAATGTGGAACTGATGACAAGAATCAGACAAGAACCAGACAAGTGCCAGACAAGAATCAGACAAGAACCAGACAAGTGCCAGACAAGAATCAGACAAGAACCAGACAAGTGCCAGAGGAACAAGAGATGGGAAGAAGACACTGGCGATAGACTGAACATGCACTGAAGAAACCTGTTGATAGCAATACCAGGCAGTCCTTGTTCTGGAATCCACAGGGTGAGAGAAGCAGGGGTAGATGGACAAACACATGGGGATGAGAACTGACGACAGAAATGAGAATGACGAAGAAATCAGTGATATACTTTGAGCTGATGGCACGTGACAAGACAACTTGGCACGTAGTTGCTGAAGGCATGTGCTTCTTGGGGAGCTGAAGGGAATTGACAGATTAACTGAAATCATTACGAACTTGATCAATGTCTTGAGGACGTCCTGTCATGGCATGTCCTAGACACCTTCCAAATGTTACAACTGTTATTTCCTAGAGTACTTAAATCTAATATTATATTATCTGTTTAAATTGAAGTCAACGTTTATATAGTAATGTAACGCACTTCTAACAAATATTGATACTGTAGACATAATCTATTAATCTACGCGTTATCCAGGGCGAAAATCTAAAATAAAATAAATAAAAAAAGCTAAATGCCTGCTTTCCTTACCATATATCAAGAATTTCCTTCGTTCGTTTCCACCAGGCCATGACGATAACAAAAGAAAAGGAAACGGAACTGTTGACTGTTTACTTGCTGGGAATCTCTGATCACAAAAACGCATTTGTTGTATGCGCTTCCATATACAGTCGTTTTCCAACAACGCGGTATGTGTTCCAAAAAATCAACGCGTTTTGGAATTTCGTGCAATAAAAATAACAGGGCTTATGGGAAAAATAGGATCAGAGGCAGAAGACTCATAACCTGTAGTCTTGTAGGTATTACTTACTTACTTAGTCGTTCCCCTTCTACCGTGAGGTGTAGAGCTTTGGAAGAGAGAGCGCCAGACTATCCTATCGGCTGTCTTCCTCCTGGCCTGGTTCCATTCTAGTCCTCTGTCCTTCAAAGATTGTCTAATGTTGTCCTCCCAGCGGACTCTGGGTCGTCCTGTGGGTCTGGATCCCTGGCTCTTTGTTTCCCATGCTTGTCGTGGTAGGCCGGACTTCTCCCGTTCTGCAGACATGGCCAAACCATCTTAGTTGGCACTGTTTCGCACTTCGGGGTGTGAAAGCAGCCACTGCTAGCACTGAAAAGATTTATTTCTGAACGGTTTGGAGATTTGTCTTTAAGGTCTCAATGTGTAGCTAATGCTTTGTCTTTAATTGCGAGAAAGCTTGCTCCCGATCGCTTTTTTGTTTTGTTTTGTTTGGTCTTCGATCCACATACTCAATAGTCTTTCTATTGCTTCTATTTTTAGCCCTTGTTCTAATTGACTTTACTGCACTCGCTGTTGTTGCTGCTAAACAAGTTTCTGTTATTTCCACAGCGTTGTCTCTCAAGGTGCGCAATGTGGAGGCCTTTAGGCCCGTTGTAGGCCTGCTGTTCTTACTGTATCACACGTTCTTTCGTTTCTTTGAAAACGCGTAACAATTTCAAACTTCTCGTCAATATTGTTGGCTCTCTTTGTCGTACACTTCTTGGATTTTTATAACGAGGACGCTTACGCACGTTCGGGATGATATATGGACTACTTTTATGGAGAAAAGTACAAAAAATTGTTAGAACAGCGCGGATTCACTCTAGGAGAGTATGAGGTGTGTGTGTGTGTGTTTGTGCATTCCTCCGCGGATCACAACGTTCAGCTGCGTGGTGTCTTTCGCGTTCACCTGTTATTATTCGGAGGCGCGAAGAATTGGCACGTCGTGAAAAAATCGCCTATAAACTGACATAATTTCGCGTTTGGGTGATTTTTCCCCCTATATATCAACCGCGTATGATCAAAATCGCTCATTAGAAAAAACGCGTTGTAACAGAAGAGAGTGTACACATACATACAGTACGTAACTATTTTTAGCATTTGGCTTGCCTTCTTTCTTTAATCCAGTTAACGCAGGAGGAAAAAAAAAACCAAATGAAATCAGATCACTGCCATCTTATCGAAGGATTGCTGTTCTGGTCACCAAATATTTTTCTTTCTGGCACTGACTTTTATGGTTTACCTAGGCCGAAGTAGTTCGGTTATACCTGAGCGTAATCGTCAGACTAAAAATATAAATAAATAAATAACTAAATATGAAAGAACTAGACCTATGTCAACTCCAGTGCAGCATTGATAAATGCTCAGCCCTGAAAATGACTGCTACTTTTTTTTATCATCTACCTTGTTGAATCCCTCAGCAGGAATGAAGAAACTGTTGATAGCATTACAAGACAGTCCGTGTTCTTGAACCCCCAGGGAAAGAGAGGAAGAGGTACACCACAAAAACACATGAAGACGTACACCACAAAACACACGAAGGCGTACGCCACAAAAACACATGAAGACGTACACCACAAAAACACATGAAGACGTGAACTGGAGACAGAAGTGAAAATGATGAGGAAGACGTTTAACGAACTTGAACTAATGGCACGTGACAGCAGAACTTGGCATGTGTTTGTTTAAGGTCTATGCCCCTGGGGGAGCTAAAGGGTATTGATTGATTGGTTACGTATCCCTAAAAATGACTAGCACTGAAATGAACTGCTTGTCGATTTCTGCTGTTGGTGGTTTCATTACGACTAAAGACTCTTCTTATGGCAAAGCCCAAGCCATGGTACATTATAGGCAAATACTATATGGCTCTGAAAGACGGAAAACAATAAAATACATAAAACAGAAGCTTACAGACATTCATAAATAGGTGCTTGTGTAGAATAGAAGGACTGAAATGGTATGACAAGGTCACTAATGTGGATCTGATGACACGAACCAAACAAGTGTAGAATAAGGGATGTGAAGAAAAAGCTTGCGATGGATAAAGGCACACACTAAACAAAGCTGCTGACATTGTTACAAAGCAGGCTTTGTTCTGGAATCCCGACAGTAAAAGAAGTAGGTACAAAAAAAAAACGAAAAACATTTGGAGAAGAGAGTTTGAGACAGAAACGAAAGGAATAATGATGACGTGGAATGGCCTTGAGTGGACGGCACAGGACAGATATATAATTTTAGAATATTGAGACAGATATATAATTTTAGAGTATTGAGACAGATGGATAATTTTAGAGCATTGAGACAGATATATAATTTTAGAGTATTGAGACAGATGGATAATTTTAGAGTATTGAGACAGATGGATAATTTTAGAGTATTGAGACAGATGGATAATTTTAGAGTATTGAGACAGATGGATAATTTTAGAGTATTGAGACAGATGGATAATTTTAGAGTATTGAGACAGATGGATAATTTTAGAGTATTGAGACAGATAGATAATTTTAGAGTATTGAGACAGATAGATAATTTTAGAGTATTGAGACAGATGGATAATTTTAGAGCATTGAGACATAATTTTAGAGTATTGAGACAGATAGATAATTTTAGAGTATTGAGACAGATAGATAATTTTAGAGTATTGAGACAGATAGATAATTTTAGAGTATTGAGGACAGATTGATAATTTTAGAGTATTGAGACAGATAGATAATTTTAGAGTATTGAGACAGATAGATAATTTTAGAGTATTGAGACAGATATATAATTTTAGAGTATTGAGACAGATAGATAATTTTAGAGTATTGAGACAGATAGATAATTTTAGAGTATTGAGACAGATAGATAATTTTAGAGTATTGAGACAGATAGATAATTTTAGAGTATTAAGACAGATAGATAATTTTAGAGTACTGAGGACAGATAGATAATTTTAGAGTATTGAGACAGAAAGATAATTTTAGAGTATTGAGACAGATAGATAATTTTAGAGTATTGAGACAGATAGATAATTTTAGAGTAAACAAGCGGGTAGATAAAGTTTAGGGTAAAGAGACTGGTAGATACTGACAGAAATCGATGTATAAATTACTAAATTCAATATCTTTCATTAATTATTTCCTTCCAGCCATCGCTGCTTAGTGAATGTGGAAGGATCAACGAAGGAATATGTTAGACCAAAAAATAAACAACAGGACATCTCCATAAATAAGTTACGTGACATGACACAGATTCTGTTACCAGATTGTCACCTGACGTATGCAGGTGTGTTCTCTGCTTTTCTTCCCCAGACTAACAGGTAAACATGTTTGTGCGAATTACACGTTCAAGACAGCATATGACATTTCTCCAAAAACAGGAATCACAAATGTCAACAGTATCTTCATATCTATATCTCAATCTCTAATTATCTGCATATCTAAAACTGAATTTAAACATCTAGTAAATTATGCTAATATTGTATAAACAGTTTTGTTGTAATATTTTGGCCGTCTCTGTGCCGTGATTTTGGAATCTCAATGGAAACATGCTTCATACTTGAGCAAAACATTAAAAAAAAAGAAAAAAAAGATCATGTCTACTGTAATTCCTCTTTATGCTTCCATTTTCTCCACAGCTTCGGAGACAATGGACATTTACAGATCTACTGCAAATACAGCGGCCGAATGGCAGAGTAGTTAGATCGCTTGCCGTTCGCGGCAGAGTTACCGGGTTCTGGGTTCGAAACTTAGCAGCGTCACGTTTAAGTACCCTTAGCGATAAATGGGCACCTGACAACTTTCGAGTTAGGGAAGGCAAAGGTGGGAAGGCAAAGGCAGTAAGGAATGGAACTGCTCACCCACCTCATAAAGTTGAGACTAAGTATAATGTAGTCTCTAACATTTCACTCATATGCATCAGTTTCTACTATGGGACTACCTATTTTTCCTGTAAAGAGAAGAGTTTATCATTACCAAGTTCTAAACTGACTGGCATGGGCGATTACATCTCTCCGCAACTTCCGAATTGTAATAATCGCTATTAGTTGTGTTTCTCACATTCTCAGGTGTCATGATTTTACACTGCCCCATCCCATCTCTCTGTTTCCCCGTCTTTTCTTCAATTTTACCTCCTGTTAAAGTGTATCCTTGCGTTTCTGTTCCCTCTTCAAAGCACGTCGACTGTTATCTGGACTGTCTCTTCCTGATTAATGCAATGTTTTTTTCTCGTCGCTGACGTTCTTCAGGAAATCGTCATTTGATCCTGACATAATGAAGTGAGTCATGCACAACTATGAAACAAGTAGGAAAAGCACTAGACGCCGCAGACGTGAGTTTTATAGAAGAACGTTAACAATTTCATGGACAGATAAAAAGAGTGATGACGGTGTCCTGAAAGAGGACAATGCACAAAGAAAGCTTATTCCTCAAGAAGGAAGGAAGGAATGCAGGTTCTTCGGGCTTGTTATAAAAAGAAGAAAGTTGGAATATATCGTGACAACAGGAAAAATTGAAGGATTCGCTGGAATATATCGTGACAACAGCAAAAATTGAAGGATTCGCTGGAATATATCGTGATAACAGGAAAAAATGAAGGAAAAAGCTGGAATATATCGTGATAACAGGAAAAATTGAAGGAAAAAGCTGGAATACATCGTGATAACAGGAAAAATTGAAGAAAAATGCTGGAATATATCATGATATCAGGAAGAATTGAAGAAAAAGCTGGAATATATCGTGATAACAGGAAAAATTGAAGGAAAAAGCTGGAATATATCGTGACAACAGGAAAAATTGAAGGATTCGCTGGAATATATCGTGATAACAGAAAAATTGAAGGGAAAAGCTGGAATACATCGTGATAACAGGAAAAATTGAAGAAAAATGCTGGAATATATCGTGATAACAGGAAAAATTGAAGGAGAAAGCTGGAATATATCGTGATAACAGGAAAAATTGAAGGAGAAAGCTGGAATATATCGTGATAACAGGAAAAATTGAAGGAGAAAGCTGGAATATATCGTGATAACAGGAAAAATTGAAGGAGAAAGCTGGAATATATCGTGATAACAGGAAAAATTGAAGGATTCGCTGGAATATATCGTGATAACAGGAAAAATTGAAGGAGAAAGCTGGAATATATCGTGATAACAGGAAAAATTGAAGGAGAAAGCTGGAATATATCGTGATAACAGGAAAAATTGAAGGAGAAAGCTGGAATATATCGTGATAACAGGAAAAATTGAAGGAGAAAGCTGGAATATATCGTGATAACAGGAAAAATTGAAGGAGAAAGCTGGAATATATCGTGATAACAGGAAAAATTGAAGGAGAAAGCTGGAATATATCGTGATAACAGGAAAAATTGAAGGAGAAAGCTGGAATATATAGTGATAACAGGAAAAATTGAAGGAGAAAGCTGGAATATATCGTGACAACAGGAACAATTGAAGGAAAAAGCTGGAATATATCGCGACAACAGGAAAAATTGAAGGAAAAAGCTGGAATATATCGTGACAACAGGAAAAAATTGAAGGAAAAAGCTGGAATATATCGTGACAACAGGAAAAAATTGAAGGAAAAAGCTGGAATATATCGTGACAACAGGAAAAAATTGAAGGAAAAAGCTGGAATATATCGTGACAACAGGAAAAATTGAAGGAAAAAGCTGGAATATATCGTGATAACAGGAAAAATTGAAGGAAAAGCTGGAATATATCGTGACAACAGGAAAAATTGAAGGAAAAAGCTGGAATATATCGTGACAACAGGAAAAATTGAAGGAAAAAGCTGGAATATATCGCGACAACAGGAAAAATTGAAGGAAAAAGCTGGAATATATCGTGACAACAGGAAAAAATTGAAGGAAAAAGCTGGAATATATCGTGACAACAGGAAAAATTGAAGGAGAAAGAGGACGAGAAGAAGGGAAGATACTAGACAGTTTGACGTCACGGCAAGGAAAGAAGTCAAGAACAGAACTAATGAATAGTGCTGGAGACGGGAAGTTGTGGAGAGACATTTTAGCCTACGCCACCAGGCACTGTACTTGAAGAAGAAGTAATTATAGACATGATTTTTGAACTATTCGTCTGAAAACGTTGTACATGTGAATCTTCCAATGACTTTCTTGGTTGCTGATCACTGCAAATGATTCGTTCCCATATGTTAAAGTGGATTCTATTTAGCTTTTGAGGATTCTTAGTTATATACATTAATTTAAAATCTGTTAGAGTAAACTGTATGCTTTTGTGTTCTTACTGCGACAAATAACACTCTCCAATGTTCTTGTCATTACAATGGACAACTAAACAGAGTTATGCGCATGTCCTGAAAGAAGCCAGGATACAAAGGAATCTTATTACTCATAGAAAAAGGAAGCAGCCCATGGCATGTTATATGAAAATGAAAACTGATATAGACTGTGACAACAGGAAAGTTCAAGGAAAAACAGATGAAGTGGGATGACAAAGACAGAAGGTACAGGACATTTAAGCATCGTGGCATGAAGACGAATTAAAGAAGATAACTGATGAACAACACTGGGGACTGAAAGTTGTGGAGAGATATGATCACCTATGCCTTCTGGTGTGGTACTTAAAGAAGAAGTTCTTGTAATGAACTCCCCCTGCGATACCAAATCTTTCATTTCCCACTTCTTTCCAAGCTCGCCCTAAGGTATTTCTGATCAGACAGACCAAACATTCTTTCCAAGCTCGCTCTAAGGTACTTCTGATTAAACAGACCAAACATTCTTTCCAAGCTCGCTCTAAGGTATTTCTGATCAGACAGACCAAACATTCTTTCCAAGCTCGCTCTAAGGTACTTCTGATTAAACAGACCAAACATTCTTTCCAAGCTCGCCCTAAGGTACTTCTGATCAGACAGACCAAACTTTTTTTTCCAAGCGCGCTCATAAGGTACTTCTGATCAGACAGACCAAACATTCTTTCCAAGCTCGCCCTAAGGTACTTCTAACAGACAGACCAAACATTCTTTCCAAGCTAGTCCTAAGGTACTTCTGATCAGACAGACCAGACTTTCTTTCCAAGCTCGCCCTAATGTACTTTTGATCAGACAGACCCAAAGACACATAGGCGTACCAATTTTATTTTTCTCGTCTGCTTAAAGGTCCGGTTTTATTCCCGCCAATTCCATCACATTTCAAGCTCAACGCCTCTTGTCGTCAGGAGTGAAGTTTGTCTCCCGTGTCATTTCGCTCACAGGAAAAGCTTAGCTCTCTGGGGCCAGGAACTCCTGTTTCCTTCAGAGAGCGGGAATAAGGGAGGGCAAGAAAGCTCCAGGTAAAAACTGAGAAGGCAATTAATAGGGAATCAAAGTCGGACAATTAATCTTACTTGCTTGGGACTGAAGAAATGTTCGCCTTCTCACAAAGGGAAATTACTTGTGTGTTACAGGCGGAATATCTCAAAGCCGTGGGAAAATAACCTATCCTGAAAGAATTTTAATTTGTTTACAGATTTATAAAAAAAAATAAAAAGGCAAGAAAGAAAGAAACAAAAATGAATTCAAGTGGCAGTTTTAAGGTGTGCTGCAAGGGAAGGGGGTTATATGAGAAAGGGAGATTAACTTTACAAAAAAAAAAGGGAGATCAAGTTCACTAACAAAAAAGGGAGATAATGCTCACAAACACGTTCTAAAAGCTTCTAGAAAGAAACAATGACATTTTACGACTAGAACTTGGAATGAAATGTCGCAATGTTCCGTTGTTTTTATTTCTTCCTAATTTAAGTAGTTCACTGCTTGCCATTCTTCATTGTTTTGTTTTTTGTTTTTTTTGTGTGTAGTATGATTGAATGGCCACTCACTATTTTTAAAGTGATGTAACTTCATTCCTATCCAACTATCTTAAATGGAACAAATGTCATAATAATGATAATTAAGTGCCATAATTACAACCGGTATTCGGTGAACACTGAGGAGGTACGGGCAGCGCTGTCGTAGCTAGCAGTCCTTTTCAGGATTAGTCCTTTTCAGGGCTTTCTCAAGCTAGCAGACAGATAATGTTAGTCCTTTTCAGGACTTAGTATCTATCAACACTGGTCGGGCTAACAGTCTTTTTCATGGCTACTTCAGGCTAGCTGACAGAGGCTAGCAGTCCTTTTCATGGCTTAGATTTTATCAACACAGCGCTTCAGTTAACAGAGTTCACTTATTCTCGAATGGCCAATTGCGCTCCTATATAACTAACGGACTTAAGTCTAGGTTGAAAGTAACGTGCCTCGCCATAAGAAGGCAAAACACTGAACAACATTACATGCCACTTTATTACATAAAAAGCTATTTCACATTAACGATCTGTTCAACATATGACTTCATTGCAGGCAGAAATATTAGCCGCCTCTTGTAATGCCAGCTTATTGACCATTTATGATTATTATTATCATTATTATTTGGAATATATATATATATATATATATATATATATATATATATATATATATATATATATATATATATATATATATATATATCAATGGATATAAGTCAAAATATTAACATGTGTGACGAAACGGACGACCTCTATCGATCTTTGGTTTTCTCCGGCAGTATCGGTACATTTGTGGTACCGGTGCTGATTTTTATTATGTGCTGTCAATTATCGCACTTTTCTTTCTTTCCTCGTTATTTTTCTGCTAAGTAGCATATATTTGATTTTATCAAATCACCCTGTAGGTGATAAATATCACATTTGCAAGGAGCGCCTGATATGATACATCACATTTGCTTGGCGCTACCCAGATTTGTTGGTAAATGCGCGGCAGATTAACACGTACATCGGCCAGCACTATCAGCTTAAATCACCGATAAGACACGGAGTTTGCGTACTCATACGACAGATAACGAGGTTACTGTCTGTGTGACACCTGTGGGCAGACAAATGTGATATAATCGCTTCCGGTCACTTGGTTAAAAGTAATCATGGATTTATTACATTTTAGACAATATGAGTCTACAAATGTGTTTGTGAGAGTGTACGCAATGCATCAGATGTCCATATATGGTAATACGTGACCTTTGCAGGCACGCACCTTATTTCACGTGGGACTATTTTGAAATATCACATCCTTTCTGCCTGATTTGAAATGATTGGATCGTTCTGGTTAGATTCATAACAACATTGATGGAGAATATAGGCTGACCATTTCGCAGTTTTATTTCACTGTGAATTTCAAGCTCGCCGAGACAACCTCAGACCTCGCCAGAGTGAAGACTAGCTTCATAATTCCTTTTTATTAACCGGACCTGTTATTGGAGAACCAGATGAGATTTAAAAAAGCACAGGAAATATCTACATTTTAATAAGGAACACCGGGACTAGGAAACTGAAGAAACACGGAGTCAGAGAGGAATCTATTGCAAAAGTAAAGACATCCCAGACGCGTGTAAGAACGATTCGTCTCTTTTATTCCTCTGAGCTAAAAACGTCTGTAGCCAAGATTGGCGTGAGTAGTGCATTTTCATTATGTTTTATTACTAACATATGAACTAACATATATATTTATATTACCATGTAAAGTTTAATATGTGAAACTCGCTATTGGATGTCAAAGTCATTTGAGGCTGGCAACCTAAGTATCTAGAATGATGATTCAGGAACCACCACTGCACGGGCTGGTGATTGCTTTATTGATAGTTTCGTAAAGGGAACTAAAAGCATAAAGTAGCTCCAGGTTCCCTATGGAGAAGGGAGGGAAAGATGAAAGAAATGATATACATTCTAAGTATAATACTTACATTTTCAAATAGCAGTGTAAATGTCCCTATAAACATATTCACTTCAAAATTAATGTAAGTTTTCAAGCTTTAAACCAGTGTAAATGCCTATGTGAAAATATTAATTTTAAATTAATAGAAGTTTCAAACTTTTCCACAAGTGTGCATGTAAAGGACACATAAATGAATTTATATTGTGAACACTTTTCAAACAGTGGAGACGTAAATGTAAAACATATTATGTCTGTACGTTTAACCTTTTCATTTAAATGTAATGTAAAGCTAAAGCTATTCAGTTTAAATGTAAAGGTAGTTTTATCCCGAGGGATTAAATTTAATTCTCATCGAGGGTAAATTCTGACATGGGATGGTAGAATAAAAGAGGGGGGCACATAAATGTGTCGCCATACTCAGAAGAGCGTTTCGTTTATATTTCTATTACCAGTTATTGGTGGTACCAGCAGAAAGTACTATCTCTGGAACCAAGTGAAGGTAGAAGTGGACTGACGTTGTGAGAGACGCCATCATAAGAGGGTCTTATAAACAGACGCAGAACCAACTTGGCCGTTACTCCGTGACGTTCTTGGAACGTGCGGCGCCTGAACTTTGACCAGAGACGAGCGAGAGTAAAGTGAAAGGAACTGACCCAGCAGGAGAAGAAACTATCATTGGCAGCTAAGCGAAAATATCCGCTGCCAAAAGTGACCTCCTTTATTCAGTTAAATCCCATCCAATTGATGAAATCCTTTTCATAAATATTCAAATTATTTTCCAACTGTTAAAACTTAAGTTATTATTAAATTTTGTTATTTGTAATGTTACAAATTTAACTTCGATTTAATCCTTTTAAATGCACTACATGTTTGTCTCAGTCAAAGTTACTAAACACACACTCTAAACAGAGCTATATATATATACATTATAATAATAATTCCACTGATTAAATCAGCGGTGGGGGCTTAACGAGCTAGAATAAACCATTGCTAAATTCTTCATAAAAGTGTCGGCAGATTATAGAATTAACGTGCTTAGCGACAGCCAGTATTGTTTTCGCTTATCTGAATATCTTATGAAGACTTCCATGTGATAGAATCTTTACTACTCTTCTATCGACATTTCTGCAAAGAGTAATCTTGTGTAAAAATAGACTCCATTGAATCCTATAATAGATACTCCTTAGTTTTGGTCACTGTTGGACCAGTACTGCAAAGCAGGGGAGACAATACCGTCACAACATGTAAAATTAGTTAGATTTTTTCAATCCCCGTGTATTATTTGTTGTTGTTTCAATCTATTTTGTTATTCATTTCTTCATCTAGTTTGTTTGTTTTGTTTTTATTTTCGAGTATCGTCTGTCCTGAAATGAAGAAAGTACCGTTCCATTACGTCACTGTTTTCTCTTTGGGCTACTGTAAAACTCCTGTTTATAATCTTCTATTCTAAAATCACGGGTAAAAGAAAATAAGGCAGTGCACGTCGTCTTAATAAGACATAAGACAAAAACAGATTTGAATGTAGTCAAGACAGAAACAGATTTGACTGTAGTCAAGACAGAAACAGATTTTCTTCTTCTTCCTCGTTCGTACTGAAAAGAACGTTGGTTGCGTTGTGCCCGTTTACAGCGAAGTTGCGATATTTGCGCCTTTCGGCCGACACATCCGACTTCCGCACGGCATTTTTTGGGACCGGGTTAGCCTTCCCTCTTCGATCCCTACTCACTCAGCCAGACTGCAGTGATGCAGCCTGTTTCCAGGACCACCACTTGGAGGTGGAGAGGGTCTTGGTCAGTTCTGGTTCGCTGACCCTGACGCAAGCAGTCAAGCTATGGGTCGCTGACTGCATTGTCTATTGTTGCTTCTTTGGGTCCCAGAAACAGATTTGACTGTAGTAAAGACAGAAATAGATATTATTAGGAGAAATGAAAACACACTGGCCAATGTTACAACCAGAAGAGCTTCGTCGGGGAGAAAAGATTTAGAACAGTTTTTAATGCATACATTTTTTTCTTCACGTGATGCGAACAGTAAATGGAATCCGTTGTTGTCAAAGGTAAAATATCGTGTGAAATGTCACTGCGACACGATGGAAAACCATAAAGGATATTAAAAAGAAGGAGCAGTTAGGGAGAAAACAGTCGGATGGCCAAACCAAACAAACAAAACAAACAAAAACTGTAATAGAAATAGAATGATTTTAAAGAAAAAATGAATAATGATGAACGGTAAGGAAATAAACGAATAAGGAAATAAGCTGTATTAAAGATATATGTGGGAAAAATGAAAATATACAGCTACGTATTTAAGTATGTATGCATAGTAGGGTTATGGAATCGGCATACAAATTATACGATTCCTGAAATTTTAGAAGTCCGACTCCGAATCACGATTACAGTTTTTTTTAAACTAGTCTTATAACATAAAATTCCGAGTCGGAAGTCCGGACATTTTTTTAACCGACTCCGAATCCACTTAAAAAAACGTCCGACACAACAGCCCTGATGCGTAGATCAATAACATTACTCGCATACGTCACCTGATTCGGTTTTAGGGCACGGAAAAGACCAAGAGGCTGTTGGATAGAAAATATAACAGACAATCCTACAACGTAGGGCTCAGCTCAGTCAGTGCCACACACTTGGCTCAAGAACAAACATTTCAGCTCTACACACTGCTTCACAACAAAGGTGAATCGCAAAATAGTACAAGTAAAGAAAGCAAGTACAGGTATGTATATCAGGCCCAATAAGACAATGGTATCTTGTATATAAGACCCAATAATACAATGGTATCTTGTATATAAGACCCAATAAGACAATGGTATCTTATATATAAGACCCAATAAGACAATGGTATCTTATATATAAGACCCAATAAGACAATGGTATCTTATATATAAGACCCAATAAGACAATGGTATCTTATATATAAGACCCAATAAGACAATGGTATCTTATATATAAGACCCAATAAGACAATGGTATCTTATATATAAGACCCAATAAGACAATGGTATCTTGTATATAAGACGCAATAAGGCAATGGCATCTTGTACATAAGACCCAATAAGAAAATGGTATCTTGTATATAAGACCCAATAAGACAATGGTATCTTGTATATAAGACCCAATAAGACAATGGTATCTTGTATATAAAACCTAATAAAACAATGGTATCTTGTATATAAGACCCAATACGATAATGGTATCTTGTATATAAGACCCAATAAGACAAAGATATCTTGTATATAAGACCCAATAAGACAATGGTATCTTGTATATAAGACCCAATAAAACAATGGTATCTTATATATAAGACCCAATAAGACAATGGTATCTTATATATAAGACCCAATAAGACAATGGTATCTTATATATAAGACCAAATAAGACAATGGTATCTTGTATATAAGACCCAATAAGACAATGGCATTTTGTACATAAGACCCAATAAGACAATTGTATCTTGTATATAAGACCCAATAAGACAATAATAATAATAAATTCTTTAAGCACCAAACACGGCGCATAAGGCAGAAACCAGTGCTCTCCAGGTTGTTCGTTGTGACGCCACTCCTCTTAGCTCTTGCACATTATTTAGGCCCAACGTTCTTCCTTCTCTTATTATTGTTCTTCTGAGTGTTTCTTTTGGTCTTCCTTTTTTCCTCTTACCCTCAGGAACCCAAGTGAGCGCCTGTAGTGGTATTCTGTTGTTTTGCATTCGTAGGACATGACCGATATATGACCATCGTCTTTTCCTTATATAGTCGGAGACATATTTCTGCCTAGAGTCTTCTCTTATTTGTCGATTAGTCTTGAATTTTTCCAACTGATGTTCATGAGTTTTCTAAGACATTTGTTCTCGAATGTATTCAGCTTGTTCTCCAATGATTTTGTTATTTTCCAACTCTCACAGCCGTATGTTAACACTGAGATAACATTTGAATTAAACAGACGAAGCTTGGTATGTATATTCAATGATCGTAATTTCCAAATGTTAGATAATCTATTGAAGGCGCTAGCTGCCAAAGCAATTCTAGTATGGATTTCTCTTGTTGTGTCACCATCCTGAGTCATTTTACTGCCTAAATAATTGAAACTTTCAACTTTCTGTAGACAATGGTATCTTGTATATAAGACACAATAAGACAATGGTATCTTGTATATAAGACCCAATAAGACAAAGATATCTTGCATATAAGACACAATAAGACAATGGTATCTTGTATATAAGACCCAATAAGACAATGGTATCTTATATATAAGACCCAATAAGACAATGGTATCTTATATATAAGACCCAATAAGACAATGGTATCTTATATATAAGACCTAATAAAACAATGGTATCTTGTATATAAGTCACAATAAGACAATGGTATCTTTTATATAAGACCCAATAAGACAAAGATATCTTGTATATAAGACCCAATAAGACAATGGTATCTTGTATATAAGACCTAATAAAACAATGGTATCTTGTATATAAGACCCAATAAGACAATGGTATCTTGTATATAAGACCTAATAAGACAATGGTATCTTGTATATAAGACCCAATAAGACAAAGATATCTTGTATATAAGACACAATAAGACAAAGATATCTTGTATATAAGACCCAATAAGACAATGGCATCTTGAATATAAGGTCCAATAAGACAAAGGTATATCGTATATAAGACCCAGTAAGACAAAGGTATCTTGTATATAAGACCCAGTATGACAAAGGTATCTTGTATATAAGACCCAACAAGACAAAGGCATCTTGTATATAAGGCCCATTACGACAAAAGTATCTTTTAGTGTTGAAGCCTTGGGGCTTAAGGCATCCCACGCTCTAAAAAAGAACAGTGGAAAAATTGCAGAAACATTTACACTCATTTGCCTTGACACTAAGAACAAAGCAGGAACAAGAAGGGGAAGGGGGAGTGGTGGTTGAAGCGCGAGAGTTTAAGAGAAAGAGACAAATTAATGTACCCAGCAAAAACAGCGACGCACTGAATACATACAGCCCAAGTAACCATGGTTGAATACCTCTCCTTCTGAATCCATTAACGGCGGAGGGGATACTGCCACGCCGCTAGCTAGTGTACCAGATAGAGCACCGCGCCCACAAAGTCGCCGGCAGAATACATTATCTTGGGCCGGCATAGTTTTAGCCTTCCAACTAATTCAGTGACCTGCTCTTAAATAGACATCACATTTTCTTCAGCCCTTCCGTGTTCTGGGCATCGATGCGGAACTAGATCGTACTCCAAATGTGGGAATCTGGTCGTCAGGTGGTATCAACAGGTGAAATCAGCATCTAATGTTAAAGACGGGGGGAAATACAGAAAGAAGGGTTCGCCAAAAAGCAAAGCAAAACAAAATTAAACCTCAGTCAAGTATTTTTTAAACACATTTCTTTAATTGGATGCTTCAAATACTTGAGCCCTTGTTTCACTAAGTTTCAGATAACCCAGGGAAATGAAATTTTGCAAACGACACTCTATCGTGGTACAATTTAAATTATCAAAATTTGAAGGAACCTCGAGTGAATTGTCGCGGGTTGGTCGTACAAAAATTAAAGCCAAAACAAAACAAAAAACATAAAAATTATAGAATGTTTACAAGAGTACAGCTATGAAAGGATCACAGAACTTGGTGACGTTGTACACTAAATTGTGGACAGGATCACAGAACTTGGTGCCGTAGACAAAATTGTGAATAGGATCACAGAACTTTGTGACGTAGACAAAATTGTGAATAGGATCACAGAACTTGGTGACGTCGCACACAATAATTGCGAACACTGTTGAAGCTTTTTTCCAATTCGTATCGTCGGGAGCAAAAATCTAATTAAAGACTTTTTAGAGGACCTGGTAACAGTAATAACTGCACATCCATGAAACGCGTGTTGTACTTTACGACTTCACGTGTTTCCTTTTAGTTTCTTAATCTTGTAATATTTCAATTGTCCTTTCTTCGCTAACACTTACACAATTTAGTGTTTACTTTCAACAGGTGAAATAAACAGCCATTGTGTTTTAAGAGGTTTCTTGTGAAATTAGGAGGCAAAGGTAATCTCATAGCAGAGATTGCCGTAAGGGAGTGAAGTGTTAGAGACTGCACTTTTCTAGGTTCAGCTTTGATAGGTGGGGTGACCAGATCCATTCCTTCCTGTCTTTGCCTTCCCTAACTCAAGGGGAGAGTCAGGTACCAATTTACTGCTGGGTAGACTGCAGCGTGACGCATTTTGTTTCCAGCCCGGTGCCATTGCTCCGAGGGGTCAGCGTTCTAACCATTCTCTTATGAAATTATGAAATCTAAATGCGGAAAATAGCGCCGATTGGCATAGTGGTTACAGTGCTTGCCTCTCGAGACAAAGATGCCTGGTTCGAAAACCTAGTAGCGTCATGCTCCAGTTCACCCTGTTGTATATGGATACCTGAACCTGCTCTTGAGTAAGAGAAGGCAAAGGTAGCGACGGCGGGAACTGATCACCCCACTTGATAACGCTGACATCTAAACGGTTTAGACAAAGAGAAAGTCATACACAGAGTTGAGAAGACGACTCTGGTCATGGATAGGACACACACTGAGGACACCTGTTGAAGGGCGTGCTTGTACTGCAGTACTCAGGGTACGAGAAGAGGAGGGAGGTCGAAGAAACAACGGAAAAGAGAACTGGAGACATGTGACATAAAGGGGGTGAGCTGATGGCACGGGACAGGTAGATGTGACATACGTTTGATGAAGGTCGATGCTCATTGGGGATCTGAAGGGTGGTGATGGTGATGATGATGATGATGATGATGATGAATGAATGAACGATCAATGGATGGATCGGTTTGTGAATTAACAGACAGACATACATACACAGCGACAAACAAGCTGGCAGACAATCCGACAGAAAGGCAGGTAGGTAGATTGGATGCCCAAATGAAGACAGAATACGTGGGGGGGGGGGGGGGGGGGGGGGGGGGGGGGGGGGGGGGGGGGGGGGGGGGGGGGGGGGAAAATAAGAATTTAAAAAAAAAACATTCACACAATCTCGTGCAATATACCGAAGTGGAAACAATGTAAACGAGAAATGAAGAAACAATAATTAAGAGGGTGGGAGGAGGTAGGACGAGAAACAATTACAGTGCAAATCTGAGTCATGGAAACATATATAGGTGTTTAAGTATAAAGTTTGAGAATAAAACAAGAAGGCGTACACATTAAAACATCGACATCTGAAGACAAAAATAACAACAAAAATTACTAAGACCTTTTGGAGCTGAGCTTCAGAAACATGAGACAGTTCTGTCAGTACCAACTCTTAAATAGGACCCATTCTTCTTTCTGGTTTGTTGATTTATACTGCACCAAAAACCAAGGTCACCATGCAAGCATCATTTCACAGAAGCCAACGTTCAGCGCTGACTAAAGGAAAAATGCTAGCAAATAACGACTCATGTACAAAATGGAACACATGCATTCCTTGTATGTATCAATTCAAATGTGGATCGATCAATCAATCCATCAATCAATGTTTAAGGGTGTCTTGGGGTGTACAGGCCCATGGCCAATGAGTGTATTGTTCACTCGACGTGCCGCTCGTTGTTTCTGTAACTGGCTTGTTGTTTACCAAGGTGGCAGATTTGCCTATCTTCAGCCTTCATTAGTAACTTTTTACAAACGTGGTCCTAGGCAATGGCCCAGTTCTTTACACGTGGGTCAAAGTTGAGGTCCTCGGTAGCGTACCAACGAGTCTCTCTCTCTCTCTCTCTCTCTCTGTGTCTCTGTGTGTGGATGTAACTACCCAAATCAAATCATATTTAGACAATGCCCTTCTATAACCGACGGACCTAGTGTGAAAGCTGAAGACAGCGTGCTTCGCTAAATACTACACCAAACCCCTAAAATGTAAATAAATAAATTGTTGTCGTTCGGATGATCCTGGGTTCGAGTCTCCGGTAAGCCTTTCACTTCTGTTGTTTTTCACTTTTCTACAGCTTTATATCTCACGAGTGCCTGAAACATACCTGTGTGTGTTGTAGGCCTATTTATTTACTCTAAAAATGTAACAATAAGAGTGTATAAGCGAGAAACAGTAGACAGAGAGACGACAGACAGGCAGGCAGACTGACCCACGTAATGAAGACAGAGTTTTCTATACCGGTCTCCTTTTAGGGTTGATCCCTGTTGACAAGTTTTCACTGTGTATCTTACAACCCCAGGTAGGAAGTTGTTGACAAGTTTTCACTCTGTATCTTACAACCCCAGGTAGGAAGTTGTTGAAAAGTTGAAAATTGACATGACTTATTTTAGTGCAGGTTTTTTTTTAAGATGTGGTCCAAGGAGCCCATTAGGACTCCATGAACGCTATCTGGGGGCATATGTACATAACCTACAATTATGTTTTAAAGCACACACCCCCCCCCCCCCCAGAAGGGGTCCATGGCCTTCATCGCACAAACAAAGGGACTCCGAGCCTGTGAAGGCATTGCCTCCCCTGCTTTGCAGTACTGGTCCAACAGTGGCCAAAACTCAAGAGTATCTAATATGGGCTTCAAAGGTGTCTACTTTCGCACAAGATTACTCTTGGCAGAGATGTAGATAGAAGGGTAATGACACTTTTATCACAAAGTGAGTCTTCACAAGATATTCAGATAAGCGAAAACAAAGCGCTTTGGCGTAGCACGTTAATTCTAGAATCTGCCGACCACTTTTGTGAAGAATTAAAGCAATGATTTATGTTAGCTCGTTTAAGCCGAGGCTGATTAACTCAGGGGAATTCTTATTATTCTGGTATAGATCAGTTTAGAGTGTGTGTAGTAAATTGACTGAGACAAACATGCAGTAGATTTAAAATGATTAAATCGAAGTTAAATTTGTAAAATTACAAATAACAAAATTTAATAATCACTTAGGTTTTAACAGTTTGAAAATAATTGAATAGTTTAGAAGAAAAATTTCATCATTGATGGATAATTATATATGGAACTTAGCTGCCAATGACGGTTCTGCTCCTTCTGATGGGTTGGTTCTTTTTACACTGCTCACACTCGTCGCTGGTCAAGGTTGTCGGGTGTAGCTCGTTTCCTAGAACTGTCATGGAGAGTCTACAAAGTTGGTCCTTCGTCTTAAAGCGTAGGCCACTTGTCCCTTCTTGTTCCAGAGATTGTACTTTCTGCTGGTACCACCAATAAGCCAATCCTGGCTCACATAATTTTTGCTCAGATGAATAAAAGAGACTTGAATCGGCCTCTTACACGCGTCTGGGGTGTCGTTAATTTAATAAGTTCCCTCTCTGACTTTGTGTGCTTCTTTCAGTTTCCTCAGACAGGGGCTTTTCTTATTAAAATGATAGAGATTTCCTGGGCTGTTTTTGTAAGTCCTGATAAATACTCAAATAAAAGGTGCCCGGTCTGATAAAATGGAATTCTGAATTCTAGGCTTCACTCTGGCAAGGTCTGGTGTCTTGGCAAGCGATCTTCACAGTGAAAAAAAACACTGAAATGTGTCAAGTTATATTCACTGTCTTACCCCACTCTGTTTGTTATGGGGCTCAAATGATCAGCCAATCTGCTTTGAATGATTTTGCATGACTCGTCTAGTGCAAAATTTCAAACATTACTTTTCTGAAAATGGGCTGCAAACATCCGATTGCCCTGTGTACCAACTCGCAAACAGGTCTTTAACCTCATACGACAACGTGTGTCAGATGTAACAAATGATTACTTTCGCTAAAGTAATGTCTTATCTGTATGAGCACACACAAAATCCGTCTCTTTACAACCTTGGTGGAGACGCACCCGTGCCTTATCAGTGATTAAGCAGACTGCACAGAGCGATGTACGTGTTAATCTGTGTACTGATATCGGCCGCGCCTGCGAGTAACCAACTTGGTTGTCGATAATGTTCTCACAGCCGCTCATGCAAATGTTTAGTATTATCATTCACCAGGAGTGTCAGATAAACAGGCAAGACACAATATACTGAAAGTAGCGAAAGAATGCAGATACAAAATATCTGCTACACATAGCACAGAAAGAAAGAAAGAAAGATAGAATAAGCGACAATTGAAAGCACGCAATAAAATCCGGACCACAAATGTACCGATTCCTGCCGTAGTGAAACAGAGATTAGGAAGAAGAAGGGGTCGCCCAAATCCATTATGTGACACAGCCTTCACCGGACAAACAAAGGGGTTCCGAGCCTTAATCGGACAACACAGGGGCTCCAAGCCTTCATCGGACAATTAAAGGGCTTCCTGGCACAAAACAGGTTAAGAAAACCAAGTGGAACAGTCCCAATTACAATGGTTTGGCCATGTCTGCAGAATGGGAGAAGATCGACTACCACGACAAATATGGGAAACCAATAGCGAGGGATCTAGACTTCCAGGACGACCTAGAGTTGGCTGCGAGGACAACATTAGACAATCTCTGAAGGACTGACGACTAGATATGAACCAAGCCAGCAGGAAACAGCCGATAAGATAAAATGGCGCTATCTCTGGCAAATCTCTATACCCCAGAGTAAAAGAGGAACGACTAAGTAAATAAGTATTAAAGAAACTCAACATTTTAAATATATGAGTCAGAGACCAAAGAAAAAAAAAACATGAGAGAAAATGTGAGAGACAGTCAGAAATGGACCGAGTGGGAGAAAAACAGTCTGCTAAGCTCTCTATGATAACTGAAACGGAGATTTTGAGCGTCAAAGATCTGAAACGCGACAAAATATCAAATATGATTCCATTTTAAAGAAAAGTGGTTTAAAATGTAAGGAGCGATTTTTTTATTATATAACAAAAGATATAAAAAAAACGTGCTCATATGTGGACACCCGCGTTAATATCGTTCGTTCGTTCGAACCCCTGGGGCTGAGTTTTCACTCTTTACCTTTGTGCAATTAAGGGCGATTTCCTGGGTTTACTTGCAAATCCAGAGGGCTTCCCCAACTCAGTTGGCTAGGAATTGGTAGAGTTAGTAAAACACACCAGACCCACTAACTGGCAGGTGATGCAATGTCACGAGTTGGATAACCCTCTACCCTAGAGGGGGATCTTAATCGCGTTAATATAACGGATCATCCTTACGTCTAAGTAGAGCGTGCCTGCATCGCCAAAAGGCGGATAACTTCGTATTTAGACATTTAAAAATGTGCGTGTGTGTCAGAACAATAGAAATTAAGCAAAGGACAGATAAATAAAGCTACAGTATCTGCTTCTTCTTTTCTTTCTCTTCGTTCACTTTCAGACATCAAAACTTGAATATGTTCAAAGAAAGCATTGATCAGCTTCAGATTTTTGATATCTCCGCAAAGGTTTGTTTTCGAGGAACAGTACTGGTGATGGCCATATGTGCTTTCTCTGTTCATCGTATGTTGGGCACCTTTGAAGTAGATGATCAGCAGTGTCACATAATTTCGGGTCGATCTCTTCTTCACTA
The DNA here is from genome assembly GCA_024509875.1 of Oreohelix idahoensis. Classification (NCBI taxonomy): domain Eukaryota; kingdom Metazoa; phylum Mollusca; class Gastropoda; order Stylommatophora; family Oreohelicidae; genus Oreohelix; species Oreohelix idahoensis. The sequence continues at coordinate 75,635 of JAMPIV010014962.1, read as the reverse complement.
CGGTAGTTATCAGTTACTTTTGTTGCACGTACTAATTACCTGGAATTTCCGGGGGATCGACACATTTAATTATCTCTTATCAAACATATATTTGGTATTTACAACCATTTGACACTCCTTTTTGCGATGATTCATCACATTCGCTCTGCGCTTCTCAGCTTTGCTAAGATTAGCGCAGGTAAAATCCAGATCGACCTGGTCAGTTTCGCATAGTTTTGTTTGCTCAAGCCGTGACAGGCAATAAAATTACTCTCCCGCAGACGGATTTTGTGTGCGCAAGCGACGGATAAAGAGATTACTAGTCTGTGCGACACATTTTGGACAGATATGAATGACATCATCATTTCCTGTCCACCTGTTTCAGAGACATTGCTTTAGAGGAAAGTAAGATGTTACATCTGAAACACATTTTCCAAAGAGTGTACGAACTTGTCACTTCCATATATGGGAGACGTGACCTTTTGCATCACCCACAGAATTTTCCATGTCGGAATAATTTTGAATTACCCCACTTAAAATACAGCTTTGAAACGATTGGCGGGGGTTCGAAATATAGGAACCACCAAAGTACTGATTGGACCTTGCCTAAATCGTAACAAAAAACTGCGGAGGAGGCAAAGGGCCATATAATCTGACACTTTAGCCAGATTAGAACACAGTGAGAATCGCTTGCCAAGACGACAACCAGACTGCCAGAGTTAAGACTAGAAACAAGATTCATAAATCGGACCAGACCATTGTTTGAGAAATTTTTGAGGACTTAAGAGCCCAGAAAGAAAACCTCTACAATTGTAACAATGAAAACCGGAATCTGAGGAATCTGGAACACGGAGTCAAAGTGGCAACTTACTGTTAAAGTAACGACCCCCAAGAACACGTGTAACAGGCATCTGCTTGTGCCTTAACCTGCTTCTCTGAGCAAACAATCTGTGAGCCAAGATTGGTCACAGTTGTACATTTTTCATTCTATATTTTTCATTACTAAAATGTGAAATAATATGTATATATTGCCACGTGAATATTAAAATGTGAAAATTGCTAGTGGGTGTCCAAGTCATTTGAGGCTGGAAACCTCAGCATATAGAATGATGATTTCTTGAACCACCACTGCAAGGGCTGATGACTGCCTTATTGCTAGTTTCTTAAAGATAACTAACAAGCAGGGAGCCGCGCTAGCGTAGTGGTTACCACACCGCTCTGGCGACCGGGTGATCCAGGATCAAACCCGGGTGACGGCATTTGAGGATTTTTCGTCGACCGGGATTTGGACTGGATTAACTCGAGACCTGGCGATGACATTTGAAGGAGTGTCGTCGACCAGGGATTGGCGGCTCCTGAGCCGACCCAGCTGTAATGGGTACCTCCGAAATCGGAGAGTATTTGCCTGAATGGCGAGGGACACCTGTCTCTGTACAAGAAAAAAGGGATACTCACGTAAAATCAATGTCAGGTTAGACATAAATAATAACCTGAGATTTCGCCTCGAGTATTAGCGGGCGTACGAGAAAAAAACAAAAAAAACTAACAAGCATAGGTAGTCCCACGTTCCATATGGAGCATGGAGGGAAAGATGAAAGAAATGATATACATTCTAATTATAATATTTACATTTACAAACCAGTGTAAATATGTATGTAAACATATTCACTTTAAAAATAATGAAAATTTTCAAGCTTTTCAACCAGTGTAGATGTAAATGAAAACATATTCAATCTATGTTGTGAACATTTTTCAATCAGTGTAGATGTAAATGTAAACATTTTCATTTGTATGTAGAGTAAATATATTCAATTTAAATGTAAAGTAAGTTTTCTCTCGAGGTATTAAGCTTAATTCTCAACGAGGGTAAAGTCTGAGGTAGATGGGATGGTGGAAAAGGAAGAAGGGGACACATAACTATGTGTCGGGAAACGCGATACTCAGGAGGGTGTTTTGTTTCTATTCTTTTACCATACTAGTTGGTGGTACCAGTTGAGGGTACTATCTCTAGAACAAGAAGGGTACAAGTGGCCTGTAGTCGAAGCTAGATACCATCATCGGACGGGGTTTAAAGACGAGGGACCAACTTCGGAGACACTCCCTGACACTTCTGGGAACGTGCTGCGCCCTATAACCTTGACCAGTGACGAGCGGGATCAGCGATCCAGTCTACCAAGAACCAAAACATCAGAAGGAGCAGAACCGTCACTGACATCCAGGTAACAAATAAAAGCTGCCAAGTGACCTGCTTTACAAATTACCATTACATCACACAGTGATGATAATTTTCTGATAAATAATTATTCCTTTTTTAAAACCTTGTTAAAACCTAAGTGATTTTTAAATTTGTTATTTGTACTTGTAAATATACAAATTTAACGTCGATTTAATAATTTTGAATGTACTGCATGTTTGTCTCAGTCAATTTGCTAAATACACTCTAAACAGAGCTATACCATAATAATAAGAATTCCACTGAGTAAATCAGGGTTGGGGCTTGAACGAGCTGAAATAAATCATTGCATAATCTTTTCTTCACAAAAGGCGACGGATCAGATATAAGTTAATAGTGCTCGGCCCTAAGCAGCATTGTTCTTGACTTCTGAAAATATCTTGTAGACATTCCCTTGAGACAGAAGCATCATTATCCTTGTATCTACAACTCTGCCAAGAGCAAACATGTGCGAAGGTAGGCACCTTTGAAGACCCCTATTAGATACTCTTGAGTTTAGGCAACTACTGGACCACTACTGCAAAGCAGTGGAGGCAAATCCGTGACAAGCAGTCATTTTATCGGTGCCACAGTTACACTCATCAGAAGTTCTTGTCTCTATCTTGTTGAATAGATGGTGTCTCAATCTGTTGTGGTCTGCGCGAAGTCTGATGATTACCACTTGTTCACTTCTGCTAAACTGGTAATATGTATCATTTTTTTTAATTTTTTTTTTTTTTTTTGCCGCCTGGATAGTCTGCTTCCTACTTGCTCCTGTATCTGCTCTTGATAAAACTCTTGGCCTCTTCATAAGTTATGCTTGTGTCATGTTGAGGTAGCTTTTCACTTTCTTTTGCCAATCTGTCAGCCTCATCATTTCCGGGGATGTTGCAGTAAGATGGTATCCACTGTATCACAACTCTTTTGAATTGCTGACATAGTTTGTGGAGTGTTACTCTCAGGAAACCACGATATAAAAAATAAAGCAAGACAGAAGTAAATACCGGATCTGTATGGCAAATTTTATGTGAGCACGATACACTGTATAAGCGCGTGGTAGGTGTCCTATGTGGCTGCCAGGCATGTCTAAAGGGACAATACTTCTTCTTCTTCCTCGTTCGTCCTGATAAGGACGTTGGTTGCGTTGTATCTGTTTACAGCGAAGCTGCGATATATGCGCCTTTCAGCCGCCACATCCGACTTCCGCACGGCATTTTTGGGGACCGGGTTTGCCTTCCCTCTTCGATCCCTACTCTCTCAGCCAGACTGCAGTGATGCAGCCTGTTTCCAGGACCACCACGCGGAGGTGGAGTAGGGTCTTGGTCAGCTCTGGTTCGCTGACCCTGACGCAAGCAGTCTAGCTATGGGTCGCTGACTGCATTCATCTCGTCTGCTGCATCTTTGGGTCCCTAAAGAGACAATACAAATAAAAGAATTACTGCACCCCCAGGCATGTCGTAGAAGGTGACTAATATGAGGTTGGGCATAAGGAACACATGGAAAAGAGAACTGGAGACATCCATGAAGGGGATGAAGAAGGTTTGGATATCACGTGACAGGAAGACTTGGCATACGTTTGTTGAAGACCTAAGCTCCTTTGGGAGTTAAGACCTAAGCTCCTTTGGGAGTTAAGACCTAAGCTCCTTTGGGAGTTAAGACCTAAGCTCCTTTGGGAGTTAAGACCTAAGCTCCTTTGGGAGTTAAGACATAAGCTCTTTGGGAGTTAAGACATACGCTCCATTGAGAGTTAAGACCTAAGCTCCTTTGGGAGTTAAGACATACGCTCCATTGGGAGTTAAGACCTAAGCTCCTTTGGGAGTTAAGACCTAAGCTCCTTTGGGAGTTAAGACCTAAGCTCCTTTGGGAGTTAAGACATAAGCTCCTTTGGGAGTTAAGACATACGCTCCATTGGGAGTTAAGACCTAAGCTCCTTTGGGAGTTAAGACCTAAGCTCCTTTGGGAGTTAAGACCTAAGCTCCTTTGGCAGTTAAGACCTAAGCTCCTTTGGCAGTTAAGACCTAAGCTCCTTTGGCAGTTCAGACCTAAGCTCCTTTGGCAGTTAAGACCTAAGCTCCTGTGGGAGTTGAAAGGTGAACAAAGAAGTAGTATTAGTCGTAATAGTAGTTGTGGTAGGAGTAGTAGTAGTAACCATTTGTAACAGTGGTTGTGATTGTTGTATTATTTATTGTTAAAGTTAGCTGATATATTAGTGCTGGTCTATCGCGACATAGGTGCCGGGTTCGATTCACGGTATCATCAGGCTCCAGTCTACCCAGCTGTAAATGGGTACCTGACTTTGCTCTTGAGTTAGGAAAGGAAAAGGCAGCGAGGAAGGGAACTGGTCACCCCACCTAGTATAGTGAAACCTTATCGTACAAAACTAACTTCCACCGAAACAACTGCTGAAAGAGCACGTGACTGATTGGTGCAGGTTTCCTGTAAGTGGACCAACTGCTGGGGTTCCTCCATGCTCCGCAAGGAGCACAAAGAAAAATGATGAAGAATTATGATAAGTAATGATAAGTAATGATAAGTAATGCAACAGTGCAGGAAACGGCTGTGGATGCGGCACAATCAAAACCCAGTCCCCACAAGCACTACAATAATAAGTAAAACAATATATCACAACAACACAAGCAACAATTTAAAAGACTTACTTACTTACTTACTTAGTCGTTCCCCTTCTACCGTGAGGTGTAGAGGTTTGGAAGAGAGAGCGCCAGACTATTCTATCGGCTGTCTTCCTCCTGGCCTGGTTCCATTCTAGTCCTCGGTCCTTCAAAGATTGTCTAATGTTGTCCTCCCAGCGTACTCTGGGTCGTCCTCGGGGTCTGGATCCTTGGCTCTTCGTTTCCCATGCTTGTCGTGGTAGCCGATCTTCTCCCATTCCAATGTAAAAGACAACAGGATGAATATGGGAAAACATATTCGGAAAGTAAACTCATAATTTTCTGACAACACCAAAAGTTATAACAAAGCAACGTCATCATAAAAAAGTAGTATTTTAAACAACGTAACTGACTGGAAAAAAAAGGCAAAGGATTCCGTTACACGCCCATTGAGGCATATTGGGAATATGGTGTTAGGCCCATATTTTCTTGACCATCGGCACACTAGGGGTGATGTGGTTAGCATCACGCCCGCCGCCTTAACCTACCCAGAGTTGCTCTGGTACCCAATTCATGAAGCTGGGTCGACCCCGGAGCCGTTTGCGGTATTAAAAAAAATCCCACCTCAACTGGGGATTGAACCATGGACCACCGAGCTAGGAACCCAGTGCACTAACCACTGTGCTACCGCGGCTCCCATAACTGACTGAACTATAGCTAATAAAAAAAAAAAAAAAAGCCATCGTGAGGAATAATACAGTACGGAGCATAGAATATACACAACCAAGAAAAAATATCACACTAATGAAACCCGTCCTGATATAACCAACAGTTCCACGTTTGTTGTAAATGGTTGAAAGGTGCGTGATACAAAGAAAAGAAGCAAACACTTTTTTTAAAATCTATTGCAAAAGAATGATAGGAAGCAACGTGGAAGACGCAGAAAAAAAAAGTCACGAAAGATGGAAGATCTTTGTGGAATACATTTCTCTAATACCATTTCTGTGAGTCGATCTTGATATCAGCGTTACTGAATCACTGATATATACGCAAAATATTGGATGTGTTCGTCCTGGCTTTGAACGTTACAAATCCGGCGTAGTAATACCCGCAAATCTGGTTTCTTCGAAAAGACAACAACTCGACGAGTTAACGCTACGGGAATTATCTTCAGAAGTCACTTCGTAAATAAAGAAGGAAATTAGAGGTGTGTGAACAATAAATAAGAAAGAAAGAAAGAAAATGGATTTGTGGCAGACACTTGAAAGAAAGAAAGAAATAGCACACTGGACAATACAAGAGTAACAGAAGTCATAGAATCATCGGGGAATCAAAATATCCAAACGGCACCATCGCCTCGCTATGGAAGTGAATCGTGAAAGTTATGGAAACTACCCATAATAAGTCTGGGTCGTTTGGAGGCCCTGAGTCTGATCATGGGTAACAAAGCACTCTGTTTTGGTTGCTAAGCTGGCCGTAAGCTATTCTCAATTCACTCTCGTAACGAGGCGATGGCGCCGTTTGGATAGCCTTTGGTTCGATTCCCCGGTAAGCCTATCACTCAAGTTGATTTTCTGTTGTCTAGTGTGCTACTTCTTTCTTGAAATATAGATTACTTGTTTGCGGTTTGGATGCATGAGTGAGTATAAGACTACAGGATGAAAGACAAAGGGCAGGATGTCAAACCGGACTGCGTGCCCAATTCTCAACCCCTTTAAAATAGTTCGTTCGTTAGTTTCCTTCGTAGGAATGCCTGCAACATACCCACTTTCTTTTCTTTATTTTTTGTCATTATTTATTTCTTCTTAGTGAATCGGTTCTTCGGGAAAGAAATATGGGGTGGGGGAAAGGGGAAAGAAAGAGAGAGAGAAGAGACCCCAACAGAATAATCACGTATACAAGCTTTCACTTTACTCACGTGATCACATGAATGCAACACTTTACAAACAAAACAAAGAAACAGTTCAAAGAATAACATGAAAAACGGCAGGAAAAAGGGGTGGAGGAAGTGTATATATGTGTGTGTGTGGGGGGGGGGGGGGGGCGGAGTAATGCTATGGACCAGGTCTAAGTCCAGTACATGTACCTAATGGACCGTGACTCAGACTATCTTTTCTTTAAACACCTTAGTGTCACAGAAAACTTTAACGGAAACATGAATGTAGGCTTTACACAGATTCAATGCTCACAGCTTAACACACACAAAAAAGCATCCATTCTTTCCAATCGTCAAGGTTCAAGTCGACTCACAGTATGGCGACTCCGACCTGCGTTCAAGGTACAGCTTGACAGCCAGGTACAGGGAAGGCACAAACGTAAACATGCAGAGATCGTGTTACGAAGAATTCTTTGTTTTCGCCTTCGCAATACATTTCTTAACGTGCCTTTTCCTATAGGTTCTTTTACAGGAGTTTGCTTAAACCTGGAGGTGCATTGATGAGGGACACGTTAGCTGAACGAGCTACGATTCTTCTTTTTTGCACTATCGAACACTGAATTGAAGACCCAGAAGTTGGCAGCTTCATCGCAATCATCTCAACAAATAAATGGAAAAAAAGTAAAAACACTGGTAGTACTCAAATCAGATTACGACATATTATTTCTAATTTAAGAATCAAAGACAAGAATTCGAATTGCAGAAATCTGTCTAGCTGTCTGTCTGTCCATCCATGTACCTGTCAGTCTATATTATCTTGTCTGACTATCTGCAAATCGGGCTTTCTGTCTTGTCTTGAGTCTGTCGAACTGCCTGCTTGTCTGTAATCTGTTTTTCATGCCTTGTCTGTCTATTTTCCTGTCTGTAATTCTTATCTTGTCTGTGAGGTTGTGTTTGGGGACAGCAATCTCACCATAAAATACAAATTGCTAATGGAAACTATCACTGTAACAGTAGATAAAATACTTAGCTCATGTTTTCTACACACACACGCGTGCGCGCACACGCACACATCTTCTTCTTCATGCCTAGTGGTGGAGGAGATCATGTCTCTCCACAACTTCCTGTCTCCAGTACAATTAGTATATTCTGCTGTTGACTTCTTTCCATGCCACGATGTCAAACTGTCCAGTATTTGCTCTCTTTGTCTTCCCCTATCTCTTTTTCTTCTTACCTGTTGTTACGGTATATTCCAGCTTTCCTCTTCTCATAACAAGCCCAAAAAATTGTATTGCTTCTTTCTAACTTGAGAAATACGTTTTCTTTGCGCATTGGCCTCTTTCATGACATCCTCATTACTCTTTTTGGCTGTCCATGGTATTTTTAACGTTCTTCTGTAAAACCACATCTCTGTGGCTTCCAGTTCCTTTCCTACTTGTTTACTAATTGTCCACGACCCACTCCCATATGTCAGGATTGGTTCTATATAACAGTGAAGAACTCTCTTTCTTACTTCCAATGACAAAGAATTGTTGCATTAAATACTCTTCATTTTATAGAATGTTGCTTTTGCCTGAGCTATTCTGCTCTTCACTTCTGAGATGCATCCTCCATCCGTTGTTATTAATGTGCCTAGATATTTGAATTTAGTGACCCGTTTTAAAACTGTTCCATTTACCCGGTGGAAGCCCTTTTCTCTGAGACGGCAATTTTTCTATCCTTTTTGCTATTAAGGCTGAGGCCTTTATTTTCACTTTCTATCACTATTGTATCAACCATTTCCTGCAGCTCTCCTTCACTTTTTTCTATTAAGACTGTATCATCATCGTATCTCAAGCTGTTTATATTATGTCCACTAACGGATATTCCTGATATATCCTCCAGTGATCTCATTATATTTTCACTATTCAGACTGAACAGACCTGGCGACAGTACTCCATCCCTGCCTGACACCCTTTTTTACTTGCTGATGCGTGCCTATTTGGCTGCTAATTCTTACAGCTGCTGTTTGTTGCCAGTACATGTTCTTTATTATTCCCAAGTCTTTACCATCAATATATACGAATAACCACAAGGAAAGGTTGAGAAAAGATGTGAAATAGGAAAGAATAAACATAAGGAAAGGTTGACAAAAGGTGTGAAATATGAAAGAATAACAAGAAGGAAAGGTTGAGAAAAGATATGAAATAGGAAAGAATAACCAGAAGGAAAGGTTGAGAAAAGATGTGAAATATGAAAGAAGAAACATAAGGAAAGGTTGAGAAAAGATGTGAAATAGGAAAGAATAAACATAAGAAAAGGTTGAGAAAAGATGTGAAATAGGAAAGAATAAGGAAAGGTTATACACACGTTATACACACACGATGAAGATGAAAAAAACAACAACAACAGCAACAAAAAACCTCACTCACACCTGCATTCCAGTCCATATCGCTTAATGGTCATGCTCGAAAAATTTTTCCACAGATAGAAAATCAGTTAACCACATTTGTACAGCTTCGAACTTAACATCTTTTCTTAACGTAGTTCAACTTCTTGAGTGCTATACAATTTCTCTACGGGTATTCATGTGTACTACCTGGATTCCGGCAATCAGGTATGTGAACCTGATTCCATTAATGTCTCTAGAACGTTGTTAATGTTCCGCATCGCTGTGCCCTCAGAAGTCACATTTCCCCGACATCACTTGCTTTCCCTGTATTTCGTTTCGGTTATGACTTTACTACGTCACAATTTCTCTCAACATGTCCCTTTCGGTTACATTTCCTATTTCACAATTTTTCTGTCTGGTTGGTTATTCTTTCTCGAATTACATCTACCCTCAACCCTTCCGTATGTTTATTATTTCCTATTTCAAAGCTTATCTCAACCTTTCATTATGGTTATTCTTTCCTATTTCACATATTTTCTCAACCTTTCCTTCTGGTTATTCTGTCTCATTTCACATCTATTCTGGGGCAAAGTCTACAGACAGGGGGTATGATGTGCTGGTGTTGTGGGTAGTGGGTTTCCCCCCTTGCTTCACCCTAGGCCTAGTGAATTCTGTTCATGAAAGGAGCGACCATTGCGGTGTTAGTCTCTTGGCCTAGCAAAACCTCTCATACCCCAAGATCGTTGTGCGTGGTGAAGAGCCACACCCTCCTCGAGGTAGTCCTGGTAACTGAGGGTGCGAATCCTCAGGCTAAACACAACGGATCTAGAGGAGCAAACCTCGATAATAAAACCGGTGCACTACACCGTACACGCCCTCTGTGGGTGGGAAGGAGCCAGATGGATACTGAACAAGTCTGGGAGTGGGAACGAGTGTGGACTGCTCCCTGAAGATCGGAACCCATCGTACAGGCACAGAGACTCAGGACGTGACGATCCTATTGCCTTCAACTCTTGGTCACATGCCTAGAGCCTCGGAGAACTCGGCGTAACCAGCAGGCAATTTGGTGGCGGGGAAAGAGCACTGTGAGCCCTACCTTGGCTACGTATCACAAGGAGACGCAGAAACACCCCCTTTATCTCCCCCAGAGCTGGCACAGTACACTTCTGGCTTCTACCCGGGGCGTTAGGAAATCCACAGGCACCCCAGCATCACAATGCCAAGAAGATGACAAAGTTGGAATTTACTAACTCAAACCTGGCAGAGCAAGTCCTCCAACAGATGCGGCCGATGCTGGGCCCACTGGCGCGCGGACACGTCCCGATCCCCATCGAGACTTGCCCGGGGAGCCCACCCCGGCTCAAAAAAGCAGAGAAGGCCACTCTCCAAACCTCCGATGTCTTGCGGGCAGTGTTAGGATGTGCAAGAACATGGACAGGAAGACTCCACAACTTCCCCACTGAAGACACGCCCACGGCGACCGTTGCCTCAACTGGCTGTGTGTGGTGTACCCGGAAACGGGGCCTCCCAGTACTGAGACACAGTTAAGTCCCCGATGTCATTTATCGGTGCAGAGTTGAGAGAGATGGCTGAGCATCACAATCCCCCCTGTGTTGCAGCATGATGAGAACCCAGAATTGCACACTGAGCTTGGGGGGAATCACTTGGGCACCAGACTTAATACTGGCTCTTGACTGGATGGCCGCATGCAGGAGATTTCTACAATGGGGGGTTGGCAGGTGGTGGGTATCTGGAAGTGGCTCTGTGCAGGACGTGAGGATTCCTTGGGTGAGCCCAGAACCAGAGCACAGCATTGTGCAAGCTCTGCATAGTTGGAGAGCCCCCTGGATGACGGGGAATGCACAGTGTGCTACCCCACCTGTCCCCAACTGCTAACTTAGAACCAGAAGTGGGGTCCTCTGTATGCGTGCCAGGCCAGGATAAAATGCCTGGGAAAGAGAATGGAGCTCAGAACTCCCTAACTCAAAGTTGCAGGATGGCAGGAAAGACAGGGCTATTTTGAAGATAATGCAACCATATTTTCACCATACGAGCTCGGACGCCGCCTCGGTAAACAAGGTCCGCGCAGAGCAGTGACACCCCCAGGCTGCTTGCGAATAGTCTACTACTGGGAACATAAACAGATTAGGGATGAGCCCACTCTCCCGTTGAACAGGTGCTAAAGTCATAGATACTGGGCCAGAAGGCGCACCGGAAACCACAGTATCACGCAACTCGCTTTTTTTTTTTTCTATGGAGAGTACACCGTCAAATAAATCTCGTACTGGTGCTCGCCCTGTGGAGCTCCACCAGGCAGGTGCAGTGCCGGGCTCTGAGCCTCGACAGAGCCCACCCTCAGCTACTGGAGGACCCTCTAGACCGTCTTGTGGAGTCAGCAGACGGCGGAGGAGAACTACTGACCAAAACAAAACAGAAAAAGAGAAACCCAGAGTGCCACTTGTCATGATGCACTGGAATGCAGAGGGAGTGAACAGCAAGCAGGCTGGATACAGCAAAAAGACAGAGCTGGAAAACATCTTGTATGAGAAGCAAGTCAGTGTTTGCTGTATCCAAGAGACTCACTTGAAAGCAGATCAAACCTTTAAAATAAGGGGATATCAATGCTTCAGATCCGACAGAAAAGATAGACGAAAAGGAGGAGTACTTACTCTTGTAAGGAATAACATTCCTGCACACGAAAGGAAAACCTTCATGGATGGAGCAGAATATCAGCTGTTGCAGATAAAGGTAGACAAGATGGAAATAGAACTCCTGAACTATTACTGTCCGAACAACAAACCCCTGAGTCTCAGCTCTATACAGGTACCAGCCACCAACTTTATAGCAGTTGGAGACTTTAATAGCCACTCCCAGAGCTGGGGCTATAACCATCTGGATCACAGAGGTGAAGAGGTTGAAACTTGGCAAGATGATCACTCCCTAATCCTAGTCAATAATGCCACAGATACTCCTACCTTCTACTCCAGAGGATGGCACACAACTTCAACACCAGATCTTGCCTTCTCCACACCAGATATAGCTGGATCTATTAGTAGAGAAGTAGGAGACCAACTAGGGGGAAGCGACCATCGCCCAATCTTTCTTACTGTCCAGAGTGCAACTCTCAGTACAGGCCCAGCCATTACAAGATGGAACTACAAAAAAGCCAACTGGGGTTTATTCAGGCATCAGGTGAACACGCTGCTGTCTACCCTCAAGGTACAGAACAGAGACATTAATGAAGTGGTAAAAGACTTCAACAGATGCATACTACAAGCTGCAAAAGAAACCATTCCCAAAGGATGCCGGCGTAACTACATACCATACTGGTCCAGCACACTCCAAGAACGTCAGGAAGCCATGGACAGGGCTAGAAAGGACGCAGAGTCTCAGCCTTCACTTGAAACTCACAACAAATGGAAAAAGGCTGTAGCAGAGTTTCAGAGAACAAAGCTAGAAGAAAAACGGAAAAGCTGGAGAACTAAAACGGCATCGCTGAACCTTGAGAAAGACGGCAGGAAACTTTGGAGATTAGTCAAGTCTCTAAATGAAGAGCGTTCCTCACCTAGGCAGACTATCACATTGGATGAAGGTGGCAAACTTTTCAGAGGAAAACAAGCTGCAGACTTGTTTGCTAGAAGATACAGTTCAGAAAGCAACTTACCCATTAACATAGATCATCAGAGAGAGATAAGAAAAGAAATACTGGCAACCATGGGACAGACAGATACTCCTGCCCCAATGAGGGAACCCATCACACTAGGAGAACTACAGAAGGCTATTTCCAAGCTTAAGTTTCAAAAGTCACCCGGCCCAGACAAAATCAGCAACGAAATGCTAGTAAATCTGAGCTCAGCAGCAAAGACAAAACTGCTTGAGATATTCAACCACAGCTGGTTGAAAGGAACGGTACCCCCTTGAAATGGTATTTAGAGTCTGAGCAGATCCTGGTGCCGGAACAAGCTGGATTTAGAGAATGCTACAGTATAGAAGACCAAGTTACTTACTTGTCTCAAGCAATAGAAGATGCCTTCCAGGAGAAGAAAAAGGTCCTAACGATCTGGGTCGACTTCAAGCAGGCCTTTGACAAGGTGTGGAAAGATGGCCTCACTGCAAAACTTAGGAGAAGTGGAATCCAGGGCAACATGATGAAATGGATCCAGTCATACTTGCATAACAGGAGAACTAGAGTCACTCTTGACGGTCTGCAGAGCAGAAAAGTGTTGCTCCATCAGGGTTACCTCAAGGAGGAGTAATTTCCCCAACACTCTTCCTTGTTTACATCAATGACCTGGTGAAAGATCTCCCTGCAGGAGTGAAAGCTGCCTTATATGCAGATGACCTAGTACTCTGGTGCGCTGATGAAAATGTCACCACAGCAAATTATAGAATGCAGCGGGCAGCAGACATGCTAGTGTCATGGGCAGAGAAATGGCTTATCACAATAAACACAGACAAAACCTCCACAACACTGTTCTCCCTCGCCCCCAAGGACAAATCAGCTAACATACACCTAGGGACAACCGTGATCAAGGAAGAAAGCTACCCCACCTATCTTGGGGTGACATTTGACCAAAGGCTTACATGGAATAAGCATATTGAAAATGCAGAAGGAAAGGCCCGAAGGCGACTAGGCATACTCAAAAAATTAGCAGGTACCAACTGGGGAGCAAATGAACGAAATCTAAAGAAGATTTATAATGGAGTAATAAGACCACACTTAGAGTTTAGCTCAGCAGCATGGTCATCAGCTGCTAACTCACATCTGCAGTCTTTGGACAAGGTGCAAAATCAAGCTCTCAGGCTCATTACAGGAGCCATGAAAACTACACCAATAACAGAGATGCAGAAGGTTGCTGGATTACAGACATTGTCCCATAGAAGAGACACAAAAACCATGATCCAGATGGAAAAGTATAACAGTATGCCAATGCACCCAATGAAGGCAAGACTAGATGATCTGGCATTGGGACGTCTAAAGCGTAGCAGCTTTGTGCATCGGGGGAAAAGACTTATAAGACAGCATCAAGAAGACCTATCCATGAAGACAACACCAATGAAGCCCACCCTATACCCTGTACCATGGGAGCAGGCCAGCAGTGCCCTCCAAATTAATACATCAGTCAGTGGTCTCACAAGTGGATGTGAGTATAATGATCTGCAAAAACGAACTGCTACATTGAGTATGATCCAAGAAAGCTATCCCGATCAATCATGGATACATGCCTATACAGATGGATCAGCAACTAATGCTGTTAGGAATGGAGGTGCCGGTATCTTTATCTCATATCCTGACAACCACTATGAGACTAGGCACATTCCCACTGGTAAATTCTGTTCCAACTATACAGCCGAGGTTCAAGCTCTAGAGCAAGCTGCAAATATGATTTATAACACCAACTCTGACTGCCACCAGGTAGTCATCCTCACAGATGCACTGTCTGTCCTGCAAGCTCTCAAGGGTGGTAAACTCCCGCATCTGAGAAATGAACTAAACAAGGTAGCTGCCAAAAAGAGAACCATACTTCAGTGGGTACCATCTCATTGTGGTGTACCCGGAAATGAAAAGGCAGATAAACTTGCAAAAAAGGGAGGAGAATGTGAACAAGAAGATAATGAAGTCACATACTTTGAGAAAAAGAGAGCTATCCAGACTATCAGAAGAGAACAGAACCAACCCAAAGACGACTATCACACTCTCGACCGGCAGGGACAGATAACTATTTTTCGACTCAGGACAGGGCATAACAAACTGAATAAACACATGCACAAGCTACGATTGTCTGCTTCACCACTGTGCACATGTGGATTAAACGAACAAACTGCTGAGCATGTTCTACAGGACTGTCCTCTGTATGACCAGTTAAGAAAGATATACTGGCCCAATGACTCAACACTAAACTCAAAGCTATATGGAGTTAAAGAGGAACTTCAAACAACAGTCGAATTCATCATGAGAACTCGTCTGACGGTGTAATCATCAAAGATGCGATCGCAAGAAGAAGAAGAAGAAGACATCTATTCTCAACCTTTCCATCTGGTTATTTTTTTCCAATATCACATCTTTTCTCAACCTTTCCCTCTAGTTATTCTTTCCTATTTCACACCTTTTCTCAACCTTCCCCTCTGTTTATTCTTTCCTATTTCACATCTTTTCCCAGCCTTTCCTTCTAGTTATTTTTTCCTACTTCAGATCTTTTCAACTTTTCCGTCTGGTTAGTCTTTCCTATATCACATTTGCTCTCAACCTGTCCTTCTGGTTACTGTTTCCTATTTCACATATGTTCTCAACCTTTCCCTTTGGTTATTCTTTCCTATTTCACATTGGTTCTCAACCTTTCCTTCTGGTTATTCTTTCCTATTTCACGTCTTCTCTCAGCCTTTCCCTTTGGTTATTCTGTCCTATTTCACATTGGTTCTCAATTATCCAACCGTTCCATCACTGGCGCGAGGAGCAAACAAGGTCGACTGGCAGTGTCGACTGGCAGTGTCGACTTCATTCATTCATACTTTCATTATCCTCAACTGCCTATAGAGCAGGGGTCGGGAACCCAGGAGCTTTTGGAATCTACTTTAGCAACACTGAGCCCTCTAAGGATTTACCACACACACACACAAACACATGTAAGTGTGTAATTTTAAGCGGGGTGGAGTTGATGAACCTTACAAAGACAAGAATGCGCATCTATCTCATGCAGTTCACGAATATATTTTAGTAGTCAGCTCGAGAGTTTTCATTGAGAATGCGGAAAAAAGTAGGCTACCTCTGATCCCGGTGACACCACGATTTTAAATGCTGGCGGGACAAGTCTAGTCCGAAATTTCCCTAGTTTAAAAAATCTTTCTTTTTCCCCATGCAGTGGCCTAAAGATCTACCAGATCATCTACTGGGATCTATCGGTAGATCGGGATCGACTGGTTGCCAACCCCTGCTATAGAGCATAGACCGTCCATAAGTTCAAGCCAAACATTTCTATATTGTATCAACAGTCCAATGTCTCTGTAAGTTTTGCTTATCGATTTCAAATCTGTCGCTATTTCCCTGTTCTATATGTTTTTCTGTTTCCTTTATGTCTCCTACACTATGAACTCCACATGAAAGACTGCCTTGTAATGCTATTTTTTTTTTAAAAGGTAGTCTCATGGCCGTTGCTGCCGTAGGGGAGTGAAGTGTTACAGACTTCACTATACTAGGTACAACTTCGAGAGGTGGCGGTGACCAGTTCCCCTGCTGGCGGCCTTTGCATTCCCTAACTCTAGAGTAAAGTCGGGAACCCTTTTACAGCTGGGTAAACATTTTAAATAAGTAAAGAGGGAGACTAGAGTCCTGGAAAGAGTAAATACACAACTCACAACAAATGTATGTTTCAGGCACTCGTGAGAAAATAAAGAATCAGAAAACGTGTTGCTGTTCTGTTGTCTTGTTTTCTAATTTATTTTTCACGAGTTCCTGAAACATATTTTTATGTGTATTATTTGTTTACTGCTGGGTACAAGGAGCGTTCGGCCACCGTGTTTCGAACCCGCTACCTTAGCCGCGACAGGCCAGCGATCTAACCACTCTACTAATCGGACGTTTCGTAATGCTATAAATGAATTTAATCAGCATGCGTAACATCTAATGCCAAAGTCTTTTCCACACCAACTATTCCACTTTTATTTGTATCTTCCGGTGACTTGCTCGTGCTACTGCTGTTTGTTTGTTTGTTTAGCTTAAAAATGTCCACGCGATGGAGTAGCCAGCCCCCATTTCCCCAACCCTACAAAGTCGCATTCTACAGCCTTTCTGTTTGTTTCAATATATTAAAGATTTGCTCAGTACACACATGCGTTCCTCGGTGACCCGAGTGTAGGCCCTGTAGTACTAAGAGTAAGGTACAGCGTTACTATTCTTTGCTCGTCTTTAGGGCCCCGGCAACACACGAGCGACAGTGCCGACCAAAACTGAAGTAATAAATTTAAAATCTAAGAAAGAAAATGTGACAGGGTGGGGGGGGGGTGAGAGACATATATATATTTAAAAAAAAAAGGAAAGTTAACTAAACACCAAGATACAAATGTCGGGTTCTACAAGATTGACAAACATGGGAATTGTATTGTAGTCTAATTCTGTTCCAGCACTTACCTTTATTAGCCGTGCCAAAATCGAACAGATGAAAGCATTCAAGAAGATTGAGAGCTGGAAGAGGGGTAACACCCACTACATCCGACAGTGGCTGTGTTTCGAGAAAACCCCGAGTCAGAACAGGTCTTGCTGTCTGTTCAAAACCTGAGGGAGGAAAAAAAAAATAGAAACGTCATTAAAGTAAATTTGTACAAATGATTCTAAAAGGCATCGCAGAAACTGTAACGCTGGAAGAAAGCTGACTCCTTTGATTCGCTAGAAACGGATGGCTGACTCCAGGTTTTCCAGAATAGCAGAGGGGGAGAGATGTTAGGAGTACTTGACGTTTTATCGTCAGGGCTTTGTACCTTTAAATCAAAGTTGCCATGCATGAAATGTCAGGAAATGTTTCTGTGTAAGAGTGCACGGAAAATTAAGTCTGGTACACATTGCTGTTCATATACAGACAGGCAGGTAAACAGACAGGCAGGTAGACAGACTCACGAAGAATCAGAAAGTAGTTATGCCAATTCACAAGACGACAAACAAACGTACGATATTCATTAATGTACCACCCTTCAACCCCCAAGGAGCAGAGGCCTTCAACTAACATTCGTCAAGTCCTGCCTGCCGCATGTCATCGGCTCAAGGTCTGTCCTTGTCTTTATGAATTCTCATTTCTCTCTCCAGCTCTCTGTTCCATTTGTTTTTCGGCTCACCTCTACTTCTGTCACCAAACTTAAACAAACATTATGGATAAGTCCACTAAACATGGACAAGCAGACATACATACAGTTGAAACGTTTTGCCTATGTATAATAAGTAGTGATCTGATAGTGTTCGAAGTTGAAATTCGTCAGGGAATCCGAACGATTTCTGACAAATCCGAAATCCAGCCTATAATTTTTCAATACTTAGACCTTGAGTGGAAGATAATAGATTGGATAACGTGGCACGATTAAGCTGAAGGTCTATACAGGAACTATATAAGTACTAGAGAAACAAGAAATGAGAGGATAGGATAACGTGGCACGATTAAGCTGAAGGTCTATACAGGAACTATATAAGTACTAGAGAAACAAGAAATGAGAAGAAGAAGACGCTGGAGATGGATAGAACACACACTGAGGAAACCTCTTGATAGCATTACCAGACGGTTCCTGTTCTCGAATCCCTAGGGTAAGAGAGGTACAGGAAGATCAAAGAACACATGGAAAAGAGAACTGGAAACAGATATGAAGAACACATGGAACAGAGAACTGGGAACAGATATGAAGAACACATGGAACAGAGAACTGGGAACAGATATGAAGAAGTCATGGAAAGAGCTTCAGATAATGGCACGTGACAAGAAGATTTGGCATAAGTTTGTTTTGCAGGCCTGTGCTCTGTTGTTTAAAGGTGACAAGAAGAAGAAGCGATGCTCCTTTGGGACTTGAAGAGTAAAGAAAGTTTTCATTGTTTGTCTGATTTCTCGCACCTATCAGGAAATTTATTAACGGATTTTAGGATATAAAAAAAAAAGATTCAAGAGTATCAGACTTTTTACATCAGAATTTTCCTTTTCGTTCCATATGGAGCATGGGTCACCTGTAACTGGTCACTTTACAGGAAGCCTGCATCAAATCATGCTTGTGCTTTTACAGCGGTAGTTGTTGTAGTACTGTTTAACATGATGAGGTTGCCAGCTCTACGCATAACCTTAAATTTAGACGCCTCTTACGACATGCTTGAGGGAACAGTAGCCAGATTCTTGGTTGGTCTCATCAGAGCCCCCACCCCTGAACTACACGGAGTAACCTAATGATAATGTTGTATTTAATGACCAGATATTTATACCTGCTTGAACCAACATTTATACTCCTCTCCATTTTACCTCAGACTTTCATACATCGGTGCTTGCGTTAAACAAAAACATGGTTGAAATAGTATAACTAGGACACCAGTTTGGAATTGATGACAAGAACCAGACGACAAGTGCCAGTGGAACAAGAGTTGAGAAGAAGACGCTGGGGATGGATAGGACACACACTGAGGAAACCTGTTGATAGCATTACAAGGCTGTCCTTGTTCTGGAATCCCCATGGGGAAACAGGGGCAAAGGCAAACCAAAAAAAAAAAAACACGGAGAAGAGAACTGGAGACTACAGTGAAAATTACGAGGAAGACGTAGAAAAAAACTTGAGCTGATGGCACGTGACAAGAGGTCTTGGCATGTGTTTGTTGAAGGCCTATGCTCCTTGGGAAGTTAAAGGGTATTGATTGATTGATTCTCCTCATCACTCTTTCAAACATTAATTTTTTTCATACTTCCTGCTCATCCGTCTTCATATCAACTACTTCCTACACTTTCTGCACGTGACGTGTGACGCAATTGTATTTCCTTGATCACATCGTAAAGAAAGCAAAAGACATACCATCAAAGAGATGGAGAAACAGCTACAAGAGGAAGGCAAAGGAAGGATGAAACCTGAAGGAGCTTTGAAAACAGGAAGAGAAAGCAATGAAGCAGGTAATGCAGGCTGACAAATGATATGGACTGAGAGTCCTGACGATCTTCCCAAGTGGACAAATGGAACGAGGACGTAATAGATTGGGGGGAAGTCACAGCAGCCTGGGAGGAGAGGACAAGGAAGGATAACTGTATACAGATGACAATAGGTGTGTGGAGTGGCCCTGGGTAAAAGTAGAACTCTCTTTTAAAAATGTGTGAGAAGATTTGCAGTGTGGGTCCCCCTCAGGGTAAAGCCGCACTGATGCAAACTGTGGAACGTCTTTCAGGATAGAAGCAAACCGTTTTAACGCAATGACGTTTTTAGTATTTTGTTTTTGTTTTGCTTCGCTAATGTGCAAAGCAATATGTTCGACTGGCACAGTGGTTAGAGCGCTTGCCTCTCGTAACAAAGTAACCGGGTTCGAAACCTCGTGAAATCACCCTCCAGTCTACCTAGCTGTAAATAAGTACCTGACACTGGTCTTGAATTAGGAAAGTCAAAGCAGCGAAGAAGGAAACTTTCTCACCCTAACTCATGAAGTTGGACCTAGCACAGTGAAGTCTCTAACACTGCACTCCCTCATGGCAGTTCCTGCTGTGGGACTACAATTAACTTTGAGCGTCCGAACGGCCAAGCGGTTAGAGCGATTTTCTCTCGCGGCAAAGTAACCGGGTTCAAGGACATAAACCTGGTAACGTCACGCGCCAGTTTACCCAGCTGTAAACAAGTACCTGACACTGCGCTTGAGTTAGGAAAGGCGAAGGCAGCGAGAAACGGTATTGGTGTCATCACCTCATAAAGCTGGACCTAGTATAGTGAAGTCTCTAACACTATACACTACGGCAGTATCTGCTATGCGACTACCTGTACCTTGTTACTTTTAAGATATCTTTTAACTGCTCTGCAGTGACTAATAGTGCTGGAGAATCTAGTCAATCAATGACCCTGGTTTCCTCGTGAGACGAGACCAACGATTACATACTTTGATTTATCTCGTCTCACTACCACTCTTCAGATGACTTCAAGTGTGTCTTTAATTCTTAAGTTATTTGTTTTGTGTTCGGAGACTCATTACCATCGGAAAATTACGAAAAACCTAATGTGACGAAATCAGTTGCACACTTTTCATAACTTTCGTTCTCTCCGGCAGTATCACCTCATTTCTTCATTTTCCTCACCGATCGTCCTATTATTTGGCATATTTTATGCACTTACATTTTTTGCTCTGAACACTCCCTAGACTTGTTTACATTTCGCCAGGTGAATCGTAGTAATACAAGGCTAATTAGATAGGTCAGTGGTCACTACGTTTATCACTTAAGTCGTCTAGCCACCTTTGATTGAGACGATCTTTGTTGACACATGTGGTCTAGCCCAATCGACGGAAAGAAATCCGTCTGAGGGATTCACGCAAACACAGGTGATAATACGTAATCGCTTCCGCTGTATTATCTCTGTAGCAATAGTACGAATAACCTGTCAGAGGAGACAATATGGGCGGAAGGTATTAGTCAGAAAATAAGTTCACCGATGTGTTTGTGAGTTTGTACAAATACAATCGGAAGCATTAATGCCATATTTGAAAGTGGTCACGAGTGTAAAATTTAAAATTTGATATGTTAAAACACTCAGGGGATAGTAAGGATTTAACACCCCGACCCACATAGTTCTAAAGAGCTTACCATTGGTTTAATTTGAGAGCCGGAATAGACTTTGGCTTTCATTGGCAAGGTTGTACCAATCTGGGGCTTGAACTGAGAAATGGAAATATAATCTAGCGAAATCGGAGACCCAAATCAGACTGCATCGCAACGTCAAATTAGCATCTCCCAGTAGCCAGAGAGAAGGATCGGACAAGGTATTCCAGTATTAATAGTGACAGGTCAAAGTATTTGAGCGTCTTTATAATTTAAAAGAGAACCCGCATTTTTAAATACAAAGACTGGAAACTTAAGGAATCAGAGCACCCGTCATAAGAAGAATACAAAAATCTCCCATAACAAGTGTTCGAAGCATCTAAACAAATTTGCTGTGTCCATTCTACTGTGCCAGGAGATTGTGTTCCTAAGTAATTTTGGGTAAGTTGTAAACATTTAGTTTACCATGTGAATTGTGACATGTCTGCACTTGTTAAGTGGTTTTATCCGTCATAGGAGGCTGGTAACCTCAACATATGAAAATAGTATATTCATAAACCAGTACAGCAAGCGCTGGTGATTACTTCTTGCTAGTCGTACAGAAAACCGACAGCAGAGGTGACCCCAGACTCCGAATGGAGCAGTGAGAAGTGATTATTACATCACATGTGCCTAAAGTGTATAGTATCATTTTGTGAGATACATGTACCTTGTTAATTGTAGTTCAGGCAAGCCATTGCCTTCGCGCTGTCCAGACACATGTTTCCCATTAAAGTAACCAGAATAATAACGGTGATTTCTAATCATATTCCCCGAGTTATACTGTGTATACTCAGGGAGAATAATTATTCAGAAAGGCTAACATTGGTGGGTGGACAGCGAGACCATGCGCCTGTTAATTTGCAGCCCACAAATGTACTTAGCAGAGGCATTTGTTCTTTTTTCCCCCTAAAGTTCGTGGTTCAAAGCTACAAGACGGTCCTCAGTACCAGACCTGTCTGAAGTAAGAATCTTCGCCACTATCTTTGTGATTCAAGAGCTGTGTACACGTTGTGAAGACATCCACCTTGACATTAGGAGTGAAGTTCATCTAGACGCCTCTAGAGAAGAGTCCTCATCACAAAAAAACCTCACAACGACACAGTGCAGTACTCAGCAAGCTAAGTCTTTTGTAACAGGCACGCAAAGGACACTAATAACCATCAGTCCCCAATTACGTCTCAGTAAAGACACATATTTTTTTTTTTAAATTCATACTTGATTGAGTTCTTATAGATAAGAGAGCACATGTATGATCGACAATCTTTAATATATATATACATATATCTTCAGCCATAGAGCCAAAAATTAATTATAAAAGGAATTTTGCTGAATTAACTCAGCTGGGGGCTCTGTAGTGGATTTGATGGTATTGTGTGATTGTGATATTACTTAATGTGATGCATGAGGTCAGCTGTGAAGGCTCCTGAGATAAATGTAGCTGTGAATTTTCAGAAGGCCCTTCTTGCTACCACTACGACCTCACACCTATCTTTTTTTTTTCTAATGATATGTAATGTGTTGTGGTAGTTTACATACACACACACAGATATTTAATAAGTCTAATAATATTAATAAAATGTTATGACACACTGAACTAACTCAAGCTGTGTAAAATTTTTGATAATAAATTTTCTTTAAGTTTATTTGTTCTGAACCAAGGTTTTATTTTGGTCAGAACATATGAAAGGTTTTGCAATTATTAATGAAATGCATGAATATATGGCATAATAAATGAAAGGTGTGTACATATATATGTTACCAGACTAGTTAATATTACTACTGTTTATGGTTGTAATTTTTCTGGGAGAACGTTTAATGGATGTGCTGTTGGGGTGGCCTCATCACTCCCTGTCTATGGCGACTACACATTGTCCATTTATTGAGGGTATTATAATTGGTGTGTTAGAAATTAAGTTGGTGAGTATTCAGCAGTCCAGACGCTCACGTATCTTGAATGAGTAATCTGGTGCTGGAATCAGGTGGCCCCACCTCTCCGTGCTTGGGGGCAATGTCAGGCTGCTCTGCCAAAATATAAACTGCACGGGTCCACTCTTGTAATATTCAACACCTCATTTGACACCACATTGGTGCCAAATAAAAACTCACAGTTCTGCAATAAAGTATTGGTCATGTGTCAGAATTCCATCCTCTAAACCATTTCTGGACACAACACCACACACAACAACAACACCACATAGACGGGTCAGATCTCTTTGACCAAACAACACATCTTACCAAGTTGGTTTCACATAGGATAAGTTCTCCCAGACTACATATTCTGAAATATGTTCATTAGCTTCCTGCCATAGAATAGGATAGGTGATATGTTCCACTGATCTCAACACTTGATCTGTCCTTCATAATCCTTGCTGGAGTTTATGTATTTTATTTGTCTCTAGACCCTGAACTGGGGCGGGGGGTCTAGAGCGAATCCTTACTTGTTGTAAGGGATAGATTTTGATATGGCAGTATCAAATCACTCGAAACATTAAACAAATATTAAAATATACAAAGAAATAATTTCAGTCTTACCAGAATTATGAATATAGAACACAGTTAATTGCTAGCAAAACTCAGCTGAGCTGCTGGCTTTAGTATGCCGTCCCTCTAAATATTTCAATTAGCTTCTGGGAATTACACCACTAAATAATTCACTGTGTCTACTAGGACAACTTATGACAAATGGCAAAAATGCGCGTCTGAGCGCCGATAATATATTCATCTATGGCCAATCACCGCCTTTTTCTTTTCAAATTCAAACCTCCTACCAAAAAGTCATTTCAGTCATACCTCAGTCAAGTATGTATTATTGTCTGTTGGTCCGTCTGTCTCTACTT
This sequence comes from Oreohelix idahoensis, assembly GCA_024509875.1. Classification (NCBI taxonomy): domain Eukaryota; kingdom Metazoa; phylum Mollusca; class Gastropoda; order Stylommatophora; family Oreohelicidae; genus Oreohelix; species Oreohelix idahoensis. The sequence continues at coordinate 51,473 of JAMPIV010014962.1, read as the reverse complement.
GCGTTTCACAAAAAAACACACTTGTTTTTTTTTGAACCAACTCCGCCTTCCCCTACACAATTTTGCCTTTAAAGTTATTTTTAGCCACAGTTCACCATCCCATCCCGTCTCTTTCATTCCAACTAGATTTTAGCACTTGAGTCTCAAGGCTACAGTTTTTTTGAAAATTTGGGACATTTTTTGTTCCAATGCAGACGCTCGCTGATATGAACAACACAGTCTTTTGTCAATATCTTTCTTATTATCTTTCCGTCTGTATAAATGAAAGCATATTATTTCACTGCTCAAGATGGGCCATCCGGCCAGCTAGGTTTTATATTCCTAACATTATTATTAAGAAAAAGTTACTTTTCAAGGTTAGTTGGTTTTTTCGAAATATTTCTAGCATCTTCTGTACTGCGTTTGCCGCTGAATTCAAATAAACGGACTAAGTTATCGCAAAAGCGTCCAAGAAATGACTGTTGCGTATAATAGCTAAGGTCCCTCTTGTCGATTTCTTTACCTTGTGTCAACTTGGGGACGTGACTTTTCCTCCTTTCCCCACCAATTGCGTCTTTTAGCCTTGCTAGTTTCAAGCACGCGTTCATTCAGATTTTTCCTTTTGATCTCCGTTCTCATCCCGTTCCAAGGGTAACGTTTTGCCTTCACGTTTAACAATTTAATTTCCATGGCGGGTGATGACCCGCGGCGTGGGCGATCATGTATTCTAGTAGCTTACGCATTAGTTTTTATCCCTACGTTGTATCCTTGGAGATATTTTAACGTTGTATCATGGTTAATTTTATGACAGGCTCGAACAAGCCAAACCATTGCTTAAAACTTCACAAAAGGTGCCGGATCAGATATAAGTTAATAGTGCTCTGCCCTATGCAGCATTGTTCTTGACTTTTGAATTATCTTGTGAAACTCCTTTGAGATAGAAGCGTCATTATCTTTCTATCTACAACTCTGCGAAGAATAATCTTGTGCGAAGATAGACACCTTTGAAGACCCATTTTAGATACTCTTGAGTTTTGGCTACTGGTGGACCACTACTGCAGAGCAAAGGGGAGGCAAATCCCGTGACACCTAAACACAATTTTACTTTGGTTTAGAATGAAAAGCTGCGAATTAGATTATAAACACCTATAACCTGTTTTAGAGGGAAAAGTTGAGAATCGCCCTTATAACATCTATACCTTGTTTTATAAGGGAAAGTTGAGAATCACCCTTATATTACCTGTACAGGTATACCTCGCTTTATTCTTTTTTTCAAATTATTTATGTTTATTTATTAGAACGTGCCTTATTCCGATAGATTTTGGCTCAGATGATGAAGATTTGCATTTTTTTAGCAATAAAGTATTTTTAATTTTACATACATCTTTTTTAGAGCTAACGCTATTGCGCACTTAATAGACATAGTGTAAATATGATTTTAGGCTTTTATATGCACTGGAAAGCCCAAAAAATGGGTATGACCCGCTTTATTGCGATATTCGCTTTATTGCGGTGGTCTGGAACCGAACCCGCAATATGTCCGAGGTATACCTATACCTTGTTTTACTGTTAATCTCTCAATGATTCACATTTTGTAAAGGCAACCAACAAATCTGGGATTCCATGTCACGCTGTCTTCCTCTGTTTCCTATTCGGCTGTTCGACTCCGCGATACGGATATTCAGGTAATATCCGTGGGCAATTCCTCAGCGTTCAATCAATCTCAGTAGGCTTATGTGTAACTTAAAGGAAAAAAGTACCTCCCTTTATCTTCAAGCTGAGAAGTGTTCATATGATGTGTGCTATGTGCTGATATTGGTTTGGTTTGGTTTGGTTTGGTTTTAAGGACTATCTTCATTGTACACAGACAACTCCATCAGTGCTCCGATCTCCTCCTCCCTTAGATAACACAAGGAGGATCTGAGCACAGTGCAGGAACTCCGTAGCACCAGCGAGAATCTCAATGCGTGTATATAGGAATCACACATTCTATAAATATTTTTGTGGTGGGTAGGTTTCTAATTTTTTTATATTTTTTTTTCAGAAGCAGTGCTCCTAATGATGTCATTCTCAAAATCCAATCGTCAAGCATTTTTGTAGTCAGATCCACTGATTCCATTTCTGTTTGTGATGTCCGATGGTGGTATGTTTTTTTTCATAACCCAATCCCCCCCCCCCCCCCCCCCCCCCCCCCCCCCAACTTCATAATGCCGTCTTCCAATTTCCAAAGTGATTCTCTGAACTACACTGTCAAATGCCTTTTCGATCCACGAATCCGATGTATTATGCGGGTAATTCTATTTCCAGAACTTATGTTCAACTATTAATTCTCATGTGGCTATCCTGGTCTGAACATGCATCGTTTTGTAGAAAACTGCTTGTTTCATGCACTCAGTTTGCTTGTCTATGGACTCTTAATCTCCTCAAGCAAGGATATTCTGTTAAAATACTTTTCCCTGCACTTATAGTAACATTATTCCTCTATAATTGTGTGCACTCGGTCTCCAGGGTAGTGAAATCGGATGCCTAGCCGTCTCGGATAAGGGCAAAAAAAAGGAGGTACCGTGTGCAAGCTGCGCACGTTAAAGATCCCACGGCAGTTGGAAATCGTAAAAAAGTAGGCGATACGGCCGCTTCCCTAGCAAAATTTTAATGTGCTGATATTCCATTAAGGAAAGGTTACATACTCTCCCCCTTCCATTCATGATGGGGAGAAAAGTACCATATGCACAAAAAAAAAAAAAAAAAAAAACAAGCAGATAACACACTAAAGAAGCAATACAGTAAACAAAAGAAAAGAATGGAACATATAAGGCAGAGGTCAGCAACCGGTCGATCGTTAACTACCAATAGATTCCAGGGGATGATCTGGTAGATCATTAGGTGACGGAGAGAGTAAGATTAAGAATTTTTAAGGTCGAGAAATTTCGGAATAACCTCTCCCGCCGGTATTTAAAAGATTGGTCTGACCAGGATTAAAGGTACTTTCCCCATGAAAATCCCCCAGCTACCTTTCAAAAATTCATTTTATTCGTGAAGTTCATTAAAATATGAACGAGATCGTTTCCATTTGGGATGAAGTTAACATTCGGTAAAAATATGATTTATTCTGAATTTTCTGTCGCTCTGCTGATATAATTCAATCAATCAATACCCTTTAGCTCCCCGAGGAGCATAGGCCTCCAACAAACACGTGCCAAGTTTTCCTGTCCTGTGCCATCCGCTCAAGTTCTTTCCGTTTTCCTCATCATTTTTACCTCTGTTTCCAGCTCTCTTCTCCATGTGTTTTTTGGCCCACCTCTGCCTCTCTTTCCCTATGGATTCCAGAAAAAGGACTAATCCTATCAACAGGTTTCCTCAATGTGTGTCCTATCCATCGCCAGCGTCTTCTTCTCAACTCTTGTTCCACTGGCACTTGTCTGGTTCTTTCATCAATTCCACATTTGTGACTTTGTCACGCCATTTCAGTCCTTCTATTCTACGCAAGCACACGTTTATAAAAGTCTGTAGTTTTTTAGTTGCTGTTTTTGTTGCTCTCCATGTCTCGGAGCCATACAATGCGTCTGACTTGACATTTGAGGTGAAGATTCTTATTTTCCTGTTGGACTTGATTTCTCTTGTTCTCCATATGCTTCCCAAAGCAATGAAATCTCCTCTTGCTTTTTGTATTCTTATTTTGATATCGTTGTCTATCCCTCCAACTTTGTCGATATTACTGCCAAGATTCTACATCCTTTAGTGGTGTTTCTTCAAGTTCAATCTTGTTATCATTTCTTGCATTTATTCTCATAATCTTTGTCTTTTCAGGCCCACTTGTTGAGACCTCTCATCGAGAATTTCAACTTTCTCTTGCATCTGATTATGGTTATGGGACAGCAGAGCCAAGTCGTCTGCAAAATCCAGATCGTCAAGCTGTTTAGTCAGATTCCACTGGATTCCATTTCTGTTGTGTGATGTCGATGGTGTGATGTTTTTCATAACCCAATCTATTGCTAGTAAGAAAAGAAATGGAGACAAGAGGCATCCCTGTCTCACTCCCGTTCTAATCCTAAACGGTTCTGTAAGTTGTCCTTCATGAAGTACTCTGCATGTCATGTCTTCATAGGTCTTCCTTATTAAGTTAATGATCTTCATGGCAACTTCATAATGCCTCATCAATTTCCAAAGTGATTCTCTGTCTACACTGTCAAATGCCTTTTCGTAGTCCACGAATCCGATGTATAGCGGTGAATTCTATTCCAGACTTTGTTCAACTATTATTCTCAATGTGGCTATCTGGTCTGTACAGCATCTGTTTTGTCGAAAAGCTGCTTGTTCATCTCTCAGTTGCTTGTCTATGGACTCTTTTAATCTCTCAAGGATGATTCTGTTTAATACTTTTCCTGGCACTTATAGTAACATTATTCCTCTATAATTTGTGCACTCTTGTAAATTTCCCTTCTTAGGCAACTTGACCAGATAACCCTCCTTCCATTCTGCTGGTATTTCCTCTCTCTCCCAGACTTTGCCAAGTAGTTTGTATAATATCTCTGCAGAGGTATCAATATCTGTTGTGATGGCCTCTGCTGGAATGCCATCTGGACCAGTTGCTTTTCCATCTTTCAGAAGCTTTATGGCTTTATTTATTTTTTCTCTACTTGGTCGTTCACAGCTGATTTGTATCTCCACTTCTGCTGGCTGGATGTCTGGGGGATTAGTTGGAACTGGTCTATTGAGAAGTTCCTTAAAATGTTCTGTCCATCTCTTCATTTGTTCTTGTATATTACTATGCAATTTTCCATTCTTATCTTTTATGAGGCCATTTGCTTGCTTATATTTCCCTGTTAGCTTCTTTGTGTTGTTGTACAGGTCCCTCATATTTCCTTTGGCTGCAGCTTCCTCTGCTTCCCTTGCCAAATCATCAATATGTTTCATCTTGTCTCTTTTGATGTTTCTTCTTACTTCTTTGTTTGCTTCTATGTACACTTCATGAGCCTTCGCTTTGGAGCTTCTGGTTTTGCTTCTGTTTAAATCTGCTTTCTTGTTTTTCCTGTCTTCTATCTTACTAATGGTTTCTGTTGTTATCCATGCTTCGTGATGATGTCCTCTTTTTCTCAGTACTTCTTCACATGTCTCGTTCCATATATTTTTTACTTGTTGCCAGTTGTCTTCCGTATCTGCTTCATCTTCCAGCTGTTGGAGTACTTGGTATTTGTTGGATACTGTGATAGAAAACTTTTCTATTTCCTGATTTCTTAGATATCCCACATTATACTGTTGTCTATAGATATATACTGTTGTAAATTTCTTGATGTTGCGTGCATATTTTGACGCACATATTACAAAAATCGATATGGCTATTTAATATGGGAAAAATATAGACATTCATTCATTTGTGTATGAGAATGCTGTCTATGGGGAAAGCGAGATAATCCATGTTTGATTCACACTTTTGATTATAGGAGTAATCGTTCTTGATATTGATCCGGCGCACGGATATTGCTCTTATATTTGTACTTATTTTTAGGGCCAGAAAATAGATTAATTTGCTTATTATGTTTATGGCCTGAATTCATATGTATTACATATTATTAGTACAAGTAGAATCAGTCCTATATTGTATATTTTGGATGGGTAGGCGGGACTAGATTCTTATTATTCCGGTCTAGCGGAAGTATGAGTTGTCTTGACAAGTCGTGATGAGTTCCGATGTACCGTGATAATGGCGGGTACGCACTTTTCAAAGGGCTGGTAGATTCTTAGGGAAATATGATTCATGAAGTGGTTTTCTTCTAAAGGAGATGGTATCTCTACTATAGTTTATGTTAGAGACTCTCCTAAGGTACGGTACAATGTATAATTCGGACTCCATGTATTGCCAGACCCTATTTTGATGATCTCATGTCGATTCGACCTAGATGGAACATTGTGCTTCGTATCGCTAGGGTCGTGTTTTGTATCGACGAAGATGACAGACTTTCCTACAGCGGTTATGGCTACGTGAATTAACCTGATCACCGTAGAGCTGTATGGAAACATTTATGAAATCATTTATATATCCATTATAAATTAACTCTGGCTTATATTCTCCTTCCTATGAATGAGTGAACGACAACTCAGGGAGGCGGCCATGTTAGATTTCGGTCATCATATGTTTTGATCACTGCCAAGAGAACAGATTATTTATCCTATTATCGGACAGTGACAGGGAGATCTCAATCTTGCTAGAAACCCCCCCTTTCGTGGTTTCATGATATATACTACAAAACTATGGACGTCAAGTAACTTTAGTTATTTACCGATCTGCCTTCACTGACGCGGTTAGTCAGATAGGGGATGCGGCCATAATGTATCATGACATTGAACTTTTGATGTACTGCCCATTATTTCTGAATGTGTCATGACTTCAGATCTGCTATGTATACCTACAAGTTGATATGTCAACATACCATGATGTACTCGTATGTCCCAGTGTGTACGTCTGAATAAATTGAGTAAACAAAGATTCCAGCAGTCTGCATTGGTGCCTTGTAGACACAAGTGTATGAGTGGTTATATTGGTCAGCACACGAACAGTACACCATTCGCGGTATCACACTCTACACTTCTACTCCATACATACACCATCCTGCGTCGGTTGAAGTGACCAAGTTTAGGGCCTGCTTCCCCTGGAGCCTTTGCCTTCCCTAACTCAGGACTAGGGTGAGTTACCCATTTACAGCTGGGTAGACTGGAGCATGCCTGATCTCAACAACACACCACTCTTCCTTACAGAGCATACAGACTGACACTTTACAGAGTGGGAAATAAACAAATAAAGAAGAAAGAACCTTTTACACTTGAGTTTTAATTTTGTTTTAGCCAACAGAAGATGGTGATCTGATACCACATCTGCTCCTCTACAGACTTTTACGTCATGCAATGATGACCTAAACTTCCTACTTCTGCATATGTGATCAATCTGATTCTCAGTTCTGTGGTCTGGTGATATCCATGCTGCTTTATGTATTCTTTTATGTGGAAATATGCTTCCTCCTATAGCTAGCTGATTTGAAGCACAGAAGTTAGCTAATAGTTCCCCATCCTCGTTCATCATACCTAATCCATGCTTTCCCATGATTTCTTCAAACCCGGTGTTGTCTGTTCCTATTTTCGCATTTAGGTCTCCCATCAAAATTGTGATGTCCTTTCTTTTCTTTTTGTCCAAGACATATATATATATAATTGTAGGAAGCAAATCTTTCGGCAGAGATAACTGTTACATTCTTCTTCTTTGATCCTTGGCCTAGTGACGTCTTGTGGAGCAGCAACAAACTGTCTCCACTTTGCTCGGTAGACAGCCATCCTACATGTGTGGTTCCCCAGCTCTGGTTCCTGCTTAACATCTTAGCTTCTACAGTTCTCCGCCAGGTGACTTTTGGCCGTCTTTGCTTTCGCCTTCCTTCTGGAGTCCATAGCATGGCAGTTCCGGTGATGGTCTCAGGGTCTCCTCTGAGGATGTGGCCAACCCAATTACAGCGTCTACACGTTATGATGGTGCTCATGTCCTCTTGGTGGCTCCGAGTTAACAGTTTAACAGTTATATTGATTAGACTTATAAGTAAATGTGAGTAAGTCTGCCAGAGAGCAGTTTTTGTGTTGTGCAAATTCCATACACGTTTTCAATCTTCCTGTCTGCCGAGTTGCACTCATTTCGTGTTGGTGGTTATTTTGTTTTGTGACGTGTTTTTTACGTATGCCTTTGAGTAAAATTTTAAAATAAATATCTTTGTGAAAATTTCCCAGAATGAGTTGGCAAACAACACGCAGAAACTTATCACTTTCGTTGTGATTTGGAATATTACTATTTTTTTTTTTTTGGGCGACCGCAGCTGAGATTCAAAGATGTGTGCAAGAGAGACATAAGGCACTGGACATAAATCCAGCAACCTAGGAGGATGAAGCTGCCGATCGCGCCAAGTGGCGATGCTATCTACAACGTCACCTCAGATTCGACGAAAAGAAGCTCTCACAACAAGCAGAAGAGAGGAGAAGACGTCGAAAGGAACATCAGGAAAATAAGCTGCTGAGGACTGTCCCCTCAGGGGCGCATTCCCATAGTCAGTTATGACTGAAGGGGCTATTTTTATTATTATTTTGTTTTACTGAAGCGAACAAAAAATGTGTGTGTTTACTGTTGTCTCGAAAAGTAATGTTAAGAGACATTATAAAACTGACACTCATTTTTCATATGACGCTTCAAACACGATTTTATCATGGTAAATCTTTAGATCGCTGAGGGTTTCTGAAGTAGATCACCATAGCTCCTGAGTTCCGTACTGATAATATAAGGCACCCTGGAGATTCTAATGCAGATACAATCCGTGCTGTGACAACATTACCTCGTCTTAACGAAGAGATATGCTAGGAAATTCTGCTAACAGAGCTGTCACGTTACTGCTTATAGTCTATCCATCCTTGAGGTCCGTTCCTCGCTACGCTAGTCTAGTCTGTGCTACAGTTGTATGTTATGTGCAAATGAAAGCGATCAAATCATAACGGCGGAGTAAGAAGGTAGTTGTGACAGCATTGCTTAATCAGCAATAACGTGAATACATTAGCTTTCATCACCATAATCTCATATTTCGCTTATTGTGCAGCATACAGCCCCCATTGCAGATGGCCTCTTTGTGGAAGCCTACGCCAAAACACTAATTCATGCAGGGGTGGTTTCTCTAACAATTTATTTTACATGATGAGGATGCCAGCCGTGTCAAACAACTCATATTAGTCTCCTTTTTATGGCATGCCTGAGAGTATTCTTTGTCTCCTCATAGACTTCCAGAAACTACATGGGATACTAGCTTATATGCCGGATAAAAACAGGCATTTAACCTCAGAATCGAAGAGAACCAGAGTAAAAGACTACCCAGGAGAAAGTGGATCGACAGGTAGCAGGCATCTTCTTCGTTAGTCCTTGGCCGCTGACTGACCAAGCAATCAGTGACCATCACGCCTGGTGGCGTCTTGTAGGGCAGCAACAAACTGTCTCCACTTTGCTCGGTCGGCGACCATCCTTCGAGCAGTACCCCAGTTCTGGTAACCATAGCAGGCATCTTAAAGAAACACACATTAAGAGAAGGCTTGACCGCAGAAGGTGCACTGAACCGGAATTCAAGACTACCATTCACATCTCAAAACCAGGTGGAGAAGTCACGAAGAGGGTTCTGGAAGATATCACCATTTCTCGATCAATATTAAAGTTACTGCCTGACCTGAATGTTGCCTGCTGCTGAGAAATGGATAGATGTGGGCCTGAGGCAGAATGAGAAACCAAGGCTCCGGAATTTACCGACACATTACCTGGTTACACCTATATGTTACCTGTAGAATATTATATGTTGGCAGAATAATACGGGGAATTTCATAACTATAAGTGCGACAATTTCCCAACAAATTATGAGTTCTCGTTGACATATAAGGTGGTAAGACATTTCTTAAAGTTACAGGTGTGAGAATGTTTGACAGAATGAAAGATGACAAGAGAACATTATTAACTGAAAGGGAGAAAGGATTTCAAACGAGAAAGAAAACTATCGGGTATGCATCACATTTTTGCAAGGCAGCCAAGTTATTATATCCGTTGTCTTCATTACCAGAGATGAAGTAATGAGATGAGTGGAAAGCTACCTCAACTTGATACAAGCATAATTTATGAACAGTCCAAGCTTAACTTATGAAAAGGCCAAGAGTTTTGATAGAAGCAGATACACGAACATGAGGGAAGCATAAGACCCAGGACGCCAGAGAAAAAATAAATGATATATATTTTCATTTTAACAGAAGTGAGCAAGCTGTAATCTTTAGATTATGCAAGCCCACAACAGATTGATATACCATCAATTCCACAAGCTAAAGATATGGAACTATCCCTGAGTGTAACTGTGGGACTGATAAAATAACGGAGTAGCATGGCATATAACCATAGCATGCCATATGGCAACAACCTACTTCTCTTCACGAAAAACTATTTGGAGATGTCGGGATCCTTGAGCGGACTACTGTCTATATTAGAGTCATTAATGTGGAAGTACGAAGGAAGAAGAAGAAGGACAACAAAGAAAACATTAAAAATACGACAAGATAATATTATGGTTAAGCTGAATGAATTGAGCAAAAATATGAGATGTATTTGTCAATGCACCCACAAGCCTTATTTCGTTGCTTCTAATACATTTCCCCAGTTGAGGTGAGATTTTTTAGACCGCAAATGGCTTCTGGGTCGACCCAGCCTCATGAATTGGCTACCAGAGCAACTCTGGGAAGGTTAAGGTGGCCGGCGTGATGCTGACCAGAGCACTCCTAGTGTGCCGATGGTCAAGAAAATATGGGCCTAACACCATATTCCCAATATGCCTTAATGGGTGTGTAACTGGATCCTTTACCTTACCTTTCAATATATTTTGTTTAACCTGTTGAGTGAATAAAGCGTTCGCTGCTCGGAGAACAGTTATCTGATGTGAAACCGAGTAGCATTCAGCCTACTCAGCTGTAAATTGGTACCTGATCAATTCTTGAGGTTAGGAAACAGAAGTAAGCTTTTGAGTTTAGGGAAGGCAAAGGTAGCGTAGAATGGACTGGTCACACCGCCTCTTAAAGCTGAGACCTAGTTCTGTGAAGTCTCTAACTATTCACACTCCTACGATAGTATTTGCTAAGGGACTACCTTATTTATAGATTTTTCCGCATTTAGTGGAATATTTGATACTAATCTTTCAATCTATCATCTCTCCATAGAATCCAAAATAAGCAATTTTCTTATCGTTTATTCAACCAATCACTGATGTACATTCTTCTCTTTACGTAAAGATACTAGCGTCTTTTCTTCAAGAGGCATGTCTTCATTTATTCCCGGCGCAGCGTCTCCAACTTAACACTCTCAGACTCCAGTAATCAATTCTATGTCACGATTTGTCTGGAAGAAATCAACAGTCTGGAACTGAGATACCGGTCTCTAGGTTCATGCCTGGAAGAGACTCCTGAGCTCGCATAGGCACAGACTTAATGTCCCCCAGGTGGCCCTTTACGGTCAAATTTTAAAGGGACCCCAATTAAGCGCAAGCAGCGATGGAAAGTATTAACTGTTCTGATGTTACCTTCTTGTTATGGAATGGGGTGTGTCCCGGAATGTAGTGTATGGAAGACTGTCTAGTGCGTATAATATGATTTCGTTTGATTCGTATACGATAATTATGTAGGTTTGATGTTATCTAAGTATACTGTCACAAGGGCGTGCGTGCTATAGGAAATGTGTACAGTCTTAAAAAATTAGTAACACACCATGTGTGTTTGAGAACGATTGCAAACAAAGGTTATGTACAATTATTATGACTTACAGGGACGTGATTTGTTGAAATCTGATGATATGGTACAGAAAAGTATTCGAAGTGAATGTGTTTAGTATGGATGGGCAAAATGTTCGCTAACTGACACAACTGGCGAACTGGCAACAAAAGTGTGGCGAACTGGCGACATGTGGCGAATGTAATTATTATATATGGCATGATGCTGAATGAACTGAGATGTAGGCTGAGTTCAGATTTTCAGCAAAATTTTGACCATTTGGTTATACAGAAAGGCTGAAACGTTTCGCATTGATTTGAGCTTGACTATGAGCAAGAATAATGCTTGAATAAAGTCATTTAAAAGAATTTAGGAATATTCCCTTCTAATCAAAGTAGCTGGGAATCGTTTCTTTTGATGTGGCGAAGTGAATCGTGAAATTCGCCACACCTGTGGCTTGGCCCAAAATCCTACTGCCCACCCGGGTCTTAAATGATCCTGAAGCGGACCTAAATTAGCTCTACACGCTTGAGAATTTATTTCTGTTCTGATTAGAAATGGATATTACGATAGTTGAGAAAGGTTTCTGAAGCCAGTGCATTTATATGCTCTGGGCACAGGTACTGTATTAGTATTGGACACTACTTTATACATGGAGTTGTTCATCTACTGAACTTAATGTATGATGGTGAGACTCAGCAGGTCATAATACTCTTTGACCCCGGGTGGGCAATAGGATTTTGAGATCTTTCTATATCTTCTTTATTCTTTCCTTTTCTGCCTCCAGCTCTTTTCTCTATGTACCACTTTTACGCTGGGGATTGCAGAACGAGGACTGCCATGTAATGCTATCAACAGGTTTCCTCAATATGTGCACTTTCCAACATGCCAGCGTCTACTTCTCACCTCGTGTTCAACTGTGGGTGCATGTACGACACATTTTTTTTTTAAATTGCCTCGCTTTGACGAGGTCCGTCGGTTGTATTAAGGCGCACGTCCAAATGAAAAAGACTGCGATCTGATTTACTGATTTATTAGTAATGTATTTAAGATACATTAATTTGCTTGAATGTGAGTGATATTTGCTAGATTTTGTTCTTATGTGCGATATCCTAATTGCATGCGTGAGACGCACTAGTGTGTGTGCGCGCGCGCATGAAGTAACCTAGGTTTTTCTCTTTGCGTGATTGTGCGTGTGTGTGTGTGTTGCATGCTAGGTTTTAGTCATTGTGTTAGATGTGCTGTGTGTGTGTGTGTGAGGTCGCTAGATTTCTGTCTTTGTGGTAGGCATGCAAACTGTTTTGTGTGGGGTGTGAGCAACGCTATGTTTTTTGTCTTTATGTGTGAGACATGCCAGTGTGTGTTGTTGTTGTTGTTGATCGGTTTTTCACAATTCTTTAATCTCTGGAATCATTTATGCGACTGCTGTAGCATTTGTTTGGGTGGAGAGAAAAGGTGGGGGAATCCAGAGGAAACGAGATACCAGGAACATATAATCAGACAATGTGCTAGACACAGCTTGAAGGAAATACAACAAACAAAGGTCACACGGCAAGAAAGTACACAGACAACACGACAGACAGCAGCGAGTGTGACTCACTGACAATCAAAACCTATTCTAAGTGCAAGATTTAAAACCTATTCTAAATGCTAGATTTAAAAGAAGAAAAAGAAGATATAGACTTGTCAAAAGGAATAAAGTCTCTGACGCACTTTCCACGAGCAAGGAATTTGCGAATTAATAGCATGACTCTATTTCTTGTACCTGACGCGTAGTCTTAAACTGCAGAGGCGGCTCGGATTTTTGGCTTTAAATTTATGACATTGGCAAATTTTGATAAACTATAGAAGGTTATAAACTAATCAAATTCATAAACTAGCCCTTAGGACTTCTAATACTGCAAAGAGCCGGAAAGGGAGAATGACGAATGAGTGAATGATTCATCATCATCATTCTACAGCTCTCGGTGAGCATATACTTTTCCTTTTCGCTGCTGATGGAGCATGGAGGCACCATGGCAGAAGACTCCCTTATAGGAAGCGCCAATCAAGCAGTCACATACTCTTGCAGAGGTCATTTCTGTATCAATCCGTTTGATTAAGGTTCTCTTTAGACGTTTATATTATAGAGTGACATCCCCTAGTAATGTTTGTCGTGTGCATGTACAGAGGCGAGCACTCTATAATATAAAAGTCTAAAGATAACCTTTGCCATTTGTTTTACATGATGAAGTTGCCAGCCTATTGCATAACCACACATTAGTCGCCTTGTACGACATGCTTGAGGGAATAGTTTCCCTATTCTTTCGTTGTCTAATGAGAGATTGCACAAGGCCTGTGATCATATCAATTCAACCAAAGGACCCTAAGCCTTCATGTCATACGTCGTTCCTTTAATGTCTTCCCATGTTTTCTGTATACCTTTTATGTCTGTCTCTTTTCCACGTGTTTTTAAGTCTCACTCTATTTATCTCACCCTGAAGATTCCAGAACACGAAATGTTTTGAGTAATTGATTTCAGAATAGACAAAGACTTTAAGCACTAGAGACTAATATGAAATACTGCTATTTGGCCTCAGTGTGAGAACTTCAGCTGTCGATCATCCATACAGACACATATTACAACGGTAATACTTTAAAAACAAAAACAAACAAAAAACTAATTGCAGGTGCTCCTTCAATTGCAACCCTAAAGATGAGTCGCTTCTGCATGACTGTGTCTCTCGGTCAATGCTGGAGGGGAAAAAAACAGGCACGCTGTCCTAGTTCTCAAAAGCTGTCTTTTCACCTGGACGGGAACATCTTGTGGGGAGTGGTACAAGAGAACGGGCACAGTTTGATTAATGAACCCCACTGTCGCCATGAAAAGTCGCGCAGAATTCATAGGTATTCCATTTTAAGGTAAATAGTGAGGCACAAAACGCCACGTCATTGTAAGAAAGCCGGAACTTTGGCAATGATACATTAGTTCCGAGAACTCTCTAGAACTTATGTCTTGAACTGAATATTGAGTAAATATCACAACCATGTTCCCGTGCTGTATCCGTGTTGTTCCCGGAGGTCTCGAAGGAGATAAACAAAGAGCAAGGTTATTGTTCCATTTCAAATGTTGCACAAGGCGACTGAAGAAAGAACGAACGAACGAACGAACTTTATTTTTCAAAGGGTTGAGAATTGGGCACGCAGGCCCGTCTGACATTCTGCCCTTCCTTTCTCTCACCTTTCATACTGAATTCTCACATACATTTTACAGATCAATGTCAAGGAATTCAACGTTGTAAAGTAAAATAAAATATCACACATATTAACATTAACTACTCATAAACATGACATAAAATATGTTGAAAAGTACAATTATCGTCATTAGAACCTACAGTTGATATTATAAGAAAAGATAATCCAATTGGAGGGGGGGGGGGGGGGGGTAACAATTCCAAAGATGAGCAGCAGAGTATGCTAAGTTTTTCTTGAATAAGTCAAGCCTAGGCTTGGGCACTTGCAATTTGTTAAAGCGTTGACTGCGTCTTTCGTTGTATTTGAACATTGGCCACAGATATGCTGGAGCATTATGTGACAGGATTTTGTGATCAAATTTAGCTTTGTTAAACAGAAGGCGCTTTCTTAAGGGTAGTATTTGGAGATTTTAATATAGATCTACACACTGAGTTAGGCAGTTGTCAGAGACTAGAGAGATTGTACACGAGGCTGACAACTTCATCATGTTAAATACATCGCTACAGAAACCACCGGTACAACAGCATGAGCTTTGGAGAAGGGTTCTTACAAGTGGGCCAACTCGTCGCTCTCTTGCAGTTAATGCCAAGATGAAGAATTTGTATGTGTTCTGTGGCTGTTGATTGGTGCATATTACCAGCTCAGCAGAAGGTAATAAGTGATGATCTTCAGACTCCGCACGGGCCACAACAGATTGAGATATCATGTATTCAACAAGCTAAAGATTGGAACTACCGATAAGTGCAAATGTGGCATTAATAAAAATGACTACTGAACATCTGCTTCAAAGATGCCCAACATATATGGAACACAGAAAGCACATACGGCCATCACCAGTACCATTTTCAAAAATAAAAACTCTACGGAGATTCAAATAGCCTGAAGCTGATCTCTGCTTTCTTTGAAAATATTCAAGCAGACGTCTGAGAGTGTATGAAGAAGAAGATGTATAAGAGTGTTTGTGACTGGGGAGACGGCAATAGCTGTGTTATATCAGTGGTGAGTCCTGGATATGTGAGCAGTACATGCTGAACCCCCTCGTATGGATGGGTACTGACAAGAACAGCCTAGATCCCAGCACGAATCGCTGGAATTAGAATTTGTTAATTGCCTGAAAAAGTATAACACTCTTTATTAGAACAGGCACAATAGAAGGACTCTGCCATCGTTGACACATTGATTTACCAAAGTATATGCTTGCGTGAAAGAAATGATGCACTCAGCAGGAGCAAATATAAGTGTTAAAATATTATCGAATCAAACCTCTATCACCTCAGTATATCTCAAACCAATGAATGTCCATGTGGAACCTGAGTCCACCAGACCCTTGAGTATATTCTTAAAAATTGCCCAGCCCACAATGACAGACGGCGTCCAACCTGGCCTATGGAGTGCAGAGCTGAGGAAGAAACTAGGGACTGCCGAATGGACGTGGTAAGGACTGTGGAGCTGGTCCTGCAGATTTAACAGGGCTGTCAATTTAGCATGAATAACAAAATGAACGCAGAAGAAGAAAATATGTGTATGGACTAGGAGATAAGTAATAAAGAACTGGTTGAAGAACTTGGATATGCAGTAGGGTCCTTGCGCGTTTTTTTTTTTTCTTTCCTTTTGTCATCGCATATCATTTTATGGATATGTTGACATTTCAGAAAAATGCGGGTAAATAAACGTGCAGAAGGGGCGGGAGATTTAATAGTTTTGCTAGCGGTGCTCCCCTACCTGTTTATGAAAGAACGTGAAGTCCTGTTACAGGTCTCCACAGATACAGGAATTTCACTAATGGATACGAGCGTCTGCGTCGGACACTGACGAAAAGGAATAATAAAGTGTGGTCATTAATGCCATGTCCATTTTCTCTGTTGTCATTCAATCAATACCCGTTAACTCCCCAAGGAGGATAGGCCTTCTACAAACACATGCTAAGTCCTTCTGTCACGTGCCATCAGCTCAAGTTCTTTCCCCGTCCACCTAATTTTCACTTCTGTCTCCAGTTCTCTTCTCCATGTGTTCTTGGTCTACCTCTGCCTCTCTTGCCCTGCGGGTTCCACAACAAGGCCTGCTCTGCAATGCTATCCACAGGTATTCTCAATGTTTGTCCTATCCATTGCCATCGTCTTCTTCTCATCTCTTATTCCACTAGCACTTGTCTGGTTCTTGTCATCAGTTCCACATTGGTGACCTTGTCACACCATTTTAATCCCTCTATTCTCCACAAACACCCATTTATGAAAGTCTGTAGCTTTTTGGTTGTTGTTGTCGTTGTTCTCCACGTTTCAGAGCCATACAATAAGACTGACTTGACATTTGAGTTGAATATTCTTATGTTACTGTTTTTCTCCTTAGTACAGACTAACAACTGTTATAATCTAGCAGGAGCTTGATACTGGTATACTGCATAACCACACACATGTCCCAGGCACGCATCAGCATGAACCCACACACACAATCTTTTCTTTTTAATATTAATTTTATTGTCAAGTAATATTTCTCCGTACACTCTCAGACGCCAACTTGAATATTTTCAAAGAAAGCAGTGGTCAGTTTGTGGCTATTTATATCTCCTTAGAGTGTTGGTACTGGTAATGGCCATAAGTACTTTCTCTGTTCCTCGTATGTAGTTTTCTCTTCCCAATATGTAGTTTTCTGTTCCTCATATGTAGTTTTCTGTTCCTCATATGTAGTTTTCTGTTCCTCATATGTAGTTTTCTGTTCCTCATATGTAGTTTTATGTTCCTCATATGTAGTTTTCTCTTCCCAATATGTAGTTTTCTGTTCCTCATATGTAGTTTTCTCTTCCCAATATGTAGTTTTCTGTTCCTCATATGTAGTTTTCTGTTCCTAATATGTAGTTTTCTCTTCCCAATATGTAGTTTTCTGTTCCTCATATGTAGTTTTCTGTTCCTCATATGTAGTTTTCTGTTCCTCATATGTAGTTTTCTGTTCCTCATATGTAGTTTTCTCTTCCCAATATGTAGTTTTCTGTTCCTCATATGTAGTTTTCTCTTCCCAATATGTAGTTTTCTGTTCCTCATATGTAGTTTTCTCTTCCCAATATGTAGTTTTCTGTTCCTCATATGTAGTTTTCTCTTCCCAATATGTAGTTTTCTGTTCCTCATATGTAGTTTTCTATTCCCAATATGTAGTTTTCTGTTCCTCATATGTAGTTTTCTCTTCCCAATATGTAGTTTTCTGTTCCTCATATGTAGTTTTCTCTTCCCAATATGTAGTTTTCTATTCCTCATATGTAGTTTTCTGTTCTCAATATGTAGTTTTCTGTTCCTCATATGTAGTTTTCTCTTCCCAATATGTAGTTTTCTGTTCCTCATATGCAGTTTTCTGTTCTCAATATGTAGTTTTCTGTTCCTCATATGTAGTTTTCTCTTCCCAATATGTAGTTTTCTGTTCCTCATATGTAGTTTTCTGTTCTCAATATGTAGTTTTCTGTTCCTCATATGTAGTTTTCTGTTCTCAATATGTAGTTTTCTGTTCCTCATATGTAGTTTTCTCTTCCCAATATGTAGTTTTCTGTTCCTCATATGTAGTTTTCTGTTCTCAATATGTAGTTTTCTGTTCCTCATATGTAGTTTTCTCTTCCCAATATGTAGTTTTCTGTTCCTCATATGTAGTTTTCTCTTCCCAATATGTAGTTTTCTGTTCCTCATATGTAGTTTTCTGTTCTCAATATGTAGTTTTCTGTTCCACATATGTAGTTTTCTCTTCCCAATATGTAGTTTTCTGTTCCTCGTATGTAGTTTTCTGTTCTCAATATGTAGTTTTCTGTTCCTCATATGTAGTTTTCTCTTCCCAATATGTAGTTTTCTGTTCCTCATACGTAGTTTTCTCTTCTCAATATGTAGTTTTCTGTTCCTCATATGTAGTTTTCTCTTTCCAATATGTAGTTTTCTGTTCCTCATATGTAGTTTTCTCTTCCCAATATGTAGTTTTCTGTTCCTCATATGTAGTTTTCTGTTCTCAATATGTTTTCTGTTCCTCATATGTAGTTTTCTCTTCCCAATATGTAGTTTTCTGTTCCTCATATGTAGTTTTCTCTTCCCAATATGTAGTTTTCTGTTCCTCATATGTAGTTTTCTGTTCTCAATATGTAGTTTTCTGTTCCTCATATGTAGTTTTCTCTTCCCAATATGTAGTTTTCTGTTCCTCATATGTAGTTTTCTCTTCCCAATATGTAGTTTTCTGTTCCTCATATGTAGTTTTCTGTTCTCAATATGTAGTTTTCTGTTCCTCATATGTAGTTTTCTGTTCTCAATATGTAGTTTTCTGTTCCTCATATGTAGTTTTCTCTTCCCAATATGTAGTTTTCTGTTCCTCATATGTAGTTTTCTGTTCTCAATATGTAGTTTTCTGTTCCTCATATGTAGTTTTCTCTTCCCAATATGTAGTTTTCTGTTCCTCATATGTAGTTTTCTCTTCCCAATATGTAGTTTTCTGTTCCTCATATGTAGTTTTCTGTTCTCAATATGTAGTTTTCTGTTCCTCATATGTAGTTTTCTCTTCCCAATATGTAGTTTTCTGTTCCTCATATGTAGTTTTCTCTTCCCAATATGTAGTTTTCTGTTCCTCATATGTAGTTTTCTGTTCTCAATATGTAGTTTTCTGTTCCTCATATGTAGTTTTCTGTTCTCAATATGTAGTTTTCTGTTCCTCATATGTAGTTTTCTCTTCCCAATATGTAGTTTTCTGTTCCTCATATGTAGTTTTCTCTTCCCAATATGTAGTTTTCTGTTCCTCATATGTAGTTTTCTCTTCTCAATATGTAGTTTTCTGTTCCTCATATGTAGTTTTCTCTTCCCAATATGTAGTTTTCTGTTCCTCATATGTAGTTTTCTCTTCCCAATATGTAGTTTTCTGTTCCTGATATGTAGTTTTCTGTTTCTCATATGTAGTTTTCTCTTCCCAATATGTAGTTTTCTGTTCCTCATATGTAGTTTTCTGTTCATAATATGTAGTTTTCTCTTCCCAATATGTAGTTTTCTGTTCAGCATATGTAGTTTTCTCTTCCCAATATGTAGTTTTCTGTTCCTCATATGTAGTTTTCTGTTCCTCATGTGTAGTTTTCTCTTCCCAATATGTAGTTTTCTGTTCCTCATATGTAGTTTTCTGTTCCTCATATGTAGTTTTCTTTTCCCAATATGTAGTTTTCTGTTCCTCATATGTAGTTTTCTCTTCCCAATATGTAGTTTTCTGTTCCTCATATGTAGTTTTCTCTTCCCAATATGTAGTTTTCTGTTCCTCATATGTAGTTCTCTGTTTCTAATATGTAGTTCTCTGTTCCTCATATGTAGTTTTCTGTTCCTCATATGTAGTTCCCTGTTGCGCAAATGTAGTTTTCTGTTCCTCATATGTAGTTCTCTGTTCTAAGTATGTAGTTCTCTGTTTCTAAAATGTAGTTCTCTGTTTCTAATATGTAGTTTTCTGTTCCTCATATGTAGTTCTCTGTTCCTCATATGTAGTTTTCTGTTCCTCATATGTAGTTTTCTGTTCCTCATATGTAGTTCTCTGTTCTAAATATGTAGTTCTCTGTTTCTAATACGTAGTTCTCTGTTCTAAATCTGTAGTTCTCTGTTCTAAATCTGTAGTTGTCTGTTCTAAATCTGTAGTTCTCTGTTCTAAATATGTAGTTCTCTGTTTCTAATATGTAGTTCTCTGTTCCTCATATGTAGTTTTATCTTCCCAATATGTAGTTTTCTGTTCCTCATATGTAGTTTTCTCTTTCCAATATGTAGTTTTCTGTTCCTCGTATGTAGTTCTCTGTTCTAAATATGTAGTTCTCTTTTTCTAATATATAGTTCTCTGTTCTAAATATGTAGTTCTCTGTTCTAAATATGTAGTTCTCTGTTTCTAATATGTAGTTCTCTGTTCCTCATATGTAGTTTTCTCTTCCCAATATGTAGTTTTCTGTTCCTCATATGTGGTTCTCTGTTCCTCATATGTAGTTCTCTGTTCCTCTCTGTTCCTCATATGTAGTTCTCTGTTCCTCTCTGTTCCTCATATGTAGCGCTTTCCTCTCCAGGCACAGTTACCGGGTTCCTGACCTAGCTGTAAATGAGTACCTGATTATGCTATCGATAAGGAAGGGAAAGCCCGCGATAAAGGGAAATGGTCACCCCACCTCATAAAGCTGGACCTAGTATCGTGGTTTCTAACACTTCTCGCCCACGGCAATATTTGCTATGGAACTACCTTGGATTTTTATTTAAAGTAGACCAGAGTTGTTGGTCAGCAGCCCAGAAAGATGGGGCGGGGGGGGGGGGATTTAGTTACTGCCCTACAAAATGCCACTCCAGGCCATCATCCCCACTGACTGCTTTGTCAGCTAAGGATCAAAAGAGAAAAAAGAGTTAAAGGTGGCGGCAGCTGAATATATTAACCTGTAATTAACCACGTACACCACTTATAAAACAGCAGTTGAACAGGGTATTTTAATAAATTAATTTTTCTAAAAGGTTGCCGGCGATAATCTTAACATCACCTTGGTCGACTTTTCGGACGTGCACGGCGGGAGTATTGGTCGAATTGTTTGTTTACTCCCTTAGAGACTCCACGCGGCAAATGTACATACATATTAATAGGTAAACGAAGTCCGTAGTGGATACTGGCGTATGGGAGTCAAGTGTTGGAGACTTCACTGTACTAGGTCTAGTACCAATTCCTTTCCTCGCTGTCTTTGCCGTCCTTAACTCAAGAGCAGTCAGGTACCCATTTACAACTGGGTAGACTGAATAGTGACAATACTGGGTTCCGAACTCGGTACCCGGTAACTTTTGCCGCGAGAGACAAGAGCTCTAACTGATTAGCTAATCGAGCACTCACATACAGCGCACCGTATAACTAAAATCCTGATGAAATATGAAAAGTGAACCGCCCCAAGTCTTTACTTGGAGAACAGAGGCCGGTATGTCCTCAAAACGTTTGACATTTTAACATGTCACATACTTTTTGCTCTTGTCTCTGGTGAAAGAAATGTGTCCACACGGATCTTATTTGTCAGGTAGTCTGAAAGGTATAAAGTGCACCCAGCTCTGGCATTTACAGAATACCTGTAGTAAAGTTCTGTGTAAAGTTTACCTGACGTTAAGACAGTGATGGGACTGGTCCTTAAGAATGTATGTTTTCGAGAACGGCAATGCGAAATATATTTCATGAGGGAGGATCCCATCCTCCTACCAGGCACGTCAACCGGGTAGCGGATGGTTGAACGGCTTCTAGATACAGAGGTTAGCTGTGAATACTAAATAAGCAGCTGTGGACCAAAACAGGCAGTTGACACTGAGGGCGTGGTGGGATAGATGTTATGGCAGCTATCTGTATAAAGAATCTCTTAATCTTTATGATGTGACAGCCGGCGACAGGGACGTGCAACAACCTCGCTCTCTCAACTGTCTAGTGCAGTGTTTCTCAAGCGATGTGCCGCGGCACACTAGTGTGCCGCGGCGCCTATCAAAGTGTGCCGAAAACTTTTTTTAAATACATGAAATATATTTTTAGCGATCAAGTAATATAAAACTGATCTTACAGCTTGAATTCCTTCGATAATAATTGGAGCTATTAACTACTTTGAACAAATATAGATATACTTCAATATGTCATGATATTACAAAAACACAAGAGGCGCACCAACAACGTTCAAAAGCCATGGACGAAGCATAATGCTTCCACTTGGACCTAATTAGATTTCTTATTTCTTTTGTTGTTGTTGTTGTAAAATATACCTTCTGATTATGTTAAACAATTAAAAGTAAATAAAACTGAGAGTTTTCTTTATTCTAAAGTACCCACAAATTAGTTTGTTTAATTTAGTATATATCAGTGTAATTTTTTTTATTCAGATGCGGGGTCAGATAGGTGTGCCGCAAATTTTTAGAAAATTGTAAAGTGTGCCGTGAACACAAAAAGGTTGAGAAACACTGGTCTAGTGGGTTAGACCTTTTTAAAGTCAAAGGCTATCGGAGACTCACGTAAACAAACCGACGGAAGTCAAGGGTAAACCACCGTCACATTGTCTCTTTTACAGTCGTGTTTCGAAGCATATACAGAACTGGGCACAGTGGGTTTTCTATGACATAGCACATCTACATCAGGGCTTTTCTAGGGACAGCATATAAATCAAAGCTTTTCTACGGGAAAGCATATACAAATCAACCCTTTTTTTAAAATCAATCGTATATACGCTTTTACAGGGGGTTATCTTGAGGCGAGAGACGATATGTGGAAGATGCATCATTTAAAACCTCTGGTTTTACTTTAAAATTTACAACATTCTGTATATTTGAAACAGTTTCAACATAACGGAGTAAATTAAAAACATGTAATACCTTTCCGGTTAATGAATTTGGGTTTGAAGAATAGAAAACGTGTGTTCTCATTGTATTTTAATAAAGACATTTAATCAAACTGTACGCTATCCCGCCAAACTAGAACTGATACTTTCAGCCAGCGTGAACTGTAATAA
This sequence comes from Oreohelix idahoensis, assembly GCA_024509875.1. NCBI lineage: Eukaryota > Metazoa > Mollusca > Gastropoda > Stylommatophora > Oreohelicidae > Oreohelix > Oreohelix idahoensis. Next base: position 28,486 of record JAMPIV010014962.1, on the reverse strand, counting down.
CCTAACATCAGTGGCATATTGATTAAACATATATGGAGGGGAAACCCGAGGCCTGTAAACAGTAAATAAATAAACAAACAACACACAAAGGTATGATCAGGCACTCAGCGGGAAAATCCCGGTAAGCCTATCACTTCTGTTGTTTTTCTGTTGTCTGGTCTTCTACTTCTTTATTTTCCCACTGAGTGCCTGATCATATCTTTGTGTGTTGTTTGTTTATTTATTTGCAGATTGATTAACGCCAGTGCTTCTCTAAGTAAAGGAACCATGTTCGAAACTATGTAGTATTACGCTAATGTCCACTCAGCTGTAAAAATATGGGTACCTCTTCAGTTAGGGAAGGCAAAGGCAGAGAGAAAAGGCATTGGTTACCCCATGTCATATAGTTAAGACTTAGTATAGGTGAAGTCTCTTACACTTTAGGCCCTCCTCTCCTACGGCAGTATCTGCTGTGAGACTACATTAACCTTAGCTAGTGTCAACTAGTGTCTTCAAAAGAAGTCAATGAAGCTCTGTTGGCTATTTTAGAGGTATATACAAAATTTAACTACTTGCTTGATATGTCAATAAATTTTATTGACTTTAATGAATAATTAGCGGTAAGATGTACATTTGTCCTGTCCCGTGTAGGTCTCCGGGGGGGGGGGGGGGGCTCATATGGGGCAAAGAAAAAATAGGTATATTGCTCCTTCATGGATGTCGTACAAGACGACTAATGAAAGGGGGCTGGCAACTTGATGGTGTAAAACACATTGCTACAGAGTCCACTGCAAGAACATGTGTAAGATTTTGAGCAAGAATTCTACAAACGGGTCTACCGCACTGGTAGCTCAATGCTCCATAGGAAGTTAAAGGAAAATTATGACAGAAATAACAAACTGAAAATAACAAACAAGCAAATCAAAAACTGGAAGCTGCATAGTTTTAGTATATTCCAGGGTTGTGGAGTCGGCTAAAAAAAAAAAAATTGTCCGACTCCTGAAATTTTAGACCGACTCCCGACTCTGACTAATTTTTGTTACTAGTCATATGGCATAGCATTCAGAGTCGGTGTCCGGACATTTTTTACTAGTCATATGGCACAGCATTCAGAGTCGGTGTCCGGACTTTTATTACTGACTTCGACTTCACTAAACATACGACGGCCTCCACGACTCTCACACCACAGCCCTGGTATTTTCACTAGAAGGTGGTACTCAGCATTTGAGGTAAGCGAGTGAAAAAAAAGTACTTAAAATAATATATTATGAAGCATATTTAGCTCTCGGTTTAATCCAAAACTCGACTAGACCTCGGTTCTCGCGCCACCCACGGGGAAATCGATGTTCGCGGCTCATATTTAAATACAGTACAAGACCAATCTTTCCCTACCTAAGCCAAACCCAGGTTATTTACACCCATCTGGCACCACGTGTTTCTATTCCCGGTTTCATCCAGTAATTATGCAAATACATTTACAGTTTGGTATACGTTGCTTCTCTCACCTCTCTCTCTTTGACTTTCTCTCACCTCTCTCTCTCTCTCGCTCTCTCTTGCTTTATGCACAGCCTGTTGTATGCTAACACCTGTGGTAACAGCTGTAGAACTGGGAAGGACCATGGAAACGAAGCTGTGTTTCGAAAGACAATAACATCCAGCCGTTATCAAATATAACAAGAGCAGTTCTGGACACTAAGAGAACAAAAAAGGGTAAAAATATATAATTGTAATCCAACGTAGGCAGTACCAAAGCCGGTAATGTCGGAGGGGAGTGAAGAGTTGTAAACTTTACTATATTAGGTTTCAGCTTTTTGAAGAGAGGTAATCAGTTTTTTCCTCGCTGCCTTTGCCTTCCCTTCTTCAACAGCAGAATCAGGTACCGTTTAACAGCAGGGTAACCTGGAGTGGGAAGCTGTTTGGAAGCTTTGCCTCCAGAAATAAGCTCTCTAACTACGCTCTATATTATGGAGAGAATATGTCAGGAAAACTGATTTATATCATAACTTGACATTAGCTCTGCATATTGATGTGTCATTTATGTGTAGGGCCCCCATGTAGTTCCAGGGGGTCTCTGGGGGCACACAGATAGAATAGGGCTAATGGCCCCTCAAGTATTTTGTAAGAGGCGACCAATAGGGGATTCTGCACTGTGCTGGCAAGCTCGCCCTGTAACACAGATTGTTACAGAAACCATTGCTGCAACAGCATACGCATACTTTGTTGATGATGATAGTAGTGATGATGATAGTAGTGATGATGATAGTAGTGATGATGATAGTAGTGATGATGATAGTAGTGATGATGATAGTAGTGATGATGATAGTAGTGATGATGATAGTAGTGATGATGATTTATGCGTTGGAGTTCAACATTTTTCTCTGAATAACGGAGCTAACGTTATATATATATATACGAGTATATTCCAATCGGTGGCAAAAAAAATACAAATCAGAATCTGCAATACGGCTTCTAAAATTTTAGCTTTGAGACCTCCCATAATTTAATATCGAACAGACACTTGTGAAACGTATTCTATGAACATAAAACAGTCGAATCCATCCACCAGGTTAAATTTAAAAGAAATTAAAATGTACAGTACTTTCAAAATCTGCGACAACAGAAAAAAATAAAAATCAAGCAATCTGTGCCACGTGACGTTCTCTAAATTGTCTTTGTTTTCTCCCTGCATCACAAAATTATGTGCCTGTTTTGTTTTTTTCCTCCATGCCATTCGCTCTCCATTTGCTAGCAGCTGTTACCAGACAAATGTCCAAACAGTCAACTAAAAACCCCAGAAATAATTTATCCCTCTCTTACTCAGAAATAGGAATTCGATCCAGGGTCTAAGATGAAATCAATAAATTAACAAGAAACACTGGGAAAAGAAAGTTTAAAAAAAAAATGTTGCCTCATTTTGGCGAGGTGCGTCCCGTTCATAGTAGTCGGTATATTAGAGCGCATGTCCAAATATACAAGACCTTTAGATCTGATGACGTTGAGCGTAAATAAAGATTTGCATTAGTATTTAAACGAGTAAGTCACCCGCCAAAATATGGCGGGAAATAGTTATTTTGTACTGTGTGTGCTGCATGCCCTGAAGAAGGCCCTAAATTCCCCTGTGGTTATTTCATTCATTTTCAATTTGCTTCAGAAATACGGAAACAGTGTGGCACGAAAGCTTAGAAGCTTCACCTATGATGTGCAGTGACGCTGTACTGGCTAAATACATAAATATATATATATATATGATGGAGACCGTCATACTTACCTGATCTGCATCATATAAATGGGGAAAAAATAGCAGAAATGTTGTCACCGAAAAGCAACATAGACAGGAATACTTAAAAAATTTTTTTTTTAATTTTGGGTATGGCGCCGTGACGTATACTGTCAACAATATGCGCATTGTTTCAATAGGCGCGCAATTTAATTTCCCCGGCCGTAACGCGCAATGGAAAACATTAATCGAGAGCGCAAGAAGACGCCAACAATATAAATGATGGAAAACGTCAGAGATGGAATTGTATGGATAAACGTCATAGTTTTGTCTTCTCATTATCAGCATCATCATGTCCCTTTTCTCTTCCTATGGAGCACGAAGCCTTAACGACAGCTGGTCCCCTAACAGGAAGCTCGCTCCACAGCATTCATGTGTTCCTGCAGTTGTGGCTTCTGTAGCAAGCTATGTTACATGATGATGTTGCCAGCAGTTATGGACAAAATCATGTTAGTTTGTTTTTCGACATACCAGAGGGAGCAGTACATCTTTTCTTTCTTTGTCTCCATCGGAGTTGTGGAGTCGGTCAAACCTTTTCCGACTCCTACTTCCAACACCGACTCATGAAATTTCAGAAGTCCGACTCTCGATTTCGACTACAGTTTTTACTTATCATGTGGCATTAAATTTAGAGTCGGAAATATTGTACAGACTACGACTCCACTAAAAAAAAAACTCCCCACCAACTCCAAGACTCCAGACTCTACGACTCAGTCTCCACAGCCCTGGCCTCCACAGCCCTGGCCTCCACAGAGATCCCTAGAAAATGCTCGACATATAAATGATGACTGAAAGTTTGAAAAACTCAATACACATTATGTGTACTATAAAACATACAGACACAGAATATTCTATGATCATCGCAATCTTTAGTACCATAATCACCAAGCGCGAATGGTCACTGATGGTGCATTTAAAGACAGGACAGCATATACCGTAAGACTTGGTCACTGGGGCAACCCAGTCGATGAGTAATGAGGACGGTAGTCGATTCTCTTATTGCATCCGTCTATTTCTGTCTCTTTCTGCTCTAAGGCGGACTGATTGTTTTTCCGTCTGGTAATGTGCCTTTGGAGAAATCTTTTCTAGCCAATGTCATCTTGATATGTGACCATACCATGCCATCTTAATAAAAAGCCATAACATGTCATCTTGGTATGTGGCCATGTTAGGTCATCCTGATATGTTCATACACCATGTCATCTTGATATGTGGACTTAAGTCATCTTGACATGTGGCCACGCCATGTCATCTTGATATGCGGACTTAAGTCATCTTGACATGCGGTCACGCCATGTTCATCTTTATATGTGATCATGCCATGTCATTTTGAAATGTGATCATGCCATGTCATCTTGATATGGGGTCACGCCATGTCATGTTGATGTGTGGACTAACCATGTCATCTTGATGTGTGGACATACCATGTTATCTTGATGTGTGGACAAACCATGTCATCTTGATGTGTGAAATACCATGTCATCTTGATGTGTGGACGTACCATGTCATCTTGATATGTAGCCAAGCCATTTCATCTTGACATGTAGCAATACCAAGTCATATTAAAATGTGACCATTTTTAAGTCATCTTCATATGTGAACATACTATGTCATTCTGACATGTGGCCATACTATGTCATCTTGATATGTGGCAACATCATGTCATCTTGATATGTGGGCACACATTGCCATCTGGATATGGGGGTATACCGTTTCAGCCTCCGTTTTCTCACTGTTGTACACTCGTAATGCTACTGTCAGCGTTCGGTTCATCATCTTCTTTCTAGCAAATCTACAAAAAGACATCCACCTCGTCACATGCAGCAGCTACTACCACCAGCAGTGCCACAGATTAGTCTACAATTACCATCACCACAAACAACTACAGTTGTAATATCTCTTCCTACAACTACTGCTACGAATATTAATACGCAAACCAATATTAATTCTGCCACCGCTAGTGATTACACTTTTAAGGATGCCGAGAGTGGAATACTACGCAGAATGATATGCAGAACAAAGGCAAAAAAGACAGCCACAAGAAAATTAATCAGAGTCCGCAATCTGTTGCAGCATAAATTCCTTCTTGTCCTAATTTCGCCCTAATCAATTCTCTCCCGTTATCATAACAGCCACAGTGGCGCGCGACAGATACGGGTGCTGCCGCTGTTGCAGACCCTACTTCAGTGACGACAAGAAATGTCATATTTCCAAATTACCATATCGTCCGCTAGATGATTGCGTCGATTATTAATTGGGAATATTCTATGAATATTCTATAAATTTCTCTCGTAATAAACATGTCCAGTTCCAGTTATGGTTTCATAAAGCAAGAACGGGATGGAACATGCAAGGAATCTTTCATTATAGAAATATTCATGATTAGTTGTTCTTACGCATTAATTCCCTAGCTTAGGGTTAAATTATTAGTTCCAATTTCCAGCAGGTTATAGCAGAACTGGTGTGTCACTGCAGGATTAAATTTTTTTTTGGTCTTAACCAGCGGCACTTGAGCATTCAGCCCTTCGGCCCAATGGCATGTCATTGCGAGGCTGGGGAGCTGTCACAGAGGTTTTATGATCATTAAATTGCCTATATCCTCTTCTTTTTCTTTCACCCGTATCCTCTATTTTTATTATCACTCTTTACCTTTTTCCTGTATTTTTTGCATCCATTCGTTTGCGAAAAATATTTTCTTTCCCATACTGGTAAACGGATTTATGACATAACGTGTCAGAGAGAGAGAGCGTTTAAATGCATTCTATTGCATTAGATGTCAGTGGACGATAGAACGTGTGAATACTCGTCTGGGTAGACAGAGATAGCAGACAGGCGTCTGTACTTTTCTCATGTCACGGGCGTTTCGTCAGGCTAGGTGTCATACCGTCTAGCATTTTCACCTGACACTAACGTTTCTCTCAGAGTGAAGTGTGATATGACACTCACGCAGCGCTCGGGAATGAGACATATAGTCTGGGTTTTTCCATGACACGCACGCTTCTCGGTCAGTTTGTTAACGTAGGTGTGAAGACGCACCGGTGGCACTTACGGCATGCATCTAAGTTACGTAAGTGTTAGGAAAGACGAGAGATTGCGTGGGTTTGGAAATAGGGCACATTCTTTGTGTGTGTTTCATATATCTTAAACGAGAGTTTGAGACTTAATTCACTCAGTAACTTCGCAGTCAAGACTAGAACAAGCCTTCGTTCGATTCCTAGGAATCTCTGTTAATAGAGATGGCATTTAGTTTGGTCGAAGTGGTTTAAGTTCTTAGTAGTTCTGTGTTGAGGTAAATATTATATATATTATATTCTAGTATTTTGTGAAGTGTTTAAAGTGTTAAATCGCTTATTTTATTTCACTAGTTAGACTTGGTGCAGAGCGCTTAATTTATATAGTCTGTATTATTTTATAGTGACGAGTTACAGTGGAAAACAGAAATTATATTTCTAGCTTAAACTCAGTCGGCTATTAAGGAATTTAATTTTACTGCTAAAATAATCAGACGAGAACAATTTTTCTAAACTAACTTATAAATGCTAGAAGCCTCATGAGTGTTGACGGAATACGCACGTATTCCTAATTCAGGAGGATTGATGATTTTTAAATATAACTTAGTGCAAGGGAAGTTTTAAATGATAAGTCAAGTGGTACGCTTGCAGTTTAAAAATGTAAGTTATAATCCGAGTACGTAGCATGTATAAGTATTTTATTTGTGGTTTTTCTTCCCTATTCAGTGAATACTGGGGTAACCCAAAACTTTGCCGGCGTTTAGTACAGAGACATACCTGTGAGAAACATAAACATTTATATCTTTTTAACCACGTGGGTTTACAAGTTAACACCTGTCTGACAGTACGTGTGTCTTCATTAATAGACAGAGTACAACTCACACTAACGGGTTTTATTAAAGACTAAATGTTTTATACTGGGCCTTTGAGCCAGATCAGATTTTCTGCACAAACTCTATGTACAAATTTAGCCGTTGTGGCAAGTAACATATTAACGTTAGTAACATTCCGACGGAGTTTCGACTAATGGTGTGGTGACCAAATATAGTCCTTTCCTGAAAGTAGACACCGATCTGACATTCCTCAATTCTAGAAACCTAAGCTATTGACACTGAGCTCATTGTTAATGTTTCGTGCCTGGACAATTTTAATGTGACCTAAACAGACATCCGAAAAATAAGAACACCCAAGGAGTCGTTCCCGGAAGCAGAGAATTCATCCTGTCTTTTTGGAACTGGGGATTTCTTGGTCAAAAACTGCCCTTGACGAGTCTGTAGGTGAATGTCCTAAAAACTGTATTACCAGAAGTGGCTATCTAAGCTGTGAGTATGAACATGTGCACGTGTGCTCGGCTGAATGAATAAAGTGAATGCAGGACGGAGTGATTTTTTTATTGTTGTAATTGGGCACCCATTTTGCTATCTTAACTTTCTGTATTCAAGTATTGCTAATCATATTTCCCTTAGAATAGAGCAGAGATATCAAGTCTGTCCATACCTTAAAAAGGGGAAATATTAGGCCTAATCCTATGTATCCTTGTTTCCTTGGGGCTATCACTTTCTTCCAACAGGACTGTGGGCATACCTCGAGGGATAAGATCTAACTTTGGGTCTATCATTTCTTGTAGAAATTCCTTGATTTTTTTATGACTATGTGTATATGCTTTGATGAAATGTCTATGTGTTGTGAAGAAATTTTAGATGATAATTAAAATTTCTCTTGAAATTAATCAGCGTGTTGGTCAGCTCGTTCTAGAATATTTATATAATCATTTGTTATAGTTTCCCTACGTCTGTACGTATAACTGTCGTCTTATATGTGCGTGCACGTGAGTGGTTAGATATATATATATATATATATATATATATATATATATATATATATATATATATATATATATATATATGTGTGTGTGTGTGTGTGTGTGTGTGTGTGTGTGTGTTTAGACTGTCTGACTCCTCGAAAGCTGTCGTAGAAGATAGGTGAGAGAGAGAAGATTTCTCGATCTCAGAGACAGCCTCTTAATCACATGCTACTATCTCACTCGTGGAAATCTATTGCTATTACTACTTCTCACTGTGACTATCACTTAGTCTAATCTATTCAGAAGGGACCAACCCAAGTCTTAATTCCCCTATCAAAAATCTACGACAGGAGCCTGTGGACTTTCCTTCCAACCCGGTCAGGAGCTTCGCTCGAACCTTGATCACCTGATCGCAAGCGCAATGTGGTAACCATTACACCAGCGCAGCTCCCATGATTCGATATTAAGTTTCCATCTAGATACCTGGTCAGTTCCACTCAGTCAGATTAGAACTAGTTTATCATTACAGGACTAGATACTTGGTCAGTTCCAGTCAGTCAGATTAGAACTAGTTTATCATTACAGGACTAGATACTTGGTCAGTTTCAGTCAGTCAGATTAGAACTAGTTTATCATTACAGGACTAGATATCTGGTCAGATCCACTCAGTCAGATTAGAACTAGTTTATCATTACAGGACTAGATACTTGGTCAGTTCCACTCAGTCAGATTAGAACTAGTTTATCATTACAGGACTAGATACCTGGTCAGATCCACTCAGTCAGATTAGAACTAGTTTATCATTACAGGACTAGATACTTGGTCAGTTCCACTCAGTCAGATTAAAACTAGTTTATCATTACAGGACTAGATACTTGGTCAGTTCCAGTCAGTCAGATTAGAATAAGTTTATCATTACAGGACTAGATACTTGGTCAGTTCCACTCAGTCAGATTAGAACTAGTTTATCATTACAGGACTAGATACTTGGTCAGTTCCAGTCAGTCAGATTAGAACTAGTTTATCATTACAGGACTAGATACTTGGTTAGTTTCAGTCAGTCAGATTAGAACTAGTTTATCATTACAGGACTAGATATATGTTCATTTTCACCCAGATTAAACTAGATTAGAACTAGCGTGTCTTTGTAATGTCAGATATCTGCCCTGTTCCAGTTTCATTAATTCCTTCAATGTCATTCAGTACCATTGGGGCCATGGATAGATTCACTCCAAGACGTCCTGTTCGGTGTTCTACTTTCCAGGTATTTCCATGTCGTCTTCATCCGCGTCATATCTGCAACGATTCCCATTCTCCATGTGGGTTTTTCCAGTCTTCCTGCAACACTCTAACGCTGGAGATTCCAGAATAAGTACCAACTTATAATGCTGTCAACAAGTTTTCGTAACGTGTATCCTAACATACGCCAACGTCTTATTCTCAACTCATGTCCCACTGGCACTTGTCTGGTTCTTGACATCAGTTCCACATTGAATACCTTGTCACACCATTTCAATGCTTCTATTCAACTCAAGCATCCCATTTATGAAATACCACGGTTCCCTTAGACCAGGGGTGGGCAAACTTTTAGTAGTGTCGTGCCGAAGTAATGTTGCAAAGTCACTCAGCGTGCCAACCTAAGTCCACCACATTTTTATAAACAACAATTATTGAAACAATTTAAAAATGATCTTGTATTAACATGTTTCCGATACATTAAATAACTATTCTATTCTTTGTAGATTATTCAATATTTTAATATAAATAGGAACAAATATCAATACAAATATTATGTTTTGCAAAATTTAAGTTCTGAACACATTAGTTTGAAACTTTATAATAAAACTGCCATATGTATATTTTGTTAAGACAGAAAGTCCAACAGTTTGAAGAACAAAACAGTTAAATAAACTAAACATAAAACACGTTATTAAAATTTTAATATGAGAAATCATTGATTATTATTGATCTGGGTATTAATCAATTAATGGGACCCGTGTCCTTGCTTCTCCTTGGTTAATTGTTCAATATCAGGTGTGTATTTTGTCAATTTCAGCTTCACACAGGCTTCTAAATGCACAGGTGTTAGGCGACTTCTCTGTGGACTTAAAACAGCTTTCATGTGTGAGAAAATTTGTTCACATGTATAAGTTGACCCAAAAGCCGAAAGTAGAGCAAATGCAACTTTCTTCAAACAGGTGAACGCTTCAGGCAGGGATGTCCAGCAGTTGAGGATGGCAGCTGACTTTTCCAAGCAGCTTCCTTCCAGAGTTTTTCGCAATTCTACAAATGTTATCGTCCATAACTCTGATGCCTTGAATTCGAAGTGTTGCATTTCAGAATTGTCAACATCCATCCACTCAAAAAGAGATAGGTCAAATGGGATGTTAGTATGATCAATTAAGTCGGGCTTGATGAGATAAGAAAACATGGGCCCGTGAATTTTAAGTCTTGACCTCGTTTAGCAAACTCTCCTTTGAGCGCTTCAACGTACTTCTGAAGCTCATCTCTGTTGACAGTAAATCGATTTGAATGAGCCTTTACGTTTGGAAAGTACTTGTATGTGTTAGTGGTAATATCTCTGCAAAATATGTCTAATTTTGACGCAAATCCTTTCCAGTGCTCAAAAAGATCAAGTACTGTTTGACCCTGCCCTTATAAACGCAAGTTTAATTCATTCAGATTTGTAGTTATGTCAGCCAGAAACATCAGCTTGCACAGCCAGTCCTCGTCATTCAGTTCCGGGAAATGTTGTTCTTTTTCATCAAGAAACACCTTGATTGCTTCTAGACATGATACAAATCTGTTCAAAACATTACCTCGACTAAGCCAACGAACATTGCTGTACAGCGGGAGGTCCGCACATGCGCTCTCCATTTCTTGTAGAAGAGACTTGAATTGCCTGTGGGTCAATGAAGAGCGAGAAACTATGAAGTTAACTATCTTGACAACAGTTTCCATTACAGAGTTCAAAGATAGTGACGAAATCTTCGCACACATACTCTCCTGGTGTATATTGCAATGGAAGCTCAATACTTGACGTCCAATACGATCCTCAAGAAGTTTAACAAATCCTTTGTTCTTTCCAACAAATGCAGGGGCGGCATCAGTAGTAACACAGAGTATTTTATTCATGTTAATGTTCTGATTTTCGAAATAGCTTACAAATGCAGTTATAATGTCCTCTCCCTTGGCTGTACCATCAAAAGGTATCAAGCAGCACAGTTCTTCATAAATATGGTCGTTGTCACAATATCGCGCAACTATAGTCATTCACATCGACACTTTCGTCAAGAGTGACACTAAATACAACAGCTTGTTGTAACCCTGTTGTTTGTTTTATCGTTACATTTTCAGCCATATCAGTTATGCGCCTCTCGATTGATCTCGCAGAAGCCGGTATTTCTCGAATCCGAGACATTATTGTTTCTTTATTTGGTAAATCACTAAACAAAATTTCAGCACTGCTCAAAAAAGTTTCCTTGATGTATTCTCCATCTGTGAAAGGTTTGCCCTTCGAAGCCACACACTGTGCAATTTTGTAACTACATTCGGTAGCTTTATTTTTGGTTCCAATTACTTGACTAAAAATACTACTTTGTTTTTTTTTTTTTTGTAGCCAGAAACAGCCATTTTTATGGATTCTCTTTTCTCCTCAGTTTTTAAACATGGACTGATGTTTGATTTGATAGTGTCTTTGTACACTTGACGTACGGCACACGACACTTTCATAACATAAAGCACAAACAGCACGATCCTTTTGTTGTATGAATCCATATTCGTTTGTCCAAAAGTCTTGAAACGAGCGTACATCAAGTTTTTTGTCTTTTTTGAGTCATTTTAACGGCACCGTATTACTTAATAACAACACCAACTTTTGTGCTGCGGTCAACGGACTGTACGGGCATGAGTATGCGACAGCCGAGAGAACTGTAGAGGTGGTGGTAGTCGGGAGAGAGGGGAAGGATAGGACGGAAATATAACTTCGTCGAGGTCAGTCATTGTTGCTCCAAACTCACACTGGGAGTCAAAAACTGCGAACGAAAACGAAAATAAATACGCTCGTCCAGGCGCTAGCCAGACACTATTGCGTAATTATGATATTACGTCTCCGCTTGCCCGTCAAAATTCGCTTGGGATTCTTTTCAAGAATCTCATCCTGCAAACTACGGTAGCAGGTAGACGCCTGACAAGCGGGTGCCGCAAAGTATAACCACTCCCCTTGAAATTCGTTGAAGAATGTTTGTTCTCGGAAACGGTCCGTAAAAACGAAGACTTACTTGCAGTATAGTATGATCAGACCTTTAGTTTGCATCAGATAGCACATTCTTACCTCCGATGTCTAAAAACTTTCGTTTTGAAGGTTGTAAAAACAGGTATAGCTTTAAAAGAATTATATGCTTCTATTTAATTAAAAATTCACGGTTCCAGACCACCGCAATGAAGCTAATATCGCAATACAGCGGGTCATACCCATTATTTTATTTGTTGCTTCCCAGTGCATATAAAAGCCTAAAATCATGTTTACACAATGTCTATTAAGTGCGTAATAGCGCTAGGTCTTTAAAAAAAAAAACACAGTGTATTGTAAAATTAAAAATACTTTATTGCTAACAAAATGCTAATCTTCATCATCTGAGCCTTCAGCGAATCGTAATTTTGTTGCTGGTGGAGAGCCAAAATCTATCGGAAGAAGAAGGCACGTTTTAATAAATAAACATGAATAATTTGAAAAAAAGCGCAATATCTGCGAAGCGCAATAAAACGAGGTATACCTGTGTGTATATATATATATATATATATATATATATATATATATATATATATATATATATATATATATATATATATATATATATATATATATATATATATATATATATATATATATATATATTCCTCGCATATTCGCGTTTCTGTGGCAACATTACGGCCACTTTATTTCCATACCAAAGTGGTACATGTTTATGCCACTTTATATTTGTACTACATTGGCTAACTTATTGCCACTTTAAATTTTTCCTTCTATAACTGCGTATAAGCAATTTTAATCCTTACTCCCATGTTATCATTTATGGTACCGTGGCAAAGTGTAAATTACTTTAACCCTAGTTTCGTGATAATTTACACTACTTTAAAGCCATAATTCTTTGGCTAAATTAATTGAAAATTTATATTCGCATTCCTTAGCACACATTATTTGCCACATCCTATCGGTACTTCATTGGCTATCTGATAAGAAAGGCACCGTGAATCTTCAGGGCCAGTTAAAACGACTTCAAGAGGGTAAGAACGCTTCCTGAAACAGTAATTCAGCCTTCGTCCGTTTCCGGACGCACTCGTGTGAGTCTGAGAGATGTGATCAGTACGTGATCGTGACCCATACCAACCTCAAGACGGCTTCGGATTTTTCTTTCATTTTGGTTTTGCTCATAAAGACCCAAGTGCAACCGGAACGGTTATGAGAAACTGTTCAATAAGATTCTTTCTGCTAGGATGCTGGCTTTAAGCGATGCAAGAACTGATAACGGGTATTATATGTGTGTGTGTGGATAAATGGATGAATGAACGCACGTGCAAACGGGCAAGGACGTTAGCGTACTCCCTTTCTGTGTAAAATCTTCATTTTTTATTTAGATTAAAATCTAACGTATTATATTACCAGTGAAAAAACGTAAATTCTCTTCTAGTCTGAGGAAATAACTGGAGTACACATTTTTATAGAAATGTATAAAAATTTATTAAACTATGAACACCTCTTCGCAGGAAATAATAAAACACAATTCTAAGTTGTTTTTTCTTTGAACCTTTCTGTTTCTAATACTAAATCCTGCGTTGATCTCCCTATCTCTACGAAAATATAAATTGTATCCCTGTTTAATTAAATATGAACTTTAATACAAAATTATGCTGGTTTATGATAACATCATGCAGGTAAGAACTTGTTACAGCGTATGCTTCTACGGTACATGAACATGCGGGACCTTGTCTTAAATGTTCAGATCCGTGGCGCAACATCGATTGAAAACTGCTTCCCGTTAAATTAAAAAAGTAACAGAAGAATTATTTACTATTCTGACTTTTTTCAAGCTAGTTATTATTTAAAGCTAAATAAACATAATATATGCAATACGGAACAAAATAAGCAGTAAATATATAGTTTATAAATTTTTATGTACAATTACCAGCATAGAACCACAAAGCCTCGTGTAGTTTCCGCGGGTCTCTGAACAGACAAAGAAAGAAGTATGCTACATCTTCAGGTGTGTCGTACAAGGCGACTAGTATGAACATGAGCAAAGCGATAGCAAATCTCATCTTGTAAAACAAATTGCCATGCTGCAGGAGCGTTTGACCACTTGGTGCAGGCTTCCTGTAAGGGAACCGGTTTGAGTGGTAGCTCCCTGCTTCACAAATAGCGCAAAAGAAAATGAAGATGATGATGAAGATGAAGATAAAGATGAAGATAGAACTACCAAACACTTGCCAGTAAACAAAAACAAAAAAAAAAAAAAAATTCGTTTACTGTCAAAGCAACTCCCTCAAAAGCAGAATTTCAGTAACAGAATAAAAGCTTTGGAAAAAGGCCATATAAATCCGATCCTGTGTAAAGAACAGCTTTTGGATACAGATATAAATATATCTGCCACAACTGCTCGATCTCTTATCTTATGTTTTCATTTTGTCTTGCATCTGATTACGGTTATGGGACAGAAGATGGTCGGCAAAATCTACATTACGGGTTTCTTCACCTGTGATCGACGGACCTAGTAGGGTCCATGAATGAATTCTGGCCGTGCACATAATCTAAAATTGGAAATGTACGATATTTAATTATACTTTCATGTACATTTTTCCAAGAAGGGGTCCAAAGCCATCATCGGACAATAAAAGGGGCCCATAGCCATCATCGGGCAATAAATTGGGACCATAACCATCATCGGAAAATGAAGTGTCCCATAGCCATCATCGGGCAATAAATTGGGACCATAACCATCATCGGGCAATGAAGTGTCCCATAGCCATCATCGGGCAATAAATTGGGACCATAACCATCATCGGACAAAGAAGTGTCCCATTGCCATCATCGGGCAATGAAGTGTCCCATAGCTATCATCGGGCAATGAAGTGTCCCATAGCCATCATCCGACAATAAAATGGGACCATAGCCATCATCGGACAATAAAATGGGACCATAGCCATCATCCGACAATAAAATGGGACCATAGCCATCATCGGACAATAAAATGGGACCATAGCCATCATCGGACAATAAAATGGGACCATAGCCATCATCGGGCAATAAAAGAGGACCATGGTCATCATCGGACAATAAAAGATGACCACAGCTATAATTGGACAATGGCATTAAAAAAAGGTTAAGAAGCCCTGTCTTGATCCTCCAGCTGCTTCGTAAATGTCCACTGAATTCCATGTGTGTTGGCTGATGTGGATGTTATGGTAACCCAATCCATGTGTAAATGCGTACGCATATTTCTCCCATTCTGTGCATATATTTATATTTTCCTTTCAACAACATAAAAACGTATATTATTTGCAGTAATAAGTCGATTCTTCTAACAATTTAACAAGGAGGCGACGGTCATTCAATAGGTCATCATCATTACTCGTTTCTCCCCACGGAGTACAGCCCTTAGACCAAGTCCTCCTGTCACGTGCCATCTGCTCGATGTCTTTCCTAACGTTCAATTTATGTCTTCCAATTCATTTCTCAGTGTGTTGTCGGTCTTTCTCAACCGCTTTTACACAGGGGATTTCACAATAAGGACTGCCGTGTCATTCTAGAAATCAGCTACATGTCTAAGGACTAAGGTTTGGGAGCGGCGCTGGTATAATAATTACAACGTTGCGCTGGCGATCAGGTGTTCAAGGTTCAAGCCCGGGCGTCAGCATTTGAAAGAGTGTCAACGACCGGGATTTTGACTGAATAACCTGAACGGCTCCTGAGATAAACCCTCTGTGGATGGGAAGGAGCGAAGCTCTTGACCGGGTGGGAAGGAAAGTCCACAGGCTCCCCAGCCTCGCAATGATATGTCATTGGGCCGAAGGGCTGAAAGCCCAAGTGCCACTGGTTAACATAAAAAAAAAAAGGACTAAGGTTTACAGGATTACACGATAACACCTTGTTTCTATATTCACATTGACGAATTGCAAACGTGGGGTCACATTTTCCTGCTCTTCCAGACAGGTGATCACACACGCACACATGTGTATACACTCACGTAGCAAGAAAACAGTCTCTATGAGCCAGCTTGATACCAACAGTGTCAGCCTTGTGTTGGTTCGGGCACGATGCCATAATCGAATCGTTCAGATCTTCAGTTACTGAAGTGACAACACTTTGCGATCACGAGCACGATTCTGGTATTGACCGGCCCATACTCGGAGCGCTTGGAGTCTCGAATGCAACATGAGCTGATACACCAAATGCGCCCTAGCACATTTTTTCACAGGGGAAGAATAATGGCTCGTGTCTTTTCCCAAGAAGCCGTCATGTGTCTTTTTTTTCAGCTGCAAGTTTCCGAGGAGAAGACCGAGAGATGGAGACTGAGAGACGCGCTTTCTCAAAGAGGGTATCTGCAAAGAAGAGTGGAGCCGTGTAGTTTTTAAATGTAACTTGATAATCATCACATATTTCCCTTTTCGCTCCCTACGAAGCATAGAATTAATACTGCGGCTGGCACTCTTGTGGTAGCCTTCATTAAAAGCATTCATGCGCTTTAGTTTATATGCCAATTTTTTTTAAAATTATTAGTTTATGAATTCCATATACAGCGTCATTATAGTCGCCTATTACGTCATGCCTGAGAGCACAGTCGTTCTATTCTATGTTTGTGTCAGAACTACAAGCGGAAATGATACACACCCCCCCCCCCCCCCCCCAAAAAAAAAAAAAAAAACGATAATGTACGTACTGTACAACGAACGAAATACCACTGTATACAGTTTGTATGGGAGCCGCGCTGGTGTAATGGTTACCACATTGCGCTGGCGATCAGGTGTTCAAGGTTCAAGCCCGGGCGTGAGCATTTGAAGTAGTGTCATCGACCGGGATTTTGACTGAATAACCTGAACGGCTCCTGAGATAAACCCTCTGTGGATGGGAAGGAGCGAAGCTCCTGACCGGGTTAGAAGGAAAGTCCACAGGCTCCCCAGCATCGCAATGACATGTCATTGGGCCGAAGGACTGAAAGCCCAAATGCCGCTGGTTAAGGAAAAAAAAAATAGTTTGTACTAGCGTCCGATTGGCTAAGCACTTGCCTCTTTTGCGTCAAAGTGATCTGGTTCCGGGACTAAAAACATGTTAACGTCACGCTCCCGTCTACGCAGCTGTAAATGGGTACCTGACTCTGCTCTATATTTAGGAAAGGCAAACGCAGGGAGGAAAGGGAAATGGTCATCCCACCTAGTAAAGCTAAGTCTCTAACACTTCACTCCTCTCCTGCAGTATTTGCTATGGGACTACCTTTACATACAGTTTGTATACCGCTGTGAACTTCTCAGAAGTTAAACCTTTTTCTCGGAGAAGTGAAGTCTTGGACTTAGAGAAATCAAGATGGGTCTGGGGCAGTCTTTCATTATCATAAGCTGCCAACTCTACAACGAAGGTCGGCTACAATGGATCTCCAATGTCTTACGTCTCTTGTCTTGATGGTGCACTTTAGTAGACTCTTTCCTGTCTCTTGTCTTGATGGTGCACTCTAGTAGACTCTTTCCTGTCTCTTGTCTTGATGGTGCACTTTAGTAGACTCTTTCCTGTCTCTTGTCTTGATGGTGCACTCTAGTAGACTCTTTCCTGTCTCTTGTCTTGATGGTGCACTCTAGTAGACTCTTTCCTGTCTCTTGTCTTGATGGTGCACTCTAGTAGACTCTTTCCTGTCTCTTGTCTTGATGGTGCACTCTAGTAGACTCTTTCCTGTCTCTTGTCTTGATGGTGCACTCTAGTAGACTCTTTCCTGTCTCTTGTCTTGATGGTGCACTCTAGTAGACTCTTTCCTGTCTCTTGTCTTGATGGTGCACTCTAGTAGACTCTTTCCTGTCTCTTGTCTTGATGGTGCACTCTAGTAGACTCTTTCTTGTCTCTTGTCTTGATGGTGCACTCTAGTAGACTCTTTCCTGTCCATCTCTTTAAAAAAAAGCGCCGTCTTTCTTTTGAACGTTGGCCTTCAACTCTTCCTTCTGTTATGGACCCTAGCAAAGTGTTATGTTTTTTATATGGCCAAAATATTTTAGCAGTCTAATTTTAGCAGTCTTTAGAGAGGCTAAAACTGAAGCTAGCAAACGCTATTTGAGCTCAAGCCATGAACAATCGACAGCTACGTTTCTTCTCATCTTACACCACAAGACACAAAGAGAACGGCGCATTCCAGAACTTGATCTAGTGTCTGATGCAGCGGCGCAGGAGGAGAAAGAAAGACAGGTCATGTAGAATATAATGAGGCGGGAATAGGAAAGACAGAGTGAAAAACAAGATCTGAGACACACACAGACATGGAGACGGAGGGACATACAAGTAAGTCATGCACAGAGACAGGGATAGAGATATAGTGATACTAAAGAATAGAGACATGCACGGAGATACAGACTGACATAGTGATATACAAAAAATAAGACATGCACAGAGATTGAGACAAAGTAATATACAAGAACAGAGACAGATACAGAGATAGAGATAGAGTGATATACAAGAACACACACAGACACATAGACAAGGACAACATGATATACTAGAAAACAGACAGACACATAGACAGAGTGATATACAAGAATAAACACATTGACCAACTGATACACAAAAACAAAGACATACACAGACATAGACGGATATAGAGACAAAGTAGTATATAAGAAATATAAAAACAGAGACACAAAAAGGGACACAGACAGAATGGTATACAGGAAATGAGATATACACAGGCACAGAGAGAAAAATAGAAAGACGGAGGCAGAAACTCACATCAGAGAGAACAAAGAGTAAAAGGGACGTGAGAGAAAGAAACACAGAAGAAGAAAATATTCATACAGAAAAGAAAAAAAACCATGCAGACAGAAGATAAAACATAAATGTGGAGAAATCGAGGGAAAAAGGGACAGTGGACAGCAGTGTGAGAAAATCTTTATATATATGTGTCAATTAATGTACAACTTTCACCTAAAGTTGCATCCCTTAGCGTTAGTGACAGACAAAGCTGGGATTTTATATATATTGATAACATTTTGAACTCCGCCTATGCCGGTCCCAAGCCCGGATGAAAAAGGAGAAGGGCGGCCTGCATGGAGGCCGTAAGGAGGCAGCCCCTCCACCATGCAAAGGCACAACAGGCCAATCACCTGTTTGCTTTAAATCATGATTACGCGAACTACAAGAGAGA
The DNA here is from genome assembly GCA_024509875.1 of Oreohelix idahoensis. Classification (NCBI taxonomy): domain Eukaryota; kingdom Metazoa; phylum Mollusca; class Gastropoda; order Stylommatophora; family Oreohelicidae; genus Oreohelix; species Oreohelix idahoensis. The sequence goes on along the minus strand of JAMPIV010014962.1, from coordinate 9,022 downwards.
AAACCGGACTGATTCTAAAGGCGACGAACTGGAACGGACTGCGGACTACGACTTATGGAACTTGGAACACAAGAAGTATAAATGGGAAGGAAGAGGAGCTGGTGGAAGAGATGAGGAAAGCAAAACTAGAAATCCTGGCTATAACGGAAACGAAGAAAAAAGGACAAGGAGTCATGGATCTCGATGGCAACACGTTGCTCTACAGTGGTGTACCCATATCTGAAAGAGCTAAAGGGGGCGTGGGTTGCATTGTGGCCCAAAATCAAAAAGATAGTATCAAGGGATGGAACTTTGTCTCGGAGCGCATTATGGTTGTAAAACTAAAAGAAGGAGAAACCATAGTCAACCTGGTCATAGTGTATGGGCCAAATGAGGATGAGAGAGCAGAGGTCAAGGAGGAATTTTTCGAGCTGCTTCAAAGGACAGTGGATGACTGCCTAGATGAAGTTATTATGCTGGGAGATTTTAATGCCAGAGTTGGAAATGACCATGCTAGATGGGGTGGAGTTATCGGAAGATATGGAGAAGATACTCTCAATGACAATGGAAAGCGACTCCTTAGATTCTGCAGTGAGCAGAATCTGATCATTACAAACACAAAGTTCCCCCATAAGCGCATACATGCATACACTAGATGTGAACCAACCAAGAATGAGAAGTCAGTGATCGACTATGCCATTGTTCGGAGAAGCTCATTCAGATATGTCCGAGATGCAAGAGTCTGGAGGGGGCCAGAGATTGGAAGTGATCACTACCTGCTAACAATCAAACGAACAACTGAAAGAGTTGCTCAGCCTAGGAACTGCCCAACATCACGCAAGAAACCAAGTAAACGAGCAGGAGAAATGAGCATTAGGACCTACAAGCTGAGAGAGCCAGAAATTAAGACCAGATATCAGGGGCTTATTGCTACAGCATTGAGCAACACAGAAGAACGACCTGATGACTTGGAAACCCTCTGGAATAAATTCAAGGATATCATAAAGACAGCTGCTGCAGAAGCATGCGGTGAAGTCCGACTTGGGAACCAGAGAAAGAGGACACCTTGGTGGACAGAGGAAGTCAAAGAGAAAATAAGAGAGAAGAAAATGGCATGGAAACAATACTTAGGAGCTAAAAACACAACAGGACAAATGGAAAAATATAGAGAATATGTGACACTCAGAACAGAAGCAAAGAACAAAGTGCTAGCAGCAAAACAGAAGTCCTGGGAAGAATTTGGAGAAAAGCTAGAAAAAGATGCACAAGAAAACCAGAAATTGTTCTATAAGACCCTAAAGAACATGAGGAAAGAAAAACAATGCCCTCTCAAATTTATAAAGGACAAGCAAGGCAAATTGCTTACTGCCCCGAAGGAAGTAATGGAAAGATGGAAAGAATATTTCTCAGAACTCCTGGATGGTGAGCATGGTGAAGCATCAGAAATGATAACCACTAGCACAGAAGAGAAAACCAATGATGGTGAAGATGACATAAAGATGGAAGAACTGAGGGCAGCACTAGAGAAAATCAAGATGGGCAAAGCAGCAGGGCATGATGGTATAACACCAGAAATGGTTAAGTACATGGGAGCATCAGGCGACCTATTACTCTTAAAGGTCCTACAGGCAGCATGGTGCAACAAGACCATACCAAAGGATTGGGAGATTGCCATCATAAACACCAATTTTCAAAAAGGGTGACAATCGACAATGTGGAAACCATAGAGGCATATCCCTTCTCAGTGTCCCTGGTAAAATCTACTCTAGAATCCTAGAGCAGAGACTCCGACGCCTAGCTGAGCCACAATTGGATGAGGTCCAGTGCGGATTCCGAGCAAACCGAAGTACTCAAGACCTAATCTTCACACTCAGACAGCTGAGGGAAAAGGCCCTTGAGTATAAGAGTGAGATCCATCTTTGTTTCATAGATCTGGAAAAGGCGTTTGACAGGGTCCCCTGGAGCAAACTTTGGGACTGTTTGGCAAGGAAGAATATTCCAGCACCTCTGATTCATGCTATACAGAGCTTCTACAAGTCTTGCAGAAATTATGTGAGGACAGCAAACCATAAGTCAGAAGAGTTCAGGACCACCACTGGTGTAAGACAAGGTGATATCCTATCACCTTACCTCTTCATACTCCTTATGGACGATGTCATCAAGGCATGTAAGGAGAGAACAAGAAAGTATTCAGTGGGGTACTGGAAGATGAGACATGTCTATATTTCGGAGCTGGCATTTGCTGATGATGTTGCCCTGATTGCTAAATCAGAGGCACATCTCCAATCCAACCAGCAAGTCTGGAAGGAAGAGCTGGAGAAGAGAGGGATGGTCATAAACAGCTCTAAAACAAAATCCATGGTGATATCACGAGAAGAAAGAAAACATCAGATTAAGTTGGGAGAACAGGTCCTGGAGCAGGTCGACCACTTTAAATATCTCGGAGCTATTATAGACCGAAAGGGAGGCATCAAAGAAGAGTTGGCCACTCGAAAAGCAGCGGCTGGGAGACTTTTTCAGGCCATAAATCGTGGATTCCTCAGCAAGAAAGAGGTTGGTAAGAAAACGAAGATGGCTGTATACCGCTCCACCTATGTCCCAGTCTTGCCATATGGATGCGAGTCGTGGGCAATGACTACAACCCACAAAAGCCAGATCCAAACCTCAGAAATGAGGTATCTGAGGAAAGTGGTTGAAGTAACAAGAAGAGACATGGTCCGCAACCAGACGATCCGTCAAGACCTAAAATCCCATCCGCTGCAGACCCAAATAGAACAGTCCCAACTAAGATGGTTTGGCCATGTCTGCAGAATGGGAGAAGATCGGCTACCACGACAAGCATGGGAAACAAAAAGCCAGGGATCCAGACCTCCAGGACGACCCAGAGTCCGCTGGGGGGACAACATTAGACAATCTTTGAAGGACCGAGGACTAGAATGGAACCAGGCCAGGAAGAAGACAGCTGATAGAATGGTCTGGCGCTCTCTCTTCCAAACCTCTACACCTCACGGTAGAAGGGGAACGACTAAGTAAGTAAGTAAGATAACATTTTGCCTAGTTTTGGCGAGGCGCTTCCCGTTTGACCAAGTCGGTTATATTAGGGCGTATGCTGTAATATAAAAGACTTTTAGGTCGGTGACGTTAATCTGAGAAAGTCTTAGACCGACAGCTTGGTACGGAAAGTCTTACTTACTTAGTCGTTCCCCTTCTACCGTGAGGTGTAGAGGTTTGGAAGAGAGAGCGCCAGACCATTCTATCAGCTGTCTTCTTCCTGGCCTGGTTCCATTCTAGTCCTCGGTCCTTCAAAGATTGTCTAATGTTGTCCTCCCAGCGGACTCTGGGTCGTCCTGGAGGTCTGGATCCCTGGCTCTTTGTTTCCCATGCTTGTCGTGGTAGCCGATCTTCTCCATTCTGCAGACATGGCCAAACCATCTTAGTTGGGACTGTTCTATTTGGGTCTGCAGCGGATGGGATTTTAGGCCTTGACGGATCGTCTGGTTGCGGACCATGTCTCTTCTTGTTACTTCAACCACTTTCCTCAGATACCTCATTTCTGAGGTTTGGATCTGGCTTTCGTGGGTTGTAGTCATTGCCCACGACTCGCATCCATATGTCAAGACTGGGACATAGGTGGAGCGGTATACAGCCATCTTCGTTTTCTTACCAACCTCTTTCTTGCTGAGGAATCCACGATTTATGGCCTGAAAAAGTCTCCCAGCCGCTGCTTTTCGAGTGGCCAACTCTTCTTTGATGCCTCCCTTTCGGTCTATAATAGCTCCGAGATATTTAAAGTGGTCGACCTGCTCCAGGACCTGTTCTCCCAACTTAATCTGATGTTTTCTTTCTTCTCGTGATATCACCATGGATTTTGTTTTAGAGCTGCTTATGACCATCCCTCTCTTCTCCAGCTCTTCCTTCCAGACTTGCAGGTTGGATTGGAGATGTGCCTCTGATTTAGCAATCAGGGCAACATCTCCGAAATATAGACCTGTCTCATCTTCCAGTACCCCACTGAATACTTTCTTGTTCTCTCCTTACATGCCTTGATGACATCGTCCATAAGGAGTATGAAGAGGTATGGTGATAGGATATCACCTTGTCTTACACCAGTGGTGGTTCTGAACTCTTCTGACTTATGGTTTGCTGTCCTCACATAATTTCTGCAAGACTTGTAGAAGCTCTGTATAGCATGAATCAGAGGTGCTGGAATATTCTTCCTTGCCAAACAGTCCCAAAGTTTGCTCCAGGGGACCCTGTCAAACGCCTTTTCCAGATCTATGAAACAAAGATGGATCTCACTCTTATACTCAAGGGCCTTTTCACTCAGCTGTCTGAGTGTGAAGATTAGGTCTTGAGTACTTCGGTTTGCTCGGAATCCGCACTGGACCTCATCCAATTGTGGCTCAGCTAGGCGTCGGAGTCTCTGCTCTAGGATTCTAGAGTAGATTTTACCAGGGACACTGAGAAGGGATATGCCTCTATGGTTTCCACATTGTCGATTGTCACCCTTTTTGAAAATTGGTGTTATGATGGCAATCTCCCAATCCTTTGGTATGGTCTTGTTGCACCATGCTGCCTGTAGGACCTTTAAGAGTAATAGGTCACCTGATGCTCCCATGTACTTAACCATTTCTGGTGTTATACCATCATGCCCTGCTGCTTTGCCCATCTTGATTTTCTCTAGTGCTGCCCTCAGTTCTTCCATCTTTATGTCATCTTCACCATCATTAGTTTTCTCTTCTGTGCTAGTGGTTATCATTTCTGATGCTTCATCATGCTCACCATCCAGGAGTTCTGAGAAATATTCTTTCCATCTTTCCATTACTTCCTTCGGGGCAGTAAGCAATTTGCCTTGCTTGTCCTTTATAAATTTGAGAGGGCATTGTTTTTCTTTCCTCATGTTCTTTAGGGTCTTATAGAACAATTTCTGGTTTTCTTGTGCATCTTTTTCTAGCTTTTCTCCAAATTCTTCCCAGGACTTCTGTTTTGCTGCTAGCACTTTGTTCTTTGCTTCTGTTCTGAGTGTCACATATTCTCTAGGTACGGAAAGTCACCAAGAGGAATCATGGGCAACATAAGAGTCAATCTGGTACATAGACAAATGATCGCCTACGTCACAAGGCACGGTAACGAGATAATATTAGCACTGGTGCTTAACACAGTAAACATATGGAGGTCAAGAGAGATCAAGTCCAAAAACCAAAATTTGAATATTCAACTCAAATGTCAAGTCAGTCCTATTGTATGGACCTGAATCACGGAGAACAGCAAAAACAACAACCAAAAAGCGTGAGTCGTTCATAAATGGGTGTTTGCGCAGAATAGAAGGATTTGCTTGCCTAGAATAGAAGGATTAGCTTGTGTAGAATAGAAGGATTAGCTTGCATAAAATAGAAGGATTAGCTTGCATAGAATAGAAGGATTAGCTTGTGTAGAATAGAAGGATTAGCTTGTGTAGAATAGAAGGATTAGCTTGTGTAGAATAGAAGGATTAGCTTGCCTAGAATAGAAGGATTAGCTTGTGTAGAATAGAAGGATTAGCTTGTGTAGAATAGAAGGATTAGCTTGTGTAGAATAGAAGGATTAGCTTGTGTAGAATAGAAGGATTCGCTTGCGTAGAATAGAATGATTAGCTTGCATAGAATAGAAGGATTAGCTTGCCTAGAATAGAAGGATTAGCTTGCCTAGAATAGAAGGATTAGCTTGCATAGAATAGAAGGATTCGCTTGCGTAGAATAGAAGGATTAGCTTGCATAGAATAGAAGGATTAGCTTGCCTAGAATAGAAGGATTAGCGTGCATTGAATAGAAGGATTAGCTTGCATAGAATAGAAGGATTCGCTTGCGTAGAATAGAAGGATTAGCTTGCATAGAATAGAAGGATTAGCTTGCATAGAATAGAAGGATTAGCTTGCCTAGAATAGAAGGATTAGCTTGCCTAGAATAGAAGGATTAGCTTGCATAGAATAGAAGGATAGAAATTGTATGACATTGTCACCAATATAGAACTGATGACAAGAACTAGACAAGTGCCAGTAGTACAAGAGATGAGAAGACGTTAATAATGGATAGGACACACACTGAGGAAAATTGTTGATAGTATTACAATACAGCCCTTGTTCTGGAAAGCCCAGGTCAGCAAGGCAGAGGTAAACCAAAAAATACATGGAGAAGAGAACTGGAGACAGAAATGAAAATGATGAGGAGAACGTGGAAAGAACTTGAGATGATGGCATGTGACAGGAGGACTTGGTATGTATTTGTTGAGGACCTATGCTCCTTGGGGAGCTAAAGGGCATTGACTGATTGATTGCTTAATGCAATACGCCTATGTTTCTACACGTTAAACATACGTCTTGGATCATATCTGTGCACTGAGAGTTTCCTGTTATCAATTGTTGCCGCTTTCCTGTTTGTTTTTCTCTCAGAAAGTCTTTGTTGATCCACATGTTTTCTCTTTTGTCATCGACGCTCCGTAAATGTTCTTAATTTTTTTTTTTTTTAACTGTACATTTGTTATAGTTTTACTTCACCTCATGTTTCATTTATATAGCTGCCTACACCGTTACAGAAATGCTTGCAGCTAACGCTGAGGCCAAGATTCCAGACTGCGTTGAACACAGACGCCCTTCCTATTATAGCCTACGATTGCATTGTCTCTTAATAACAAAAGACAGGAGCGTTTGAAGAACCTGAGAAACAAGTCCAGCCCCCCCCCCCCCCCCCTTCTCCAAAAAAAGTAAGACCCGTAATGTATTATGTGCATGCTGTTTGTGAACCGCACGTGCTGTCGCTTCTAGAACTATACTTTGATATATTCAATGACGTCACTGAGGAATACCTCCGCTGTCTGTCTTACGACGTCTGAACCACTCTGCATGTAAAATTAGTTTTGCTTCTATCTGAAAGGAAACTAAGTACAGTAATTTCCCAGGACAAATAAGAAATAACAACACTTTGATCTTACACAGCAAGGTTTCTTAACTTTTCTTCATGCCACTGACGTCTTTGATTGTCCAATGAAGGCTACGGGCTACCTATGATTGTCCGATAAAGGCTACGGGCTACCTATGATTGTCCGATGAAGGCTACGGATCCCCTTTGATTGTGTGCCGAAGGCTACAGACTCCTTTGATTGTCTGATGAAGGCTATTGACCCCTTCTTAGAAGATAAAAACGTATATAAAAGCTTCATAAAAACATTTACATTTTAGGTTATGGACATAGAACCACCACCCCCCCCCCCCCCCCCCCCCCCCCCCCCCCCCCCCCCCCCCCCATAATTCATTCATGAACCCCCAGGAGTCTATGGACCACATGTTAAGAAATGTTACAGAGGAACAAATTTCAACATGTTGTCCTAGTGAATAAATATATAATAAATTTAAAAAAAATAAAATGGTTTGTAAAGTTTTACAAATTAACGTATACAGGAAACACAGGACGTTCCTGGCAGTCACAAACAGGCGACATTGAAAAATATAGGCAGGTCAACAGAGGTAATGGACAATGCAAAGACGTGGACAAAAGATAATTTTTAAAATACGATATGATGTGTGATGCAGAAAGATGAAAAAAATGTAAAAAATATGGAACAAGCAAAAAAGTGTGGCAATTCAATATGACGAAGATAGTATTCACCATCATCAAACTAGCTACATCATGACCGTCGCAATAACCATCGTAGTTGCCAGTCATCGCACCATCCGCATCGTCAGTGTCATTAAAACTACCATCACCCCTATTACCATCCCGCATCATCATTCACGTCGACACATCACCATATATACCACATTCTTGTCCAACGTCTTCAAGTACTATACACTTTCATCACTAGGACATCAGCAACAGCATCCACACAAGTATCTTTGTTAAGTTGCCAGGAAAGATAGGTAGCACTTAAAAAGAAAATAACGTGGTCCTTTGACCGTTGACAGAGCAGACGCTGTTATGACGCCCACTTAAGACAAGCAGGAACCAGAGAGAACGACGCGTTTCCTGCCGTGTCGTCGCGGCAACCACTTAATTCACAAACCAGGAGCTTATCTCACAGGCATGAGCAGAATATGGCAGTTTTTAAATGTGAACGCTAAATAGTTTGGCATGAAATTTTTTTGCGATGTACAGAAATTCCGAATTTGGACTTGCATGGCAGTTTGTTGTCCATAACTGAGTTAATAATATTGTCAAGTATGTCATTGGCCAGGTTTGATTGTTAAGAATAAATATGACTTAGTATTAATGCAACAAGTCTTAGGACCGACATGAGGTTGCGAATGAACCTGACAACCAAATCGTGTAAAACTAATTGCTAACACTACAACAGCACAGGGGCTTGCCTGCAGTCTTTCTTAGGAGGTGGAGGCTCCATACTCTATAACAGATAGCTATAGTTCCACAGCAGATACTGCCGTAGAGATGTGAGTTGTAAGAGACTTCGCAAAACTAGGTCCAGCTTTATGAGGTGGGTTGAGTAGTTGTTTTCCTCGCTGTTTTTGCTTTCCCCAACCCAAGAGCAGAGAAAGGTACCTTTTTACAGCTGGGTAGACTGGAGTGGAACTCTACCAGGTTTTGATCCAGCAGCTTTGCCGCGAGAGGCAAGCGCTCTATTTGCAGCGGATGTCTATTTAGATTCCCTCACTTTCTCCTAATTGTGTTAGACTGCCACACCCTCCCCCCCCCCTTTTTTTTTCTCTCCATATTTCTATTGCTCCTCTTTCTTTCCATGTTTCTATCTCTTTTCCTCCATGTTGAAGGACTTTCGTGTGGGGTTACTGGTTGTGTTGCCTGAATTCTGATCGTGCTAATGTTCTTACGCGAATGGGGTGAACCTCACCTTCGGTTTGTCGTAATGCCTGAACTTGGCATCAAGATGTAAACAACTGTTCATCTTATTAACTCAGCAACTTGACATAAAATACGTAATTCATAAGGTTGAATGGTGTAACGTGATTCAACGAATAATGCCTCCGGTTCGAGTCCTTCACAATTTAATATGGATTACACACATACATAAACAGTTCAATTCACACATGAGGTACATG